>OZ010576.1:64761129-65196129 GCA_963932145.1 Acanthosepion lycidas
CATTATCGAGCTAATGTTGTTAATTGAGTTGAGAAGAATAGAAGAGATAAAAAAGTTTGAAAAGAAAAAACTTTCTCCTCTAAGAAACTTTTGACAAGAGTTACAATTTTTAAAAGTGTTAACACTATTTCATTCTTATGATAAATTTATATAAAATATAATTGTTATATATCATAACAAATACTGAAAAATATTTAATATTCTGTAATTCTTTTAATTTTTATCATACAAGTTTCCTTAAGAATTAAGAGGAAACTGATAGAAAAAATGCTAGGAAAAAAAAAAAAAAAAAAAAAAACTCATATCCTCAAAAGATATTTTCAACAAGAACATTATTGTGTCTCACCCACAAAGCTGAAAGGAGGAAAATGTATAAAATAAAAACTAAGAAAAATTATTATATATATATATATATATATATATATATTATATTATATATATAATAGATAGATGATAGATAGAGAGAGAGAGAGAGAGAGAGAGAGATACAACACACTTAATTGCAAGTGTGTTTATTGATGTGAGAAAGTAATGTGCAACTGAGTGGAGGTTACATGCCTTTTCATTATCAATAGAAGAGGCTGTCATGTATGGGTGGCTAAATCATTAGACCATTTGAGAAATCAGCGCTGAAGTAAACCATTACATGATTCTAGTTTCTTGAGTGATGAGCCAATATTAACAGTTGTATAAACTCACAAGTACAACTACAGAAAAGTGTCTCTTAAAATTTCCAACTGCTTAGAAAAAAGATTTTCCTTTACAGTTACATTTGTAGCATCATTACTACTTTCATATTCGCTACTTCAATTTGAGTGAGCAGAATCAAAATTATTATTTACTTTTCTTGAACTTTATCTCTAAATTACTTCCTTAAATGTCTGATATGGTGAAGAGGAACTGGATTCCTTTTGGTTTAGGAGACACAAAGAATTAGGTTCCTCTTGAAACTGTACAAAGGAGCATGTTATGGTAATTTACCCATGCACACATGAACTCTCCCAGTTATTAACAGGAGCAGGTACTGCCTTTTGGAGAGAGAAGCTTCCAGCAGTTAACTCTGACAGTCAGACCAAACATTCTTGCCGTAACACTCATTTGTATATGTTTGTATTACTGTTTCTGTTAATATATTTGTTTAACTCAATTCCTCTCTCTGTGTCTTTATTTCTGGCCCTAAGAAGGCCACAACAAATAAAAATACTTATGCTGATCCACTTCCCAAAATTTGACCAAATAACAAAACATCAGAATTTTTGAGAATGTTTTTTTGGTTGGTCTTATAGCTTTCATAACTTCTTGCACTTTTATATCCAAAATATATAATTAAGTCATGGTGATTCATAATTTTGCTCTTTCTTTCAACACTGAAACCCATAACAATTATTGCCATTCTATAAGTGGGTGCTGAAAAATTATTGGCAGGTCTCGAAGGCATTTAAAAAAATTCATGTTTGATCATTTAGTGAAATTGAGGACTTGTCAGCACTGCTACAACATTTAGGTTAATTCTAGCCTTATGGATAAGGCTTTAATATTTTCATGCAATAAGCTTGTCTTTAAATGTATTTGTCAACGAAAGAATTTTCTTTAAGAAATGTGTTTGGCATTAACAGTTGGAATTTAATTTAGGATGTGAACAGCACATTTTACCTTATCAGTTGAAAATAATCTCAGAGAACTCGTTTTGGCACAGCAGAAGAATGGTTTCTGTTGTTCTCTTCAGATATAGTTTATAATATAATACACATATAAAAACATTCATAAAATTTACTAAATGAAAAATTGAACAATTATTATTGAGGAATGATTAGCAACCTTGAAGGTTCTTGTTATAAGTTTAATGAGTTTGTTCTTCAAGATTAAGACATTCAAAGCAGTTTAAGGTTATTTAATATCTGCTACATGAATTTGAAAATACTGCAAAGGAAGATTTTTGATTATCATCTTTAATGAACTCAATGGCAGATAACTTTCTAATCATCTTCCAGGATCTTAAAATGTTTTTTTAAAAAGAAAAAAAAAAGAAGAAAATAAATGATATTGAAAAAAGAAAAAAAATTCATGAAAAATGGCAGGATTTTTTTTTTTTTTTTTTTTTTTACAAATTTTACATTGAAAATACAAATGACAAATATTCTGAGCACAAAATATGAGTCAAATATTAGGTAATTTTACAATCAGTTAAATCTCATTTGATTACAAATATTTACAGATCAACTCATTAGTGAAGAAGAAGCTAAACAAAAAAAAACAAACTGTTTTGCAAATATCAGTTCAATGAAGATGGTTATCTTTTAGAACCACTGCATGATAAATGTTTTCTGAGGAATTAAGTATTCTTTTTCACCTTCTCTTTTATGACATTTATAAAATTGAGTTGAAATCATAAAGTGCACTAATTTTGGGTGTAAAAATGTACAGAAACTTTTACATTGAAAAATTCAGAAAATTAGCAATGATAATATTTGATGTATGATCTAATCTCTCCAAGACGAACAGGTATTTGAGCTGCACAAAATCCCACAGGCATTGCAAAATACTGCTTAAAATTCAAAACTCATGACAGAAACTACTCAGCATTGTTCTTTCCAGGCATGCTTATTGCTAACCTTTTAGAGGTTATACTGAATATTTATAAAACAATTGCCCTGCACATAACATGTGAACAAACACTATTTGCAGAAAATAATCCTTTACTGCACTTCAAGAAAAAAAAAAAAGAAGACTTTATTCAAAAATATTTCAAAGATATGTGTGAATATATGTGCTAATAATAGAATGGTATATAGGTGCACCTCAAAGACTATAGATGACTAAAGATTGCCAGTTGATGATCTTAACTCTAACAGCTCTGTAGGAGGAAAAATGGCTGGTCACATTCAATGGCTTGAAAACCAAACTAGTGATGTTCCATCATCATCAAGAAGACACAGAACTTTCACTGATCATTATGAATGGGTGTTCCCTCAGAGAGGGCCCCATAACTTGAGCGACTATTGGGACAAACTCAACCCAAAGCATATGATCCATTGCAAAAGATGTTAGCAAAAATGATTGGTTTCTGTGTATTATTCCAGTAGCTTCACCAGTTCTAACCTTCACGGCTAAGACCTGCCATGCCACACACATTGTAGAAAACCACCCTCATTCTCTTCGCATTCCACTGCTGAGATGTAAGTTTCACTAGACCAGCCTCTTCCTACAAACTGCTGCTTTGTGGAAATAACTCCCAAGAGGATGTTTCCCCAATAACTACAATCTTAACCTATTCAAGTCTAGGGTCAACTGTTATCTTCCCCATATATCCCTATAAACTATGCATTTTAGTCTGTAACCTTCTACTTCAAGTAGCTCTTGGGTCTTGTACAGGGTGACCATCAGTGTAAAAACAAAAAAATAGATACAATAAAACAATCATTATCATACCAACATTTTTCTAAAAGTCAAGTGTTGTTTCCCTTTCATATGTGAATGAATATTTGTGATATGCTACAATTCTTCAGAAAAGATTTGCCATATTTCTGTATAATTTACATTTTTCTCTTCAAAATCAATGTGCATTATACCAGAAAGATAATAGTTCAATGTCTGTCTTCACTTCTGTTTCCCAGACTAGCCTTGAGGTAACTGCAAAACGAAATCTAATTTTCACATTATAAAACAAGAAAATATGCTACATCATTAGTCCTGTGGAGAAGATGAAATGTTTTAATAAATAAGAATTTTATTTTTTTTTATAAATACAACTTAGATACTCGTTCTTTCTTGCCAACTAGTTACAAACAAAAAAACAATTAAGACCTTTTATTATCACCACAGTGTAATAGTAACATCTAACTGGGTTGAGTGTTATCTTCTTACAAATGACTGTTAAACTTCTCTCCCAGAATGATATAAGAGAATCACATTTATAACTATGAGGAAGTGTCCAATCTGATTAAAGATGGCTCCTATAGCAGATACATCTGCTCTAATTCAGAAATTAAACATGTACAGAAGCTTATTATCTAATCACCAAAATCATGTCTTAACAAAAAATCTTAATTGGCTGCCAGAGAAAATTTCTGAAACAGCATCTTTAATTCTTGTTCCATGCTGTGCTTTAGAAACAACATCCACAGGGAAGAAAAAAAAAAACCCACTGAAAATGATTTCTATCCAAGAAGAAAAGCAACAGAAGTTTGATAGATAACTATTTTGTAATTGAAAAAGAAACAAAGACTCAATGTGATAAGAAAAAACATGGTTTGAGAGGAAATAAAATGTCAATATTTAGTTCAAAGCATAAACTACAAGGTTTCACTGAATTAAAGAGTCAAGCTGTGTATTCACTATTCATGGCAAACTTTGAAATGTCCAGTACAGTGATATAATGGGAACTCTTAAACTGACTAAAAATTCCAAACTATTTATTTTTCCCCATGTGATTGACAGGATATGGTTAAAATATTTGTTTTTATTTAAAATCCTTATCTCATCAATACTGTGTTGAATATTAAGTTATGGATAGAAAGAGCACATATGGCATTGTGGAAGTCAAAAACCATAAATCAATGTTCAGTTTTGAAAACTCAACTAAGCGGCTATAACATGTAATTTTCTAAATAATCATTTGTTCCTTGCTATCATCATTAATTACGATAATTATTTTATTGTTTAATCGCCTAACTAACCCAGAATCCAATGCTCATTTATATATATAAACTTGTAATGTCAACTAAATTCTAGTGATATAAATAATGGAGATTATAGAAGAAAAAAAGAGTTTGTGTAAACTTATACAAAGTTAAAATTGGAAGGGGGTGTACAATTTTGTGGTGATACTTTGACCAGAGCTTCAATCTACTCAGCATAGACATTCAAACTTTTACAGTCAGCTCAGCTATATGACTAAGGAAAGGAAGCCCCAATAGAAAACCTAAAATGGTGTGATCTTATTACAAATATCCTTCCATTGCATAAGGCCACATGTTATGAACTTCTAATTTAAGGGCTGGTTTAGTAATGTTACACAGACTCTCCACCTTAAATCTTTCAGTGTAGGCCTGAGAGTTATTTACATGTCTCCTGCATGTGGAAAGGTCTGCGACAATTGTGGAAAACCAATTCAAAATTTTATTTATATATATATATATTTATATATATATATAGTCATCCACAGACAGATATTTGCTGTATCATCACAGCTCTTCAGTGTGGCTAGACATCTGATTGCTTCAAGTCAGGATTGAAACCCAACCAATTTGTCATCAATCAGAGATCCTATCCCTAAGCTATTGGCACACAGCAGAGAAAAAGGGAAATTTTAGCATTTTCTATACAAAATATAGCAGTAGCCAGGAGAATTCAATTTGTACTTGAAGAGTAATGCATTAATAGCAGGAGTAGCCACTGTTTTTAAATTTACCCTTTTCTCCAGAGAGCTCTGTGGGGTGGGGGAAGATGTCTGATTTTTAAATTTACCCTTTTCTCTATTTATTTCAGCTACCTGATGAATATTCATGAACATTCAAATTTAAAAGCCTTGATAAACCAATGACATTCTTGCTTCTCTATAAAGGTGTGCAACAAATTAAATCGTCACATTTGCCTTGATAATGTTCCTCAGAGCATGAAATGCATTGGCTAAGAACAGTTTTTCCTCATCTTTATATTCATATATATATATAAACATGTGTACACCCACACTATAATAGGGAGTGTTTGAAAAAGATTCTAAATAGATAAAAAGAGGTTTTTAAAAATTTTAAATAAGATGGGTACAACAACAAAAAAAACAAAAAACAAAAAAAAACGAATATTTGATTCACTTTTTTTTCATTAAAATGTCAATCACTGTCAGAACTAAAGTTTGTCTCCTGTTAAGTTTGTTTTTTGGTCTGATTACATTCATTCATATTTTTTTTTTCAACTAATCTCTGTATCCACTTGTATGCAAATATAAAAGTATTATATACATAAAAGTACAAATGCATAAATATGCAAGAAAACTTTTATACACAAAGAAATGTGAATAAAAAGAATAAACTGTATTTATATAAATAGCTGTTTTGTAATATTCCTGTGTTTATGCTAAAAATCAATCTTATTTGTCAAGACAAACATTTACACTAAATGAAATATTGAACAAAAAATATTGTGCACAGAAGTGTGTCTACATGCTTATAAACATATCCCCAAAAGACACATAATATGTGCAAATGCTCGTAGATATACGTACATGGGTGAGTATATGGAAATGAATATGTTATTCACACAAGGACAATTTGTTATAAATTTTCTCTCCAGAATCTATCTTACATATTTATAAGTCTACCGTTTTCCCATGCTTAGAATATTGCTGCCACATATGGTCCAGTGCCCCTTCTATTTACCTTGAGCTCCTTGATAAGATCCAAAGAAGAATCAGCAATATTATTGGTCCTGATCTGGTGGATTGGCTTCCATCACTTTCCCACCAACATAAGATTGCCTCTCTATGTTTTTTCTATAAATACATTCATGGTAATTGTTTGAATGAGCTCTAGAGTTTTTTAATTTAAGCACAGTACTAGACTGGTGTTAAGATCTCATTAATTACAGTCGAGCTGGCTAGATGTAGCTGTATGTTCTATGCTAACAGTTTCTTTTCTTGGAATTCTCACTTATCGAACTCTCTTCTGGCTCCATGCTTTCCAACCAACTTTAATCTGCAAAAATTTAAATCCAATGTCAATTGCTATCTGTTGTCCTCCTGGTTACTCTCTTCTCAACCCAATCATTATCAATATTTCTGTTCTTAATTCTTCCACACCCCTAGTGGATTTATTGCTTTCCATGGGGTGATACTGATTAAAAAAAAAAAAATAACTAAATATATATTGATGTGAAAAACAAAATCAAAACATTTTATTTTTACAATTACATTTTCTACAAAGCAGTATTTTTCAATTCTGTTAGAATCTGATTTGAGATAATAAATGTAAATGTTGACCACTATTTCTCTTTTAATGTATTTGAATTGAATGATGCACAGGTGGATATTTGGGAGACATATGTTTAATTCTGTTTTACATATCCAGTTAGAACTCTCTACTTCAGATATGCAAGATGAATATTAATTCATTTCCACATATAGATTAATCACAAGTGATTCTGTGGAACTGGTGTAAGTAAATACATAAATCAATATCAAAAGAAGTTTCAACTGAAGAATGATGTCCTGTGGAATCAGTTTATATAATGACATTGTTTATTTTCTTCTTGCAAAAAGGTAACGTGCTGTTTCTGGTTTCATGGTATTAACACGTGCACCTCAGTAAGTCTTCTACTCACTTAATCCATAGACTCTGAACTGACCTCTATTGAATGTGGATATGATTTGAGCCAATGCTATTTGTTATGTAGACAATTTTAGTTAGATGTCTGGTTATGATTATCAAGTCGCTGTGATTGGCCATTACACTGTCAGTGATGAGTGATATTATCTTACCTCTAGTATTCTTGGTGCACACATAGTACCATAGATCAAGAAATGTCAAATGACTTTACAATTTAAGAAATGGTATGTACCATCCATTTGGCACTTCTGTCATGCCCCATTCAAACTTTGATAATTCCTGCTGCTTTTTCATGGGCAGTTTAGCCAGTGTTCACACTTACTCACCAGCTGTTGGAATGCAACAGAAAAGGAGCTGGGCATTGACATGATGTTAAGTTGCAAGTGCCACTACCTATTATTACCCTTCATGTACTGCTATTACATGACTTTTGGCATGTCACTGTATATGTGTCTCTTCTGTCAACCAAATTCAATTACATTTTTAAATTTTAAAATTGGTTTTATTTTTAAAAAAAACATTAACAGCAAAAAATATCAATGCAGTATCTTATTCAGCATCTTATAGAACCTATTTTCTATTTTTTGTTGTAGTGCAGGTTAAACTTTATTTTTGCTGAAGAACTGAGTTGTCAAAGTTGGTTCTTTATAATATTCAAATATTGAACACATCATCATCTCTTTTCTATATGAGATACCATTAAAAAAACTCAACTACAGCACCTTTGTTTTATAAGTTTCCCTAATTCCTGCTTATCAAGAACATTTAAAGAGTGTTAGGAAGAATTATTATTTTTTCCATGGATCTCTATTCTTTCATGCAGTTGACCTTCATATTATTGATGCTCCAGTTTGTCCTTCAGAAGAGCTTCCGATTATATCAATCTACTTTATAAAAGCCCGAGAATTGTAGAAAGCCTAACAAAAAAAAAAAAGAATGAAATATAAAATCATGAAAAAAATATAGCTTTCCAGATATTTAACCAAAGACATGTGATGTTCTCTTGCAACTATTTTTCCATATTTTTTTATTATTTTCTTTTCTTCCTACTTTCAATTCGGCCTAATCCTTCACTACTCCAAAAATTAACATCTATGCCAACTGAATAAATTCCTCATATCTTTTTATTTCTCTTTTGCCATTTTGCTGAATCAAAATTTGAGGTGACAAATCAGAAGCAACTTTAACACATTAAAATGCAAAAACAAGCAAGCATAGAACTGAAAGGAATTAAAATGCTGTATATACACACAATCTGAGTAGCAGATATGGATCCTTTAATATATATATAAAATAATAATAATAGCTGGTCACTTGTATTTGAGGATACCTGTCTACTAGGGTGGCTAGCCAATCCCTAATTCAGATGCTTGTTCAAGCACATTTGTGTTTGTTCAACACTCACAGAGTCCACCTGTGGTTTATACTGCAACTATGCTGAGCAGACCGTAGTTATGATTTCTGAGAGAGCATGTTATCTAGTGTGACACTCAAACCCTTGGACATGATGACTTGTGACTTCATGCAAGCACAGCTATTGATCGTCCCCCTAGTGTTCTGTCTACCCAATTTCACTCCCAAGACCTGTGGTATGGTTTGCAGGCACTTTCCAAAGGTGCTGTGGTGAGATCTGAACCTTGGTCTCATATATAATTTTCAGATAGAGTGTATCTGTAAAAGAATAAAAAAGCAAAAGATAAAACTATTCTTAGCCAATGCATTTTGGCCTCCACATTGCCTTGATGAAATGCCTGAGGGGACAAAATATATTGGCTAAGAATAGTTTTTTCCTCATGTTCTTATATATATATATATATATATATATATATATATATATATATATATATATATATATATATATGTATATGTATATATGTATTATAGCTGTGTTTCAGTGTTTAAAAGTTTTGCACAACCCAAAACTTGTAATGATTAGGACATAAAATTTTATAAATATTTCTCATTGATCATGTTGGTCTCATCACATCATAATTGCTTTTTAATTGGAGAACAAAACTGAAAAAAAAAAAAAGGTTTTTGTCATACCTGTCTGATAAAAATCCATGCAAACGGTTTTTAAATAATTTAAGAGCTGACAACTTTATGTTATACTTCATCACAAACAATTATTCATTTTCAGAATCTTTCTAATTTACATAATAATCAATTGTTTCCACAGGATACTGTCAATTTTAACTAAATCAGGCACATTTTAAATGTTGAGTACATGCTTTGTAGTTAGATATATTATTATTCAAATTATTTCCTTCTTGAAAATACCATATAAACTTACTGAAAGATCATATGCTAAGTGAGTTACTGGCAAAGCTGTAAATTCTTTTTCACAACACTGATTGCCATTTCAGAATTAAATTGTTGACTATTCAATTATATCAACTACGCAACAGTAACGTGACAACAGGTGTAAATTTACTGAAGGCAGTTATGTAAGTAACCATTATGTACTGGTGATATAAATGCCATCAACTCAATACTGTACCTGTTGGTGCCAAATTTATCATTAGCATTGAATATCTGAACTAAATACATAAGTCAAGAATAAAGGAGATGTCTTTATTTGTGGCCCAAATTGTGTCCAGTCGACATTACTGGATGTAAAGAAAGTATATGAAGATAAAAAAAATAGTGATAAACTGAATTTGGGACAGATTATTGTTTTAAGGGTAGCAGGAGTTGCAGTGTCACTGCCACCTGTGCTCTAATGGAACTGGATGGTAAGGTTAATACTTGATTCAATAGAAAACAGAGTATCAGAACAAAGTTCAAGCACACAGCTAAAATATTAATAGGTCAAATTTTGTGCTGAGACAAAGAGGGAGGAGAGAGAAAAACAATTTATTCAATAGTAAAAGAACATGGGCTGCATATCAAAATGTTGGCCTTTAAAAATATTTTGAAAGAACAATGAAAGAGAAATAAAGAAATAATGCCAACATTGGCTTTTAGTGAGTTTCAGAGAGGTTATCATACATATGAGCAATATCTATGCATACAAATACATATTCAGTGTACATACACACACAAGAAATATAACAAAATGTTTATAGTTAAATCTGTGTGTGTGTATGTGTGTGTGTCACATGCAATTATTTTAATAGTTAAGTCATAATTATAAATAGTTATTATCAAATCAAAACAGAAGAGTTAGGATTGAGACAATTAGACTGAACCTAATCAAAGTCTTACTACCACAATCAAAAGAATAACTTTTAGTTCCATTAATGTCTGTTTTGCAAGAAACTCTTTCTATTTCCTTTCCTGATAGAGAATAGAAAGGCATCATATCATTGTATAATGGTTCACAGGCTCATTAAGTGCCCTATGCTTATGGCCATGTGCCTGAAGATGCCTCATTATAGTGTAACAGTCTCACAGATTATTCTTATTAAGTAGTGAGTTTGATCTGCATTTGATGCCTCATATTTTTGGCCTTATATCAAACTAAACTTAGTAAATAATTCGATAGAGAATAGAGACAACAATTTCTTTGTGCCATGAAATTATGTCTGATAAAAGAAGAAAATATTCGATAAAACATACAAAATGCAAAGTCTAACATGTCTCTACTGAAGCTGAACAAATTCTTCTTTTATGAATGTGAATGACTCAATATTATGAATGTCCAGCTGGTTATTGATATTGAGATATTTATTTACATTGGGCACCATTATTAGATTGAAAGATGTGATTATTTAAAAAGCTAAATATTGAACTGAAAATCTTTTGTGAAATCTAAAATAAACTCTTTAAACAACTTTATTTTTCAGCTGAGCAGTATGTTTACATTAAGATAAGAGGAGATTAACAAACAATATCAATAACAGATATTGAATAGCATTAATTTCTTAAAGGGACAACATTTGTGAATTAAGTTTTTCACTTGAAATAATTCTACCAATCTGACAAGAGATTCCTCTGAAAACTGAGATATCTTCACAACAGCATTCACAAACATATTTCTCTCTTTTATATATATATATATATATATATATATATATATAAGGAGGAGGATAAATGACAGGTATACTAAAGCAATGGTTGCCTTGCAATAATGAGGCAAGAAGAAGAGAAACAATGTAGCTGGCTGGGGAAGCTGAGTAGAAATTGTGTGCTGAGTAAAAGCAGCAGCCAGCTTCAGTCTCTTTGCAAAGAAAGAAATGAAAGAGCAGAAGGTGGCAGTTCAAGCACCACTGAGCACCAGTGATTGCTAACAGGTGGAGCAGACTGAAGAGGTCAGTTGCTGTCAACTGGTCAAGCAGAATTATAAAGTTGGAGAGGAGAAAACTCAATGAGGGAGTTCAGGACACTAGCTAGTTGTTTGGTTAGTCAGTTTGTGAGGGTGTAGGCACATATATAAATACCAACAGCATCTCTTTAGGAAACATCAAATACTTTAGGACAGATTTCAAGCAACAATGAAAGGTTTGAAGCGCAAAAGATAGAATATGGTGAGTTAGAGGGGAACATATCTATGGGGGTGGGAAGAATGAATGAGAAAGTTAAGGAGAAGGAATGAAGAAAGTAAAAGAATGAGATCTAAGATATATAAATGAGGGGAAAAAAATCAATGAAAAATCAAATATCAATGAAACAAAGACTACGGAAAAGAGAGTAGAAGAAATGAAAAAGAAAGGTCTCAAGATAGATGTTGAAAGAAATAGGATGAAGGAAGTGATAGGACATAACAGAAGAAAAAAATAAGATCTAACAATAAAACTAATGAAAAGTAAAGACAGTGCAAATGGGTGGAATAAAATGTCAAAGAAAATTGTAGTGAAATAGGGGACTGAAAGGGAAATGTAGGGACAAGAATGACAAGGGAGTGAAGGAAAAGTAAAAAGGTTCAAAGAATAAAAAAAAAGAGAGACTGAATGGTTAAAAGAGGAAAAGAAAGCAAAGTAGAAATAGGAGGAGGAGATCTGAAGGAGAATAGGGAAACCAAAAATAGAAAGAGAGAGAAAAGCCTAAAGTATAAGCATGAGATAAAAACATGCCAAGAGATTGAGAAATATAAGACCTGTTGAACTATTTGAGTACAATAGTCATTGGTTAGAAGCTGAAGTAGGACAGAGAGAAAGGTGGGTAAGAGAGAAACTGGACACTGGTGATCAACAAGCAAGCCAAAGTATTACATGCCTGTCTGAGTTGAGATGACATAATGATATCAGATAAAGAGAACCTGAGATTGTATCAAAGAAAGTAGCTTCATATAATTCTGTGGTCAAAACAATGAAGCAAAATGATTGTTGGGTGGATTGGATTGGTACTACAGAGTCATGGCATAGTGGTGGAGTTTAGCTTTAAAAGCCTACAGGTAGAGGAGGAGTGGCTATCAATCTTTAGCAAGTCTTTTGTGGTCTTATGAAATAACTGACAAAATAAGGCATGGATAAATTTCTTTGTGATGAAAGAAGTGAATAGAACAATGGGGTACTAAAGTATGATAAGAACAGGAAAAGAGGTTTTGCAGGAATAAAAGGAATAGAGTCACAGTGCAAAAGAATAACTGAATACAATGATTCCATTGAATTTATTATAAAAATACACTTTACTTTTAGAGAATAAAACAATTGATTGGAAAATTAGAAATATAAGAATACACACAAAAAAATTAAGATAGCAGAATGAAATCGAGCACAGAATCTGATGGATAACTTTAATAGAATTTAGACTGGAATAAAGAATACAAGGCAAGGAATGGACACTTGGAGAAAACATTGAATGAAGTAGTACATGGCAAAATCACAAAAACTAACAACAATAACAATAATAATAGAGAAACTATTATTCATTTATGAATTAATAGAATGGAAGAATAGAACCATATGTGTAGGAAAGTTAGAGGGTCAATAATTATGCAGTGGAGGGAGAAAAGAAAAGAGAAACAGAATGTGATGGAGTGGAGAAGAGTAGAACCTTACAGATTATAAATATTACCAGTTTGTGACTGGTAGGGATAATTCCAAGGAGAATATTAATCCAGCAAAAGCTCAATGAAAACTACAGACCATCATAATAATAATAATATAGAAAACCTTAAATATTCATTTTGGTTGTAATTTATTTTGTGAATATCTGATATTCACTCTTCAGACACTTAGTAAATGGAGACAATACCCTGGATGACTGATATATTAGATTGACAGGGAGAAGGGAAAGCAAGAGAGATGATATGAGAGAAGGAGAGGAAGGAGAAAAGTGATGGGTGGACAGGCATTTTTAAAAAAACAAGATAGAGGAAAGGATGGATAGGTAGCAGTAAGCCTAAATAGACTAACTCAGCCAAGAATTTTTTTGTTTAAACTTTGGAACTTTGCATACTGTGTTATACACCAAATTGACTGATATCTTTGATATTATTATCATTATTGAAATATCTATTTATTATTTGTATTAAGAGCCCTTTTATTCTATTTGTAATTAGGTTGCATGAAACAATGGGCCATAGTGGTCAATTTGCTGTATAACTCAATGTACAAAATTCCAAACTTTAAAAGAAAAAATTCTTAGCTAGATCAGTCTGGTTAGGTTTATCACTACCCATCCATCCTTTCCTTTATCTCATCTGTTTAAAAGTGCCTGTCCACCCATCACTTTTCTTCTTCCTCTTCTTCTCTCTTGCTTTCCCTTCCCCCTGTTAATCTATCTGCTGTCCGGTGTATTGTCTCCATTTGCTAAGAGACTTTGGTCTGAAGAGTGAATATCTTTGATATTCACAAAGTAAATTATAACCAAAATGAATATTTGTTTTCTTTGTGATTATATATATATATATATATATATATATATATATATATATATACACACACACACAGAGTTTGTTTCATGCTAAATGCAATTGTCAGGCCATCATTGCATTAGGGAGTGTTTTACTTCCTGCTTAAGTTCTGCTTAATCTTTATGGTCCAGCAGTAGCCTGGTCCCAAGGGTGCCTGATTAAAGAGGTCTGGATATATATATATATATATATATATATATATACACACACACACACTTTCAGACTATTTCTTTTTTTTCTTTTTTTCCTTTGGTCTTTCAAAACTAGATGGACTAAATGATCTGATCTATTCCACAAACATTTTCACTTGCTGCAGCACTTCAGATCATAAAATAAACAGGTTGATCTGCCCATGCCTAAACTAAAATCTGAAAACCTCATCTTGGTGGACCCTTGGAGTTCAGACTATCTGAATTCCAAACAACTCCTCAAAGGACTGCATCTATAAATATTAGTAACTAGCACTAAATAGGAAATAAATAAGAATAGAAAAGAACTATAAATGTTTTTTTTTAATTCCACACTTTGTTTTTTTCCTTTTCATTTAACAATATCATTTATATTTTTTATCTTAAGAAAAAAGAAACTAATAAATGCACAGCTCATATCTCTGTGTGTTTGTAAGATATATTGAGTGAATAAGTGTATAAAAATGTATAAAATATGTTGCATAAAACTTTTACTTGAAGAAAACAAATTCATACAAAATATTCTCTTAATACAGGGAATAATGTCAAGCTGAAATTTCCAGGATTTCACTGTGACTGAGTAACACAGTCAAGGTCACATCTGAGGTTCCATCTAAAATTGAATATCTCAAACTCATACAAAGTTTTGCTTCCAGTGTCTTAATTGAAAAATATAAAAATGATTGAAGGAAAGGGGTCTGGGAAATTTTGCACACGCATATCAAGTGCTTAAATACTTTCTTAATCCATATGAATTAAAACACATGCAAATGGCTAATATTATATTGTTACTTCATCTTTAAACAGTGTTGAGTTATTTCTCTTAATAAAAGTCAACTCAATTCACCTTATACAAATACACAATATTGAATCAAGAAAGGTGAAATAATTTATCTTAAGGATATAATATCACAATTCACAAAATCAATCAGATTTGCTTTGGGGCATGTATAAAGATTGTTTCTTCATCAAAATTACCCAGGAAGATTAAAGATCAAATAAAAATTAAAAATAGAGAAAGAAAAAAATCCTACTTAAAAAATAAATAAAAATTTAAAAAATATCATGTGGACATACAAAACAAACTCTTTCTTATTAGATGAATATACAGTTAAAAAAAAAACATACAAAAAATGAAGAAATAGAATTCTTTTTTCTAACATATTTTTTTTTTGTACAGCAGAGCTTTCATGTAAATCTCCATAAAGCAATCTAGTAGATAAAACTAAGACTGATGAAATCTTTTTTTCTTTTTAATTTTTAGAAGAAACCATTAAAAGATTTAGAGCTTATAATCAGATTTTATTCTTTTGTCTGTTAAGCTTTTTCCTTTTCTTGTGTTTTTTAATCCTCATGAGAAACCCTGAGATTTCTGCTGACCTCTAGCTGAAACAAATTAGGGAAAGAAAGGGCTGTGAAAGTAAGGCTCTGACAGATGTCTTACATCTTTAGATGTCTGGAAGCTTGCACAACGAGAGAGAAATTTGCTTCCAGGCTTCTGCCTTGTTAATCTAAGAGAACACTAGCTTCCCAAATGTTTTTCAAATAAAAAAAAAAAGAATCTATGTTCGGCTGGAGGTGGACAAAATACAAATTGCTATTTTGCTGCCTATTGATGATAACATCAAGGCAAACTGGAGAAAGATGTATACTTCATCTATGACTTTCTGGACATTATACTAACATAAGAAGAAAACTGATGCCATGTAACTCCACGTGTCTCTGTGTATGTATATGAATGAGTTAGTGCATATAGATGAGCTTATACATAGTGAAATTTGTGCATTCTTACATACATAGATGTGTACTCAAGCATGTATGTAATGATATCACACACAAGTGAGCGCAAGCACATCCTTCATTTTACACATTTTATTTGCTCTTTATACAAGGATATAAAAGAGTGCTGAAAAGTTCATACCAAAACCAAGAAGTCCTTTTTCTCTCCAGAATCTATCTTACATATTGATAAGTCTACCATTCATTCCTCCATGCTTTGAATATTGCTGCCACATATAGTCTAGTGCTCTTGGAATATATTTAGAGATCCATGATAAAATCTAAAGACGAATCTGCAACATTATTGGTCCTGACCTGACATCTTGCCTTCTTTCCCACCACCATATTGTAACTTCCCCCATGCCTTTTCTATAAATACTTTCATGGTAATTGTTCATATGAACTTTGCTTTATGGTACCTAGACTTTATGAATTTAAGTGCAGTACTAGATTGGCAACAAGGTCTCATCATTTTACAGTTGAATTTACAGTTTCTTTTCTTTAACTTCTTGTCTGTAGAGCTCTCTTCCAGCTTCTTGCTTTCCAGTTAACTTTGACCTTCAAAAATTTAAATGCAATGTCAATTGTTATCTACTGTCTTCTTGATTCATTTTCATTTTTCTTATTTTTTCACACTCAGTAATCTCATGTGTCTTAGTGGCTTTATTGCCTTACTTGGGATGAAATAACAAAACAATATCTACAGGTATTAATTATTGGATGAATATTTTTAATAGCAAATTTTTAAAAATCTAATAGTATAAGTTAAAATATTATTTGCATGCTACATATGAAATAAACGTTTACCAAAATATTTAAACTTATCAAACTGGTTTAATTATAGCATTCTATGGCTTACAGAAATCTCTCAAAAAAATGACTACCTAACAGAGTGGAGTAAAATAAAAGGACATAGCCTGTACAATGCCAAGTAACATTGCTAGCTGTAAATTACTAAGCATCCATAAACACCAAAATACTCAAACCATTTCCTTTATTCATTTCAGTATATATTCAAATGTTGAACTCAGTTGTGACTGATTTTACTTCAAGTCTTTACTTCAATGAAGATAGCAAGTTAAGAGGGAGTACAATTGAAACAGTTTCACAAATACAATTTCTCCTCTTCCTTTTGTCATAGCCATCCATGTACATGTTTTGCATTGATATAAGCCAGAGAGAATATTGGGATTGATTGATTGATATTAATGATGTCTTCACGTATTTCAGTAATTTATAAAAAAAAAAATAAGCAATCAGTCTCGATATGAGAATAATATCAAGATCAATAATCACAGATGATTCACTCACAATTACTGAGGCATAACCAAATTCATGTATATACACATCACAAATAGATAACATCTTTATAAATAATAAAATTCACTGATTTAGAAGAGGAAGCTTTAAATGCACAAAAATCCAGTCAGTTTCATTAAACCTGTAATTTTTGATTATTCTCTTGTTTTAGGGGAACAAAAACTAAGTATATATTTTAAGAGAAAGTACCAGTAGCAATATAGGTTTCTACCATTCTCAATAATAAGGTACCAGTGACTATATAGGTTTTTATTATTCTCAGTAGTAAGATACCAGTGATAATATAGTATAATCCATGATATCACTGAGGTTATGATTTGCACACTCTCATTCATTTACAAAATAAGTTAGCTTTAACTATGTAGGATAGTAAAAACAGGGCTGGGTTGCATTTGAGTGGGCACCTTGCCCTATGCCAATGCTGGACATTGAATAAAAAGCAAACAGAATAAATAAAGTTTGACAGATATCCTCAGTGGTTGGCCAGTCTGCTGTACTGAGATGTGTACTTCCCATACAATTCAGATACCAGCCAAGTTTCTATTGGATTCTTTTGTCAGTTGCTATGAAAACTGGTATATTAATTTTCATGCCATTTGTAGTTGTTACTCCAGGTATTTTATTAAAGAAAGTAGATATCTACAATATAAAGAACACATTGTATGCAGGTCTTAAAGAATTTCATTATAAATAAAAATACAGAGTTGTTTGTAAATATATTTATAAACAATCCTGCAGGTTGTTTTATGATTTTATCATCAACTAAACAAGTATAGACACACAGTTTTGTATATAAAATATTTTCCTCTTATAAAAGGTTTTGTGTTTCTCTCTTTTCTCTGTATATGTATGTCTATGCAGATACACAAGCACACCAAAAGATCATCTATTGAAGCAGATGACAAGGTGCAGGTGGCAATACAAAATACTGTTTCAGTTTTATGCATATAACTTGAACAGTCCAGCGGCAATGGGAATATAGAAAAGGAGAACAGGCACAGAATGCAATGAAAGGAAATATGAAATTGGGAACACAGGCACATACCAATTCACATTCTCTTTCTTTTTACTAAACATTTAAATGGATTTTTGTTCATGTTTTTTTTTTTTTTAAATGACAGGAAAATTGCCTAACTCCCCCTTTTTTCTGTCTCCCTTACACACACATGTATGCAAATACAAATATCTCATCTAGCATTAAATATAAAATTGTATACTGTATTATAATAATTGTTGTTTTATTATCATAATTTTCAACTGGTCATTGAGATAAATATTTTTATTGTATTTGGATATTTGTGATAAAAAGTCAAATTACGACTGAGAATAGTCAACAAATAAATGCTCTGACTTTTAGCAAGGCTTTATATTCAACATTGACAAAGCATATAAAATGATTTTTTTTCTCCTTTTTTTGACATTGATCAAAAACAAACTTTAAAATGACCCCAGAATATGCAATTTATAATATAAGAATGTTTTGATGCACATTTTACATGCTGTATTTCTGCTTTAATCCTGATTCCCTTACTTTATTTCTGAAACTTTAAAGCAAGCATTTGCATTAACTGATGATCAATACAAGCAATTATTTTTCAGAAAAAGTTGATAATTATAATGTACATCAAAAACATATTAGACATTACAGAACAAAAAGGAAAAGAAACAAATGTTGATTTATGAAAATTGTGCATTACATCAAGAATGCAACATTACAGCATAAGTTTTAATTCTTCATATTTAAAAAAAGAATCATTTTATACCAAGCAATGCAATAAAACCAGTAAGATACAAGTGGTAACTGAGTTTGAAAGAATCCGAGGAAAAAAAAAAGTATCATTAAAGAAAGAGGACAATAAAAGAACAGGTATTAAGAAGATGAGGATTGACACAGCATTTAAATTTTTAAAGATCAAAGTTGACTGAAGAGAGTTCCACAAGCAAGAAATGCAAGAGATGAAATGGTTACCATGAACTTACAATTTCAACTGTAAAATGATAAGTTGTAGCTGCCAATCTAGTACTACATTTAAATTTGTATTGTTGAATTACTGAAGAGGAAAGCTCATCAAAACAATTACCATGAAAATATTTATTGTAAAGGTGATGGGAAGCTACTTTATTGCAATAGGAAAGTGACTGAACCAGAGATATCAGGTTAGAAATGATGACATTTCAGGTTCTTCTTTGAATTTTATCAAGAATTTTTAACTTCATAGTACAAGCACCAAACCAGAGGTGGCAGCAATATTCAATGCATGGATGAATAGTAGACTTAGAAAGAAGACAGACAGATTCCGGTTCAAAAAAGTGTTTAGCACTACACAGTGAAGCCACTTTCCTAGCCGAAGACCAAACAATTTATTCAATATATCATTCCACTTCATGTCAGAAGAAAACATTGGCCTGAGAAAGTGCAACCTGTCCTGGAGGTTAGCATCAGCCATGCTGATAGAAGGCAAAAAAAAGTTCTCTAAGACAAGTAAAAGATAAAAAGAAATGCAATATTTACTTGTTACCATAAAATGTCTTGCAAAGGGATACAATTCCTACATTTCATTGCATCTACTTAAATAATATTATTAGAAGTTTCACTAAAGTATTTTCAAATTTATAATTGGCATTACCACTGTTGATATAATTTGGGGAAGATTTTAGCCAAAAGTGCTAATGCCATTTGCTACTTATATCAAGAAATTTATTTTTATTATGGAGTAAAATCTAACCCAGAGATAAACTTTTACAAAATTTTTTTGCTTGTGATTGCTATTTTTTGTTCTTGTCTGAATTTGTGATTAGTGAATAACTGTTCTCTAAAATGAAACAAACATTTTTGGACAATCACTTATTAAAAATATTGATCATTGTTTCAGTTTTTAAATTAAAATAAAAACATTTTCACTAGCTAACAAAAAATAAGACATCAGAAAATAATTATTAATCAAATTCCAACAGTTTACCAATTTTATTGTGCATCTTTTAAAATTTATAAATCAAACAAAACTACATGTTAATAATATGAAAATATAGCTTAAATTCATATCATAGTTTATCTATGCGTAAATTTATATAAACTTGAAAAAAAAAAAAATTAACTTTAATTTTCAAAAACTTTTACCAAAGAAAAAAAGTCCTCCTATTCATTTTACTAATCTTTGCATTAGCAATTTAACATTTAAAATTTTACTTTTGTTGATAAAAAAGAAGCAACAATATTATTTAGAATTCAATACAAATTGAGACAATTATATATCAAGCTTATTTATTAACAAATTGCATCGATATTATGTTTAATCCCTCACCCCAATCCAAACAGAATCAGCCACCGTAGTGGGACTAATAAATTGTAAGATACTGAAGTTCTCCTATTGCAATAATATAAGCATTGTGTGTATATGTGCGCACACACACACAGAGAAAGAGAGGTAGGTAGGTAGGTAGGTAGCACCTAATAATGAGTATGTGAGGTAATTTACAACAGTAGAATCAATGTGTTTGACTTAAGTGGAAAAACATTATTTTCATAATAGACAAGAACATATGAACAAGCTTATGATACTGATTTTTATCTTCACTAAAGAGGCTACACTTTCACCTTGTTTACCTGTGACCAATTTATCTTTAAAGATAATGGCTGCATTGTCATGAAGAAATAAATTGACTTGGGGAAATCTATAGCTCTTCTAGAGCAACCATTGAAGTCACAAAAGAAATAAACTGAATATTTGCTTAGCATTTGTAGTTACCAACTGCTAATGAAATCAGTGAGAAAGAGTGAGTGAAATAGCATGTACTGAGAAGGGGACAAAGTACAAAAGGCGCTATAGAGAGTAAATGCAGTTTTATTACCTCTTAAAAGCCTATTGACAAGACAGATGTAATCTTTTTTTTTAAAGTTTATGTAAAGAAGGAAAAAATGTGCATGACAAATAGACATTAGGTCTCTAACAAATTGACATGTTTGTGCATATTTTTACAAAAAAGTAATCCATGTTTGATATTGACTAGTAAAATAAAAATCACTAGGATGAAAAGGCTTTTCATCAACACATTCAAAGAAGTGTGGGGTAGATAGCCATGGTCAAATGTAAAATAAGTAACAGTAGTGTCCAGCAAACAGAATTAACAAAGTTTGCAATTTGCAATAACAAGAACAAGGCAAAAATAATATAAAGCAAGCAAACAATTTGTGCAAGGCAAAGCAACAGTAATAAGGCAAAAACAAAACATAAACTAAGAATTGGTGTGACACACAAAAGTAAGTTCAGACAAGAGAACTGGACTATTTTATTAGCTAGGATAAAATCCCAGCATGCATTTGTATGCTTCTGCTTATAAAAGAGGAAGGGAAAGTGTTTTTCTAGTCATTCCCACACAAATTGGAATCAACAAGAACTTATACTGGATTCTTGGTCTTAACTGTTATTATTGATTGTGGTTCAATCAGCAATAAAAAAAATAAGTAAGTCATTTAAAACCAAATCAAAATAAGTAAAGTCCTGATTGGTTACATTCAATTTGGTCAAAGTGAGTGTCATGCAAGGAATTTTAGTGTAAATGATTCTAATTCTGTTTCTTTTTATTTCAGAAAACCCATTAATCTTTCTAAAATGGTAAATTTGGCTCACTTGTAAATTGCCTTAACAAGAAACAAAATTTAATTGAATTATAAGCCAATATTCATTCTTACAACAATAGCAACAGAAAATACTGTAGAGGTGACTATGTCTGAGACAAACAAAAGTAGATATACACATTTAAGGTAATTGTCTTTCAGTTTAGAATCAATGAAATATTTGAAAATTTGCATTTATTTTATAAACTTTTTTCTAGAATGATTCAAGACAAAATAATTCTAGATATATTTACACTTTCAAATAAAATTATATATTTAGGTGTTCCTGAAACTTTTTTTTTTTTTTTTTTGTAAGCTAGAAAATGAATTTACGGAATTAACATTTAACAATAAAAAAAAGTCATATACACCGACACAAATATTGAAAATTATAAGAAATTTGTGAAAAAAACATAACAGTAATATTTTATCCCCTTTTTTCTTTAAGAAAATGTTTCATTCAAATGAAAGAATATAAATTTGGTGACAGTATTTAAAAATTATGTAAGGCAGATGATAGTGACCAAAATAAGAAAAAGGAGTCTTTAGAAATTACTTATAAAAAGAAAAAAAACTGTCTATATAAGTATACATAACTACAATTGAAAATGTATGTGTATGCAACATCTAATTTTAGAAATTCTGCAGACAGAAAAAAAGGATTTGATTAAATTTTCCAAATGAAAATTTAGATATGTCCATTTGCAACTAGAGAACATTCAAATTCAAAATGTCAGAGGTAAATAGAACACAGTGAACAACATAAACAAATCTATCTTTTGATGCCTCTTGTTGGCTGATATTCATGGAATAAGATATTTTCATTCAAAAATGTATATCTTCATAAAATATATTTATATTTATATAAAAGTGTTGTGTGCATATATAATACATGTCTCTTTCTCTAGACACAGAATATTTACAAATTGTGTAACTTCAAATATATAACATTTTCTTTGTGCAAATGTCTTTACAAGAACATTTCACTTCACAGGAACTTTTATACTGTGTCTCATATATATATATATATATATATATATATATATATATATATATATATATAAATGGACTCTCCCATCGGTTTCGACGTATGAGGATCTGACAGCTTAGTTGATTCAGTTATGAAATTTTGTGCAATAAAATATATATATACACACACACACACACACACATACGCACAGACATATTGTACAAGGATGTTATCAAACTTGAGGGGTCAATCCCAGCACACAGTACATTTGGATAGTGCCTGAAAACCACACCATGGGTTGACCCAAGCCTTGTGAGTGAAATTGGATAGATGGTTCCCCTGAAGATGGATATCCGAGAATACAAATGGTCAGTTATACATATACATTTAACACACCTCTGGCATCATTATTTAACAGTTAAACCAGGTAAATAGTACTTTGAATGCTGTCTTTTCAATATAGGATCTGTGCCCATTTCTGGAAAGACTGCTTCTACACAATCTTCCTTTCTATTAGCAGTAAATTTGCATATTTATAAAATTTTATATATGCTAGTTATTTCATCTGTAATTATTCCTTTCTTCTTAGATACAGTAATATATAAATATAATCTCTATGGTGTTTAAATATTTGCAGATGTAAAAGCATATACACATACACACTTCCACCCTCTTTCTTTCATGATGATGAAATGGAAGGTTAGAAATATGTTCTTTGATTTAAGAATTATGTCTGCCAGGTGCCAAACACAAAAAGACAAACACAATTTCAAAGTAAATGAAAAAGAAAAGAAAAAGTCCTAAAAGTCACAAGCACAACCATAACACAGCTAAGCAGAGTGATATTAATCGGCACACATGCAAAGTGACATCAACTGAAATAGAGGAGACAAAAACAAAGTGATTTTTAGTAAAAATCATTTCTGTTTGGGCTACCATTATCCAATATGAGATGAAAATCTGGGAAGAATGAAATAAAAAGATTTAAAAACAAACTAGAGTAATTGTATTTCACCAATTGAGATAATTTTTTTTTAATATTTTTACTTTAACGCTAAGTGGAGTATCATTAATTAGTCCATTTTGGTGCTGGACCAAAAGAGATGACTATTCTAGAGTACTTGATGATGTATCACAATTGTAAAACATACATAATGAAGTGATGAAATTTCAGGTGCTATCTTGTTTAGGTTCATATTATACAAAAGATGACATTTCCTTCTGAGAAAAGTTTTTTGCAATGTAAAACTTAGGTAAATGTGATACAGATAAAACTGTTGGGGTTTTGGGATATTCATTTAGTGAAGGAGACAAAGATAAAAAAACAGAAAAAAAATTTTATTTACTGTATTTTATTCTAATTGCTTAGATTTTTCATGATTAATTTGCAAAAAGAAAAAGAGAAAAGTCAAATTTCAAATTAAGTCAAAAGATTCTCTTTTCTAAGATACTCTTGTAAAAATGCAATATTTCTTGATTATAGCTTCATGTTTGTGCAATCTAGAGATTAAACAGTAGACTAGAAATTCAGGATTCACTCTCAATCTACAAATTGATAAGCAGCTAGGAAAAAGATTAACCTATTTTCAAATGGTTCTTATTCCCTAAACAAACTTTTTATATGAAAGCTATTTAATTTGTATTTTTGACACTTTAATTTCCAAGTGCATCTCTCACAGTAAACTGTTTCAGTATCATAAGAATTTGGAATAAGATCAAAAATAAACAAACGAGTCACATTTGAGATACCATTAATTATGCAGTTTGCCTACAGCACAAATATATGAAGAATGAAGTGTAGCTAAGCTTCAATGCAGTATTAGAATTAGATATCTAAATTTTAACTTCAAGATAGAGTGGTGTGAAAAAATGAATTCAGAACTGAAAGATTAAAAAAAAAAGTTAATAGAGATGAAGCAAGTATCTATCAGAGTGTAGAGTCTAACCTCCTATACTAGTGATTCTCAACTGCTGTGCCATGGCAAATTAGTGTGCTGCGAAATATTGTCACAGCATACATATATGTATGTGTGTGTGTGTGTGTGTGTGTGTGGTAGTAGTAATAGTAAAGCATTAATATTTGAATAAATGAACAAGTATTAAACTCTTTATTCCACTTCAGCTAAAAAGGTTTTATCAGTTTTATTGCAATTTTCTACTTCTTATTTATATGAATTAGGCTTTTCAACCCTAAATGACATAAAAAAAAAGCAACACTCAAATGAAGAAGAAATGAAAGACTGTTTATCACACATTCAAGCAAACATTGAAGAAATCAAAAAAAAAAAAAAAAAAAAAAAAAACAGACACAGGTTTCACACTAAATAAGCTGCACAAATATTTGAATAGAAACATTGAAAAGAAGTAAGTTCATATTTGTGTATTTTGATTTTTTTAAATTTATGGTTTTATTTCATAACATTTAAATACATTCCCTTCAAAAACTTTGCTAAGTGTGCCGTGATATTTTCATTTGCTCCTAGGTGTGTCATTGTTTAAAAAAGTTGAGAAACACTGCTCTATACTGTCACAAATTGCCTCATCAACAATTGCAGGAGAGTTCAATCTTCATAATGTGCTCTGATGTTTTGAATTTTGTGCCAAAAAAAGTGAATTTTTGTAAATGTCTATGGAGCAGGAAAATTATTTAAAAATATTGACATCCAAGTACAACAATTATAAATTACTTTAGGAATCATTTGAATCAATTCAGAAATTTCCAAACAGGAAACATACAGTCATACTTCCAATCATTAAAACATTGACATTTTTGTGTTGCATATTACATACTTAGAAAATTAGGCTGTATATACATTTTAAAATAATATCAGTTGAAATAAAAAGCAACTTGTTAATTACTTGATGATCATAAATCTATGAACTTCATAAATAAATCACATCATTTAGTAGATTTATATGATACATATTTGGAACAAAAGATTGGAGACT
This sequence comes from Acanthosepion lycidas, assembly GCA_963932145.1. Taxonomy (NCBI): domain Eukaryota; kingdom Metazoa; phylum Mollusca; class Cephalopoda; order Sepiida; family Sepiidae; genus Acanthosepion; species Acanthosepion lycidas. Next base: position 64,787,072 of record OZ010576.1, read on the forward strand.
GCTAGGTTTGAAGATGTGTAATATATAGATACTTTTCAAGCTTCAATGGCCTGAAATTGTTATTGACTGAAAGAAAAAACATTCACAATAAAATAATTATTTGTTCCTTGCTATTTCTTTTGTTGCATTTTAATGAAGAAAAGAAAATTATATTTAGGCAAAAACAACTATATGAGTGATATAGTGCAAAGCAATATTCTTTAAAATGAAAATAAAGAGCTCATGATTGATTCTCTCATTGCTCTTATCTTAATTGTCGACTTTATATGACAAGATGGATTTAATCTACACAACAGCAAACCTTTAACCAGTGTAGAAAAACCCAAAATCTCTGATCTTATTAAGTTGCAAATGACTTTACAATTGAGAATGCTATTTCAAGAAGTGAAATCATAAATAAATAAAAGATTAGACAATGAAAGTGCCAATAGTAAAAGTTATAAGTTATTTTATTGCAAATGAGATTTATTTTGTCAGCTTTAATTTGACATCAAGCTGGATAAAGATGTGAGAAGACAAGATAGGGAGAAGTATAAAGACACTGAATATAGAAGATAGGATATACAACTGCCATTTGTTTTTCTTTGCAAGATAATAGTCCTAAAACTTATATCGATGAACCAGTTAGTCTTAGGAAAACTTTACCAACAACACATACATGCTCTCTCTATCTTTCACTCTCTAAGACAATACAAGCTCCCTCTCTCACTATCTCTCTCTTCTCCTTGGAATAAAAAGTGGTTTACCAATGAAGAGATTTTTTACTCATGAGAAATAGACCTATAATGTACAGACAAGATTGAGCAAGAGGTGCGGTCAGCATTTGCCCCACCCAGTCAATTTCCACTGTGGCAACCACAAAAAAGGTAGGATGGGGGTTGGTACTTATTTTGAGTGTGGAAAAGTAGATTTTCTTTTGCCTCCAAGTTGATGCCGGTTCTTAAAAGTCAAGGCCATTATACAATCATGTCACAATCAGGTCAAAAATATGAAAAGATAGGAATTTATATTAAAGATTTCTGATATGGAAAAAAAAGTATTGTTTTCCTTATCAGACATCTGTCAGAAAATGTTTTTTCTATTGCTAAATTAACTATTTATCTTGGAAATTATAAATCTTATAGTTTTATCACACAGCTGTTTATTATTCATGTTTTCTAGTCATCATAAAGATTTCTTCAGTGATACACTGTGCTTGATTATGTCATTTTAAAAAGTTAACAAAAATGGTGGACAAATCAATGTTCTTCTAATTTCATCAATAATGACAACAGCAGTTAGAATACTCTTTCACCTAAATTCTTTATCAGTGAAAAGATTTTTGCATGATGCTCTAATTTGTAGGACATAGGTAGAGGAAAACATTTGAAAAGTGTATACCCAGCATCAACCCCTTAAATCAATTAGAATAATATATATATATATATATAGATATGTGTGTGTGTGTGTGTATGTGTACTAATTTCTTAACATGTGTGTGTGTGTGTGTTAATTTCTTGACATATGTGTGTGTTTGTGTGTTAAAAAATTAAAAATGTTTGTGCAGGCACACACATTTTTTGGTTGTGTAAAAATCACAAATATATAAAATAGAAACACATGATGAATGCTTCTGAATTATAAAATGCACAGATTGTATGTATATATATATATATATAAAAAGAGAAAGATATAATTATTCTCAAATACATATAACAGGTGAGTTTATGCACACAAGGAAATGTATATTAGACTATACATGGCTATACAAATATATAAAATTTACTGAATCACATGTGTGATGATATAAGCACATAGTATAAAAGATATTTTATAATCTCAAAGATAACATTTGTATGTATAAAGCAACTGAAATGGTCAAATAAATATCATGTTTTAATTTTGATTATGTACAAATGAGTCTCAGGAGAACTTTTATTTTCAAAAGCCATAATAAATAATGCATGTGAGGAGATTATATACACTAGTTTTATTTCTACTTTTTAAACCAGTTATTGTGTAAATCCATACACACATTACAAATATTTTAGCAAACACTTGAAGTGTCTCCAGCCCTGACACAGCAGATGTTTGAACTAATCCACCCAAAGACCCTACAGATATCCACATTTGTTTGTACCTTAATATAGACTAATAGATATTTGTGATAATTCATTGCATGCACAATCATCTGGCTTATAGCTAAGCTCATTGATCTAGTTTAGGAAAAGTCTATAATCATAAAACAATTGTCCCTCTATGATTCCAAAAGATGATTGTATTGACCAATGATGAATCATCACAATTTCAAGGTACCAGAACTGCTGAATAAGTTACAAGGATGTGCTCAAAAGTTCACACTGACCAAAATGATTGATAAAGGGGTATGAAACATAGATAATGTTCTAATTCATAGTCACCCTGCAGGTCAACACACTTGAAACATTGGCATTTGTTTGTCCCCACCACCCAAGTTCATTTAACATTTCTATAAAATTCTGGTGTTTGATTATTGAAAGATTTTGCAAAGTAGCACTTGCTCAGAAGTTTTTAATTACCCCCTCATAAATAAGAAAGATACACTTGTGAACCTATCTTTTTTCTTTCATAAAATGACACACAAGTAATCAATAAATAACCTTCTGGTTATTTGTCATTCAGGGTCAAATTTCAGTATACACCAAAGTAAAAATTTAAAGCTCAGTTCAAAAAATATAAGGAATTATATCATCTATGCATATGCAACTATATGTGCATTACAAATGTGTGTGCGTGTGTATATATATATATATATATATATATATATATATATATATATATATATATGTGTGTGTGCACATATCTTATAACATTTTATATATAGTCCATTCATGGTCTACCTAAGCAATACTTCAATACTTTTCTGAGATGAAGAGTTATAATTATTTGCATTATTTACATTCTGACTATTGTCCTCATCTTTGTTGTTTTTATCACAACATCCCAGAAAATAGCCTAGTCGATTATAGTGTTAGTTTGTGAATTTGGTGAATTTGTGAATTTGGTGAAATAATAATTATGGGTTCAATACATTGGCCAGATAGTGTGTACTTGAAGTCAGTGAGAACAAGGTGAGCAATAACTGAAAAGTACTAAATAAAAACTAGATGAGGTCAAAAAAGATGGGCAAGTAGAACATGAACACTGTGACTCCATAAATAAAGGGTTCAGTTCAAAATTCCCTGTAGTTTACCTAGTTCGATATACACCTGATGTAGGCCAGAGGGTACAACAAGAAAGATGAGGACAATAGTCAGAATGTAAATAATGTAAACCCCTTTGCACTTGTTATCCTTTACACAAAGACTCACTTAATTAATACAAAGTGAAATGATTGCTGGAAGAAAGATAATGTCTTTATTTCACTTAGCCATTTTGCTTTAACCACATTTAGATGGAAAACTTTTGAAACCATTAATTCCAATGTATTTTCTGGATAATTAGTCGCCCAGAATTTATCAGACATGAAGTTTTACACTTGAGAGAATTCTATAACGAACATAATTAAATGACCATACAAATTCATTATCAACCTTATGTCATCTCCATTATTCCCTTATAATCATTTATTACTGAATGTATGTATGCATGTGTATAGGGAGAGAGAGAGACAGAGAGTAGCAGTAACATTCATAATAGCAATACAAAACTCCTCTTCTAATTTCTTTTTTTCTTTTTATTTAATGAACTGAATTCTACATTCTATAATAATAAAATCAAAAATATTGTAAATTCCTTAAGGATATTACATTTCAAATCTGATAACATTCAGATAATTTTCAAAAAGAGAGAGTCCAATACTGTAATTATTATTAAAAATCAATCATAAGTAATCTGTTTTACTTTTCTTTATATTTTAACAAGAACATTTACTTGAAGTTTAATAATCACTGGTAATAACTATATTTAAAATAGTAGCATACAAAGGGTTGATGAAAAATCCTCAGCACAACCAATATTATGAAAAAAAAATCAAATGTTGGTCATTTGATAAAATTTTGTGAAGTAGATTGGGCAGAAAACTTTTCAGTACCCCCTTATAAGTAGTATTTATCTTAAAAACAACAAATTCATGAAGCACTATAATATATCCCAGTAGCCTCAGCTAACAATGTTAAAAAAACTGTCAATACTTTATATAGGAAATGTCAGAACATCTAAATCTATACTTGTTTTTATTTGTGATTTATTTCTAACCAAATATTCTGAAGATTGAATGATATCCTTAATTTTTACCTTAATGTGCTTCATGGGTACAATAGGTTAATTTAAGAGGGACTGGTGAGCAGTGAATTCTAGTGTCATATTCAACACTAGAATTAAAAAATAAAAATACCTTGATTTTAGAAAATAACAGATCTGTAAAAACAATAAAATAAACACATTACTGCTTTGATGCTTTTAACCTTTTTAATTTTTGATAGTTAACTTCATGTACAGGCAACATCTTCAATATAATATCAACAGTCAATAAGATATAAAAAAAAAAAAAACTTTGACAACTATCAGCAGCAATAATGATTAAAAGAATATAACTTTTGCCTCCACTTTAAACTCCTTGTCATCCATAAGGTTTGTTTTTTCAAGTGCATTTTGCTGTAAGCTTAACATGAAACCCACTAAAGTCAATACATATGAAGGTCTATACCAAAGTGTATTATAATGAGACCAGCCTTAGAATAAAATGCTATTTGTACAAAACATAACTAGCTTTTTATCACAACATACACATGTAGGTATATATACAATCAGGTGGCAACAAAAACTTTAAGTTTATTTCTTTATATGCATCTATGCATATATATACACATACAATCCATTGTCCTTCAATTAGCACTGCCTGTCCATTCCTGAATGCTTAATTCAAGATGAAAATGAATAGAGTCAGAACATATAATAAACCATTTAATAAACCAAGTGATTGACACTTTGTGGCTGAAGATTTGTTTTAGTTTTAATTTAGTTTTAATTTTCTTTTTAATATTAATTATTTCTTGTTTAAATTTAACAATTTTATAGATACATATATAAATATTTAAAAATATACATATATTAAACAGGACATGTATAATTATCTACATTCATATCTACAAAATATACTAATTATGTCTTTTAATATGAATAAATACATTCATAAAATATATTATTCAATCACTATGCAAACAAAACCAGATCAGATAGACAGAAATACATAAAATAAGTTTTATTATAAAGCTAGACAGTTTCTAAAAATAAATATATATATATATATATATATATATATATATATATATTGCATATTCAAGGAAGGCAAATGTAGTTAAAAATCAATATAAATTGTCCATATACAATTAGATATAGACAAAGATAATCTGTGTATATATAAATGTGTATATACAGAACATATATGCACATGTGAAATACTAAATTCTATGAGTTGATTTCTGCACAAGTCCAGTAAACAATTTGTTTTAATTCTCAATGAAATGATCAAAATTGATTTTATCTGAATAAACCAATACACAGCTTTAGAGTTGTATATTTATGCAACTTAAGTCAGTAAACTCAATTTATGCAAATCACATTTTATCATATTTTGCAGATATTACACAGTTTTTTTTTTTATAAATTGAAGGTTTGTGGCATGCATGTGTTGAGCAAATTAATCAACACCATTATCATAACCATATTTGATTATTTTGTACTTTTGTGTCATAACAATAAAATACTTTTTAATTAAAACATATATATTTGTTCTTTTTTGACATAATGCTACCACACATATATCAGATTAAAGTATATGCTAAGCATCATATTTATATGCACTTGGAAACCTAACAAAAAAAAGAGAAAGTCTACAACTGCATACACAATATTTCTGACGTTTGTCTGTAACTATTTTTGTTTTTAAGTTATTCACTAAACACAGTGTTCTTGTGCAATTAGAGCTAAGTGGACATTTGTAGTTTTTGAGCTCCTGAATAATTTTCAGCTCAATTATGAAACTGTATTAATGTTATTTATATTAAGGAGGAAGTTTAAAACAAAGTTTTCACATTTCTAATTAAAAAAATAGGGGTTTAAGTCTAGAAACTCTAGCCTGCAAGGAAGAACCAAAATTTCTCAAAAGAATTTAAGTTTTGCTGTTAATACTTTTAGACTTCTTTTGTGTGTTTTTCAGTGCCAAAAATCATAGGAATAATCATTTTCTGATAAATATTGCTAAAGAAGACATGCTGACATGAGATCTATCATGATACAATGATTAAAAGGAAACATTTTGAAAGCACACTAACAAAGTTAGCAATAATAGTCCAGAGAATTGTTTTCTGATAAATGCAATGAAAATTATGTTAAAAACCAATATTTAATACCTGCGATAGGGTGCTAAAAGTGGATAATGATCAATATATGAAAGAAATTGAGTAAATTTTAAATATCTTCCCCAAAACAATTTCTTACATTTTGCAGATTTAAATTGTTTTAATATTTGGGAACTTATAACAAAAAGCAGAAAAAAAAAATTTATTAGCCTTTTTGAAGTTGAGGGGGTAGGAGTCAGAGATAAAAATGTAGGCAAAATTGTATTAATTTGACTAAATTTTGTGTTGTAGAACCCCCAAATCCTCTTGATATAGGTCATTTTTAAAAAGAGTGTCAAGTTAACCTTGTCTGTCACTTACAACCAGATTCCAAGTAATAATCTGAAACTGACCATTTAAAAATACATGATTAAACATGTGTAAGTTTTAACTTCAAGTGGTTATAACTTGACAAATTCTTAGGAAAAAGATCAGTTTTGAAATCTGAGAATATCCACTTTCAGACTAGATATAGAATGCATCTGTTAGGAAAGTTTCCAAAAATGTTAAGTATCAACTTGTGAGTCCAATCGATGAGTTTAGTATAAGCTGGCAGCACTTGAATCCTTCCCTGCTTTTAGTGAGAAACACAGCATATAACATAACTGAAGTAACTTAAAAATTAACATGTACAACATTATTCACATTTTGAAATATTTAGCACAAATTTCAAAAATGATAATTGATTAAACATGCACCATTTTGTACAGCCATCACTGTATATTTTCAATTTTTTTTTTAATTAACTGTTCTTAGGCCATACACTCTCACATTAGAATATAGTTTATTTGCTTTCATCACTAAATATTACTGTTGTCCATTTTTTTTACTATCCCTCAGCAGATGATCTTCTGGCCAGTTTTGTCATTTTGCTTGATGTTTTATATTTAGTGATGACTTTTTGCTACAGTGCGCATCCATTTAGATTATTTCTATGCAGTATACATTTTACTATATGAACCAACACTTCTCAATGTAATGTTGCTTCCATCCATTACTTGATGAGCTGTTAACTTTGGATTGGATACTGATAATCTAACTAGCTTTCTTTTATCTTTTTTGTTTCATTCTGAAGGCATCCAACTAGGCTATTATAATATCAGCATCTTGGTGACTTAAACAGAGGCACATTTGATATTTCTAAGTTGCTTGCTGATTTCATGTCGACTCATTCATTTGTGTCATTTCAATGATCTTCATCCTTCTTCTCGGAACTGATTTTTTCCCCATTATGAAATGTAAATAAATTACACCAAAATGTCAACTTGAAGGAGCCAAAGTTTATGTAATCTATATTTGGTCAATTTACCATGAGGAATATGCATGTGAATCAATGTAGCATGAAGAGGAAAGTAGTGTATAGCTTCTGACTATCCTATTTTTATCATTCTGTCACTTCTTAGTAAAAATAAAACAAATTGAATTTTATTTAGCTAGGTCACACATTTCTTTGGTTCACCATTGTATATGTCAAATTTATAATACTTATAAGGACATTTTGGGGATTTGCAATTTTAGAGCAAACCAGAGCATGACCTATATGGTTTTCATACAAAGACATATCCAATACAAATGCTGTAAACAAAACAAAGGACTGTAAGTACCATTTTTGACTTGACAAAGGCATCTGATACAATAACATACAAGTGTTGGTGTGATTATAATCACTTCTATTTCATTATGTTGGCAGCACAGCAATAGAGAATAAATTATCTTGCTAATAACTATAATTCTTTTTGCTTTGTCAGAGAGTAGCCGTCTGGCAAAATGGCATCTGACATGAATATTGGTATGAAGTAGCAGTTTAAAAAAAATTAAATCCATTAAAATTCAATGACACTTGCTGAATGTTTATGATGATCAAGCAGCGGATGTGAGCACAGTTACATAGTGAGTAATGTGTTTCAATAGTAATAATAACCTTGTTCATTGCTAGCAATAATACATAGTAAAACAATATGTTGTAGCTGAAAAGATGCACTATCAAAAGTATTATTGTGCTCCCAGTACCTATTGTAGTTTGTGGAAACAAGTAGTAGGCATTACTTTCAGAGCATTCCCCATATATACAAAGGATGCTGAAAAGATCTTGGTCAGACCCAGACTCTAATATCTGACAAACTGACCAAAATTCAGAATTTTATTTTTAAGAACTTCATGGTTGAACAGAGAACTTTTCAGCACCCCCTCTCAAATGTGAATGTATATCTCATATTAGTAAAAAAAAAAAAAAAAAAAAAATCATATATATATATATATATATATATATATATATAATGGGCAGCAACCTTTCTTTTAAACATCTTTTGCTAAATATAGCAGACAAGGAAAAGTTAATTAATTTTTTATTTAGTTTTTACAGTGTTTTTATGTATTTTTCTATTTGGTGGAAGTAAGGTAGTACAAAAAAAAAGTAAAGGCACAGTGACTTCTCTCTCTCTCTCTCTCTATATATATATATATATATATATATATATATATATATATTAGTCACTTTACATGTTTATATCTAAATAGAACCTGTATAAGGATATTTGTAAACATAAATAATATTTTTGTCAAGATTCAGATACAATGTTGTACAATTATATACAGATTAAATATGACAAATATATGTGTGTGTGTGTGTGTGTGTAGACAAAATGACAAATGAGCTGTGTATGTATGGGAAAGAACTTATTGATATAGTCACTGTTATTTAATCACAAAGTAATTAACCAATGTGTATTTGCATAGCTATAAAGTATATAAATACAAAACATATGTGTTTATATAAGCAGAAATTAGCACATATCTTAAGAGAGCTTTGAATAAATGCTTGCAATGATATTCAGAAATATTCATAGCTCTTAAGAGATAAACACAGCTGAACTGAATGAATGAATCCTATGACTGTACTTCAGCAATCAGGTATATTGGCCAGATAAAATATATATATGCTCTACTCCAACAATGCAGCAATGCAGTAATTATCAACAACCATATACTCAATGTATTTTGTTGCATGTTTAAAAAAATAGATCAAGACCTTATGAGTATTGACTGGCGGGGGAAAAAGCCAGACTGGCTAGTTAAGTTGAAGGCCATTAGGCACAATGAAACAAAATGTACAAGTAGTTATTAGTACTACTAATAAAGCTTGATTTTGTTTAATCAGATAATGCAGACAGATATGCACATATGCACAGAAAATGATGTTACCATTATTAACTCAGCTCTGATCAAAGAAACAGAATGGGAATAGTTGATTGAACATTTATGGTGAATCACATAAATCAAACTTATTCAATATGAGTGAACAGTCTTTTGATCATTAAAAAAAAAAAAAAGCACAAAAATAAATAGCAATTTAGGTGCACCATTCATCTTCAAAATTTTGAGAAATGATAAGAGATACCAACTTAATGGACTAAGTCTTGATGTTTATCTTATTGATACGTCATATATACTAAAATCTTTGGTGATGTAATGTACAAGTCTTGATTTTTGGCCAAGAGATCATTAATGAGGTGACTTATGTATAGATTGATTTCAGTTTTTAAAGATCATCAAACAGGTTATAGTAACAGAACACAATGTATTTGAATACTTTGATCTTTCAGTGACAAGGCAACAATGTTAATATTAATGTAAACAATATCAAGCTGATATGAATTAAATATGAAAACATTAAAAAAGGCTTTCATTATTTTCCTGGATCTCTGATTACTACAAATCAGATAAGCTATCCTCTGTTACAAACCTGAAAATAAAGGCTGAAAGAATTTTGTACAGTAAGATTGTAAGCTCCATCTGTTGAAAGCATACTAATTGATATATACAAGTTATAATCAAAAAGTATCAGGACTGGTGCTCTAAAATGAAAACTACAGCACATATCAATTTGGCATTTAATTTCCTTCAAACTAGTTCCCTTCTGAAGCCACACACCTTATCCAGAATGTTTCCATTGATGGATGCATTCCAGAAACTCCTTTTTTGGGAATAGCAAGCAGCTGCCTTATAGCATTCTCTTGGATTTCCTCAACATCTTAAAATTTTGTTTGTTTCAAGTGGGATTTGATTTTGGGGAAGAACAAAATGTCACAAAGGGAGAGACCTGGGAAATATGGTGGTTATCAGACATGCAAAATGTTGCACAAGCTGTGCTGAATGGTCAGGTGCATTGTTAGGGTGGAGTTGCTACTCACCAGATGCATACAATTCTGTCCTCCTCTGATGAACAGTATCTAACAAACACCATAACACATCACAGTAGTACCCCTCTTGTTTACTGCCTGATTAGGCAGAGCTTACTCATTAACACTGCCTTTGTAACCAAAGAAAACTGCCAACAATGTCTTCAAATTGCTTCAGCACATTCATACTTTTTTCTGTCTAGAAGAGGTTAAGGTTTTGCACTGCAAAAACTAGTTTCAAGGTCATAGCCATAGACCCACAATTCATCACCTGTTACAACCATTTTCAAAAAGTTATTGTCTTCCTCAACACAATGAAGATCTTGCACAGCTGAAACCAGATTTTCTTTTTGGTCAACTGAAAGTAGTTTTGGCACAAACTTGGTAGACCCACATCTCATACCACAACCTTCATAAAAAAACGGTGATTTTTCTCAGAAAATTGGGCATAATTTCTTAACGCTAACTGCCAAGTGACATTTTTCACATCCAAATCAAAGATTAATTACCAGTGAGCCATCTGGATCCTATAACATCACCCGAAAAAGTCCAGAAGTTTAGCGATTGATCGAAAACTTGTTGTGCATAATTGTGTTTTTTCATGGTCAGTTTCCATTATTTCATCTTGATGTTGTCATTTTTGGACAACCAAATCATCAAGGATTCAGGAAAACACAGTTTGGCACAGGTTTGCTTTTAGAACTTTACATTCTATGAGGTGTTTAAAATGTTACTGACGAATGAGATATTTTACCAAATATTTTGTTTACAAGCCATGTTGGATTTTCCTTTATGACAAAAACAAGGCTTTTAGACAGCCATGGCACATACTCTCCTTTCCAGCTTTCTGAAGGCTGCAGAGATCTTCTGGATGCGTAGATATATTTTGGCATCCAGTGAGCCATCTTTTGTAATTGTGCTGCCAAGATAAACAGGCTTCTCAATTACCCCAATCTTATTCTATGAACAAAAATGCTGTTCTTGATATATGGCTCTCTGGAGGCATGAGTAAATATTACCTTGGTTTCTGTGAGGCTTATTGTTCGACCAAATGCTATTCATGAGGATGGGAAATGGTCCATAATATGCTGAATGCCAGCTTCTGTAGGAGCTAAGAAGTCAGTGTTGTCTGTGTAGAGTAGCTCTCTACTCAAAACTTGGAAAGTTTTCAACTTGGCATTGAACTTTCTCAGACCGAAAACCCCTCTAGTGGTTCTGAATTGCAAATGGATGCTTTCATCACAAACTTGGAAAGCATGCACAAGTAGAGCAGCAAAAAAGATAGAGAAAAGTGTGGGAGCAGGAATATTGCCCTGTTTTTCACCATTGTCAATAGGATTTTTCTCCTGAGAGTAATCTATTGAAAGTAACCCGGGCTCCTCATATTCCTGTGCCAGCTGTTTGATCATTTCCACAAACCTTCATGGACATCCTACCTTTCTGAGTACTATCCAGACAGCATCCTGGCTAACAGTATCAAAAGTTTTCACAAACAGCTGATAGAGGGGTATGTTCTGCTCAAAAGATTTCTCTTGAATCTGTTGTGCAGAGAAGATCATGTCAATTGTCCCTCTTCTACCCCTAAAACCACTATATGATTATGGGACAGCTACAGGACAGATATATTCTTCCAACCTATTAACCTTTACCACACCACAAGCGACAATAGTCACCAGAGAATTCTCTTCCTGTGGTACTCTGGGTGCATTCTGTCCCCATGACAGAGTTACTATAAATAAACACTTGTCAATTATTTTTGGTATTTTAAGCTGGAAATAGTCTCATACTCCTTTAAAACAAGGCTAAACTTCCATTTTCTAATGCCATTTTTAATTCTTCTTTACTCTACACATGTGTAACATTAAATAAATGTGTAGTAATTTCATCGCGATTTTTTTGTTTACAAAAATGGATACTGGAACATTGAATGAAGCCTTTATTCAGGAGAGTTTCTTTTTGATTCTGACTCTGATGATGATTTTGAGGGATTTACTCAGGCAGATATAGATGGTGAAGTTGTCAGAGATGGAGAAGACAACCACACCTTGTCACGAAGAAGAAAACTATAATGACCCCGAAACACCGAGCAGCTACTACCATCCCTAGCTGACTAATTTCCTGGAAGTTACTGGACCCATGAATTTACCTAATAGCCTTTCTGAAGGTAAATTATTTAATTTATTCATAAATGACAAAATAATTACTTTATTTGTCAATGAGACGATCACTAGTTCATCTTTCCACAGGACCTCAGACTCAACATGCAGGCCTACATCAAGTGACTTGAGGAGGGTAGCTGTTGGAAGACCTCATGCTGACAACAGGACTCTGCCCCATGTCACACAAGCAGGAGTACCCAGTCATGGCTGTCAGTCAATTTCTGCAACCACATCAATGCTTACATCTGGCCACCTAACTATCCAGACTGCAGCCCCTTGATTATGTGTGGGGTACAGTTGAGCAAGAGATCAACAAAACTCCTTGTAATACCAAAGATGAACTAAAGGCAAGGATTATGGCAGTACTCATCAACTTAAACAAGGAGACCATCCAGAAAAGTGGCAGAAGATTCTGAAGTCATCCAGAGACCATGGTTGAAGTCAATGGCAATTTTATTGAATACATTTTACTCTTTGTTTGTTTTATTTTCATTTTTGCATAATTTAGACGGCAGTTTATCCATTGCACCCTATACATTACCTTTTTTCATTTTGCTTTTTACTAAAGCAATGCTTTGAAAGACTTTTCTGAGATTTAAAATACATCCTTCATTTAAACTGCAAGAATATTTCCAACAATTTAACTGCAAAGTAAAAGAAGTTTAAAAAATAAATCAATTTTTCAGAATATTTAATATTTATAATATAAAAAGAAAATAAATTTGTCAAAAGTAGTTACATCATTCTTTTTTTGAAAAAGTTGTTCCTAATTTTTGGCTCCTCATTCCCAGTTCTACAAAAACTATGCTATTGTATGAGAGTGAACAAAACAAATTACTCAAATCTTAGCAATCTGTTCTGAAAAACACATTTTAACCAACAGTTATTAAAAAGAAAACATCTTTTTACCAACTTCTATTAAAAAAATAACAAACTTTAAATCAAATGTTATTGAAAAAAACAACCATTTCACCATCTGTTATTAAAAAACAAAAAAACACCTTCTAAACAATTTTAATATTCTTAATGGATTATCTTCAGGTAACTATTTTTGCTTTTGATAAAATCCTTCTCAGGCACAATGAGCATTTTCAGGTCTATAAGAGACATATTTTCCAAAGGACATTTTTGGAGTACTCCGAACTGCAACCTATTTTGACTCACTTTTTGATAGAGTTTGAGATTTAAAGGCTTGCACCTCTATATCTACATAATATGCATACAGTATAATAGGAAACTTGAGGCAATAGAGATGTGGTTCTACAGAAGGATGCTGAGAATATCACAGAGCATGTGAGGAACAAGGAAACATTAATGAAAAAAGGGACAAAAAAGAAACTTATACTTAAAATCACAAAAAAATAGTTGAAACCTATATGGGACACATAAGATTAACATAACCAGCTTGTATAAATGGATGGCAGAATATGAACGAGAAGGAATAAAAGGACAAATATTGCTTAGAGCTACAAGTAATAGAAAGTTGTGGAGGACAATGAATGTGCACATCCTAAAATGGCATAGCACATGGAAGATTTTTTAAAAGATTGAAAATGTGTGTAATCTTAGAATTTTCAGTCAGTAAGCATTCACTAATTAATACGAGCATCTTTCATACACCCAATGTTGACACAAAAAATCATTTTAGAAACAGAAGAGGGTAAATTACAACATGAATAATTGTGTGAACAGAGTTAACACATAAAATATGAAAAAGAGAGAGAGAAGTGCTACAGGCTCTAAATAGATAAGACGTAAGTACCAATTTCAGAGGAAGCCATTATGTTATCTAGTGCTTATAAAAATATCCCTAATAAAAATGATTTTAAAAGATGAATTGGTTGGTTTCTGTAGAAATAACATAGGAGATGTATTTAAAGACTTTTTAAGTGGTTTCTCATTTCTCTCTCTCTCTCTCTCTATATATATATATATATATATATATATATATACTTGTGTAAACATAACTGTATGTTTATATACTCTTGAATTTAAGGGCACAAAATTGCTTTCATATATATATAAACATACAGTTATGTATACATAAGTACATGTTCTTGGGTTTCACAATTTATTTTTCAAAGATTTACTCTTATAATTTTTCATTTTGAGTTGAGTTTTCTCAATTGGTACTTTATGTACAAAACTTTCTAAATTATTTAGCAAAAACAGCTTGAGAGAGATGAATACATATTCAAAATTGTATTTATTATATATATAAATCTAGTTCTATTTTTTATGTCAGAGTGAGAGAGCTGTATCCCATTTTATTTTTCACTTCTTTTTATCATTTATTGCAGACAAGTTTCAGGGAAATAAAGAGGTGTAAAAAGAGAAGGTAGGATGCTTTTTTTATATTCATGGAACCAAAATGTGATAAAAATGTATTCAAGTAATGTGCACATTCAATGAAGATACACTCTTTTCTGAACCTATTTTTAATTTTTTTATTGAGTCATGCTTATTTAATGAGCAAATCCTCTTCTGCTTCAACACATCGACTTCAGAAACAAAATCAACTCAAGCATTACACATGCTTCTAAGATAATAAGCAAGCAGTTCTTTAACAAAGTGCAAGAAACTCAACAAATTTGTTTCTGTCTTTTTTTTCAAAATGACATTTTCAATACTATTTGCAACTGCATGTAGATGAGTAAATCTAATAATAAAAGAAATAATAAATGATACAGTATTTAGAATTTAAATAATTTAAAATTACACCACTTGGAATTTGACTGAGTTAATAAGGACTTAACTTCTTTTGTTTTTTTTTTTGTTTTTTTTTTTACCATTTCTGGCAAAGTTAGGGTTAGTATTTTGGTGAATATTCTGGAATTGAAAGTATCTCATCAATAATTAATTCTATGTAAAAGAATTTGTCCAAAGCTAAGGAAATCAAGTGGCAACAATGACAGCTACAACACTGCATGTCTTGGTATCTTTGCATTTCTGTGAGAAGTTATTTGATTTTATACAGATAAACTTGTAATAAACAAGTTAATAAATCAGGTTGAGATAAATTACCTGATAATGACAAAAATGTATACCTTGTAGGTTGAATCTTTTGGCAAAGGCAATTGAAACATAAAAAATGGCATAGATGGAATAACAATTTCTAGTGAACCTGAATACTGTAAGATGAAGACTTAAATTTCAAAATAGTGATGAATAATGAATCTAAACAAAATATTCTGACTTAAGAGTAAAAATATAAATTAAGCAAATGCTAATTAATATGACATTTATTGTCAGAAATTGGCATAGATCTTTCAAGATCATTACAAAACAATAAATTCTTCACTAAGTGGAACATTTCAAAACAAAATAATTCATCCATTTTAATAGAAACAACAGATCTCAGTTTCTCCCTTCTTTCCAAATTCTTTCAGATTATAATTTTTCTTTGAACATAAAAAGGTGTTTTTCTCATCACAAGAATTCAAATCAAAGAAAGAAAAATATCAAAAACAAATTAGAGCCTGCAAGTGAAGTCTATTTTCTTTGCTTTTAAAGTTCAAATCAGTTTTATAAGAGTAAAAATAATAACACTTTTGAGATGTAGGAAAAGGAATCATCAATTTATAATTAAAGATCATATTTTTAAATATTCAAACATACAAAAATAGATAGAAAAAGTGAAAAAATGTTTTAAACAAAATCATTATTTTGTTACTTTATATTGTAGAAAGAGACAAATATTTTTACTTGTATCTTTACGAGTGTTTTCAGATTGTATGAGAGAGGGAAAGAAAGATGAAATGGTAATCTTAAGTCATTATCTGTATTTTTTTTGGTAATCTCAAGTCATTATCTATTTTTATTTCCTTAAACCAGATATTTCCAAATATATTACTTTTTTTTTTTTTTTGAAATACATTGTTTTGTTAGCAAAGCCAAATATAGAATTGAAAAAGTATATAAAAGGAAAAAATTCAATGATAAATTTAGTCCATAATTAAAGAATGGATAACTTATTACATTCAAGTGTTATTACTTTAATGTAATAAGTTATCCATTCTTTAATTAAGCAAAAAGTTTTTCCATCCATTCATACCACTCACTCTCAACCATAGTAATATTATATTGGGAGTGAGTGGTATGAATGGATGGAAAAACTTTTTGCTTAACATTACAAAAATGAGTTAAAAATAACATTATTTAGCATTTTTCTGTCTGTAAGTCCTTGAACCATCTGCAGGTGACACTGGTTTTAAAAGCATCATAGCCCATAGTCACCCAGTGTTGTTGCTTTTTTTTTTTGTTTTTTAAACTTCCAGAAAACAATCAACATTTTGATTGCAGTCTCAATTAGAAAAAACATTCCTACTTCAAATGACAAAAGTCACAAGTAGAGTATACTAAAATTCATGTAAAATTGGACACTGTCTGCAAGAAAATACTGATGGTTGATTCTTGTCAAACCTTTATCATTTGGAAGAATTTATTTGATGTATATTTATTCATTTTCTGTATAATAAAATATACACTTGTGCAAGAATAAGAAAAATATTAATATCTGTCATAGCCTTGAGCAGCACATGTGATGTACAAATGAACAAGAGCTTCTGCATCAGAAATATTTATATCAGAAAAAAGAAATGATTTAAATATCTGAATTGGACATCCCATCCTGCTTGATCTAGCCACTGGGTATATCATGAGATATACAAAATAGGTTACAAGATGAATTTTAAAAACATTTTCACTGGAAATAGTTTCTTGCTTTCCTTCATAAAAGTTAGGAAATGCAAAAATCAAATATTTTGATAGGCAAGAATGAAGAAAAAAAAAAAAATCATATATGAATTCTGGATAAAGGCATTTAACTTTCTGTAAAAAACATACAATGGTTTTCTGTCATTTTTAGAATGAGGGAAACAACTGATAGTTTCTCAGATGTTCTAAATAGATCTCTTGGACAATTAGGATTTATTTTTGTAAAGTTGTATGCATGCATACATATCTGTATAGGGTATTCTATTGTAAAACTAACAACTTTACAAATTTCAATAGAGAACAAAACCAAAAAAAAAAAAAAAAAATGTATAGTCATACACTAACAACATACAGTCTAACAAACACAGAATACTCACATAACCAATTCAAATAGACATATATTTATTTTACAAGATCAACAGAGGGAAATATATTCACACTAACCTCAATACACAAAAAACATATTTGCAGACAATAACATTCGAACACATAAACAGATTAAAAATAAAATACACCGTTTAGGTTTCTTTAATAAAGGAAATCATTAAAATCTTATAAAAACATAAATAAAAACTATCAATGACTTTCAAAATAAAAGAAAACATTTCCTTTAGATCAACTTGTACCTATCCATATATAACTGTACATATACTTTAATGTGTTGGTGAGTATGTAAACCTAGACTCATGCCTTCAGCAAAACCTAACAAATGACAACTAAACTAACTACTTATCTACCTATATATCCACATATATGCATTACTATATAAATATACAAAAAAAAAAAAGAAAAAAAAGACGTGTAATTCTTATTTAATCTAAGATGAGAAACACCAATACACACCCTATGTAAATCAATTTTCTGATGCCTTTAGCAAGATTTAGCTTATACATGACTTTTTCTGATACTGTCTCATTTGTTTCCTGTTATCTAGTTAAACAGATAATCTTATCAGAAGCAACTACACAAAAACAACTGATACCAATGCCATGTGGAAATAGTGTGTAGGCAATGAACTTGTCGGGAAAATTATGAATTGAAAACCAAGCTTTATTCATTAAACATTTACAAAATTTATTTGCATAAAAGCAAGGAACTATAAGATAAATTTGAAATGTAACAAATTGCAAATTCAATGAATCATATTACTCAAACAATTTCTCTGCAAATGGGTAAATATATAAAATCTGTGTGCATATATTTATAAGTTGGAATGGTAAATATATGAGAATTTGGAAAACTTTTACTTTAACATGATCTACCAATGAAATGGCATCACTGGAAAACAAATTTTATTTCATAAGAACAAGATTTAGTTTAGTGAGACAATAACACAAAATATGATTCACTTTAAGTGAATCAGGATAGAAATTAGATATTAAATAATTTCAACTCGGTTTTTACTTATAATAATTATTTTGTGCATTTATTTTCAATATTTATTTATTCTACATTGATTCAGTACAAATTAAGAATGAACAAGGGATAATAAAGTGAAATAATCCAGTTATATATTAATTATAAGTGACTCATAGATCAAAGCACTATGCCTTTTCAAATAGAATTTAATCTGACAAAGATACATAGAATATGCCATGATTTATGAGTCCTCTGTGAGTGAGCTATTTAAATTTATCTCCAGTCCTTACTAAATTTGTACTGAAATCATGTGGGAAATATAAATTTTACAGAAACAATAAATACAAATAAAAACTGAGTTGAAATTAAAGTTAAAATCAAATTTCAATAACAATATAGTGAAAGTTCAGCCACTTAACAGGAAGCACATTTTGGGCTTAGTTTTGACTAATGCTAATTTTGTTCTTGTGAAATAAAATCTGTTTTCTGATGATGACAGTCGCTTGGCAAAACATGCCAATGAAGTATATATATATATATATATATATATATATATATATATATATATATACCCAAGTATATAATTAGTGTAAACGGAATGAATTCCAATAACCAACAATTACTATTCTTAAAAGAGTGCTCAATAGAAAGTAGAGCAGATATAATTATTTATATAAAAAAATTTATAACATAAATATGTTATAAAATCACTACAAAAATAGCCATTTTGTTTCAACACCCCTGGTGTCTTATCAAGTGATGATGCTGAATGTAAAATAAATGGTTTTAAAAGTTTAAAATTAATTAATGATCCTTCTGAAGGGGAAAACGTTACAAAAGCTAGAATGACCAATCAAAATACAAGTATGGGAAAATTCAAAAAGCTTGACAAATTTAAGAAATTTGCAAACAAACACAAATTTATCGATTTTAAAAATATTTTTAAAAATTTCTGACACGTTATTTTAGTAAAATTAGAAAATATAATGTTAAATTAATCTGATTTAAAAGAAATATTACTTATAGCATAAAAAAGTAATATACAACAAATTATTAACGATTGGTACTGTTATTTTGATCCAATATGTTGACTGACGAGTGATGACAGCTACTACAGATGACCATAAATGAAAATTATTAGAAATCTGAGTGAACGCTTTTATTTTTAATTTTACTGTTATGTTTATTTATTAGAATAAAGTGACAAAACTCTTTTTATAATAATGGCAATTTCAGTCTACCGTACATGGAAATAAGGAACGTATTAAGTAAAAAAATACAACATAAAAAATTATTTGAAAAAAAATTAGCACAACTAAGTTTATTAAACGTTGCAATTTTGAACTCGTAAATTTTGTTTCTACTTAATTTCTAATTACCACAAGGAAATAACCTAATACAGAGTTTTGCATGATTTTTAAACTATTAAATTATTATAATTAAAATTTAAAACAAATGAAAAAATTCTTGCAAAATTTAATTATTCATCAGAAAAAATTTATTTCTTCAGGCAATAATATTACCATAATATTACTTATTTACAAAAGCAATTAAAAGGTTTTCTAATTAAGTAATATCATAGTTTTATTGAATTCATTATTTTTCAATACAGAGCAGATTTTCAGTTAGCACAAATTTGAAAAAAAAAAGTAGGTGATTTACCATCTCTAATGACTCTTACTTTAAACAAAAAAAAAATTTTCAGGAAATAAAAAGGTTTTGAACAAAATTTCAGAACAATAAGTAAGTGGGGTGTAACATATTTAAAAAAAATATATTTTTTACCAAAATTTTCTAAAAAGAAATACTTCAAAAATAATTTCATTCATTTGTGAATAAGTCCTGAAAATGTCATTAAAATTGGACAATTACTTGAATTTTACAAGAATTTCCAAATCAATGTGTTTTCAACGGGAAAAAAAGTGCAAAAAAACCCAAAAAACAATGTTATTTTCACGTCCCTGTGATGACATAAACAAAAGAAGACTTTAACGAAAATTTTGAATGTGTTAGAAAATATTAAAAAATTTCAAAAAATAATTAAAAAATACTTTGGTCTTTCATCTTAATAATAACATAAGCATTTTGACGATAAAACTTTATTTTCGTTAAGTTTGTGGAATTTTTTATTACGCTATGCTGTTTTCCCACAAAAAAGTGGAGGTATATATATATATATATATATATATATATATATATATATATATATATATATATATATATATATATATATACACACCAAAGAACAGGTGATACTCGCAGATCTGGAAATCTAGAAATTCTAAAAATGAAATTAAAAGTCTTTAATTATTTTTAATATTTAATTTTTAGGTGTATTCACTAGATAAAAACAAATTTAAGGGGAAAATAACTCGTTGATTTTCCTTGTTTAGAAGAAATTTATTTGCAAAACCCCAATAATAGTTAACTGGCATACCAGAAAAAAGATTGCTGTTTTTTTTTTTTGTTTTTGCTTACTTTATAATTTTTGAAGGAATTCGC
The DNA here is from genome assembly GCA_963932145.1 of Acanthosepion lycidas. Taxonomy (NCBI): domain Eukaryota; kingdom Metazoa; phylum Mollusca; class Cephalopoda; order Sepiida; family Sepiidae; genus Acanthosepion; species Acanthosepion lycidas. The sequence goes on from OZ010576.1 coordinate 64,808,345, forward strand.
TTCCTTGTGTCAGAGAAATGAACATCTTCCTGGTTGTAGTTCAAGTTGTTTTCTAATTGAGTGTACAATTTCAAGAATATTGATAAATATTGGTCACTTTGAGTTTACAAAACAAAGTAACGTGTAAAATTTACTCTAAAAAAAAAAAAAAAAATATATTCATATTTTGCATTTTCTGCTAGTCGGAGCAATACTGTTTAAACTCATTGTAAAAAAAATAATTCAATGAATAAAAGCACATACAAATTACATATTTAGAAATATTATTTTATTTTCTTTCCAGCCATATGAATATTTTTAAGATTGGGCCATAAATAAATAAATAAATTGTGAGTTGAACAGAATAAGTTGCAAATTTATCAATCTCAAATGAAATCAAATATCAACTGGAAATGCTATCATTACACAAGAAAATGAATGGCTTCCTTAGAAAGCAAAAAAAATAAATTAAAAACCAAATCGAAAACCGTGGTATCAAGGAAACCAAAACGACCAACTCTAATTAGAACCCATTTAAACATGCATACAAACCTACCATTCGAAACATACTAGTAGAAAACACAAACATAATAACCTCATCCACCAGTAAAAAAAAGATTAAAAATAATGGAAGCTCTAATAATAAAAAAGAAAAAGCCAACTCTTAACAATATTAACTACGAACTAGGCTACAATGTGCTAACCATGTTCGGAAAATAAAACACCTCTATAACACACTAAAAGCATACACATAATGCACAGACTCAAACTGAAAAATAAAATCATCTTTGATAATGGCTAAAAGTATAGCTGAAAGCACTTGGAACTATAGAACAGTTGGACAGTTTCTACACACACTGTATCCAAAAAAGAAAGCTCTTGTGCGAACACAAGATAAATTAAATAAAAAGCTTAACCGTAGTACCCTGTCCGTCATTTTTTAATGAAATATATATATATATATATATATATATATATATACATACACACACATTATCATGAGAGTATTTTTAAGTAGAATGAATGCAAAAAAATGTCCCTATCAAATCAACAATTAATTTTAAAAGTCTTACTTAGGTTTTGATAATTTTTCAGCATCATACATGCACAAGAGGGTGCTGAAAAGGTCTTGGCCTGAAAAATTTCCAGAAGCTGTATATGTCCGTGTGTGTGTGTGTGTATATATATATATATATATATATATATATATATATATATATAAAATCTTTAATCAGCTTAAATAAGGGTTATTTGCTCAAACAATACGGGGTAGTGTTACATTTAGTAAATGAATAAATATATAATAATGTTAATAATTAAAAAAGTGTGTTAGATTTTTATCATATGAACATTGCTAATTTTTATTTTATTTATTTTTTATCAATTTTGCCTTAACTCAATCCACATCTGTTTATCTAGATATGAACTCACTCTTGTTATGTCATCATTAAATTGTATAATCTTCTATTTTATAGGTGAATGCACTTTTTGATGGCAATCTCTGAAAGTTTGGGAACAAGGTGGCAAGAAGATTTTTTTAAGACAACTGAGTCATTCCAACACTTAAAACTTCCATTTAGTTCACAACCAAACAAATCTGAATAATTCTCCAAATATCATAAAAATTAGTTCTGTGCCAGTGTATTAAAATGGTTTAAGAATGAAAAGCATAAATTATTTGACTTTTGAAAATAAATGACAATGAAGTTTAATTCTGAAATAATGTAATTATTTATAAAGTTAACTTCCTTTAAATAGGGTTTTGGGGTTTAGCATTTCTTCATAATGCAAAAAAAAAAAAAAAAAAATCTAGTTTTTATATGTGTGTTTACAAAGTTTTATTAAGAGTTTTAAAATTCCTTTTCCTTAAACTATGAGAAAATAGATGAATTTGAATTTAAAATCAGTTTGTTCAATCATTAATGCTTACTAAAATGGGGACCAAAGTATGACTCTGAGAGTAATCCTCATGTGTTCATGATCAGAAAATTTATATACTTCAGTTATTCAACCACTTCAAAATTTATTGAAACATATTTATCACAGACTGAATGAAAATGTCACAAACCTTATAAGTCAATTCAATATTGACAGAAAATATTTACATACTACAATTGCCACTCATTTTCCTGACCCTACATATACAAATACACATAACATTAACAAATAACCTACAAAGAGGGAAGGAAAATACTCCAGTATAAAAGTGACTATTACTAGTCAATTACTTTCTGTAGAATGCAGAGATTGATAGAAATTGCTTTCACCAATTCACTTTTGGGATTTAAAAAAAAACAATTGTAAAAGAGAAAAAAAGTCAAGAATGAAGAAAAGGAAAACAATGATTTGATTAAGTGAGGAAATCTAGGTGTTTAAAAAAAATAGATGAATATGTGAACAAATTCTGTCTACAGGATGGTACATAACAGACACTAAGATTCTGTAATGAAAAAAAGCTTAACATTGATAAATAAAGCTTTAATAATTTTAGTAAAAAAAAAAAGACTGGTTGTGGAGTGTTTGTGTTGTGGATAAATGAAACTGGTTGATGAATGGTTACTAGCCTTATTGGTATAATTTCAAGAATTTTTCAGACAAGTTTTTGAGTTACTTATGTTATGACCACAGCAATTTATCTGACCTATTCTACAGCCTTCTTCATATGTCTTGCAGAATGTTCTAGTAACTCATATAGATGATGAGAATAGGACTTGTGTGTACAAAAGACATACATGTAGTTGCATTTAAATTAGGGTTAACTCTAATCATTCTTTCTATGTTAAGAAAAGGTTTAGTTCAATATCAAACATAAGTCATCGGCAGTGATCCACAAATCTGAAAGGGAAATTAAGAAACTTAAATTGCACCCTCCTGTCTTGCTTCTGTGATAGGAAATTGGAGGAGGAACTCAAGAGATACCAACTGCACAAATACCTATATAAGCAGAAAAGTAGTCAAATGAATACAAAGTATTTGTTGACAAAATCTGGATAGTTTCTGATAGAATAACCACTCTTTGCAACCTCTTTATTAAAGCTGATCATTTGACAAAAGATTGTTTTTATAGTATTCAATGCAAATGTAGAAAAGAATATAAAAAAGATATCTAGCTGCTTAAAATGAGAATCAAAGAAAGCTGTATCATGAGGGGATAAAACAAATCTAATGAAAAGAAGAGCACATCTAAGATGAGGTTGAAATCACAATTAGAGAGAGAATAAATTGGAAGCAACAACATATATTGGCTTTCCAACAGAAGACAAGTGTATATTTTCTGTACATGAAGGAATTGGGGAATATAATGTATATAATTTAGAATCCCCTGATTTACATAGATGGCCAGTTTCACATGGTTGAAATGAACTGAATCAGTTGGTGTAGTAGCTGTTTTCTTCACTGACTGAAATTCCCCAAACAATGCCAAGAGAAATGATTGAAACAGAAGTAAAACTCATTATCCATTCCGAGAGAAGTGAGATTTGTTCCTTTGTTTTCTTATAATGAAAAACAGGGTATAAATTTTTGAAACAGTTAAAACAAGTTAGAATGTGCAATTACTCAGCCATAATTATTAATGTCAACATGATTTTGTCCATTCCTATAATGTACCTTGTTGGAACAAGGTTCTTAATATCAAAGGTAATATCTGTCTATATTTTTGAGATGAGGTATTGTAACTATTTACACTATTTCCATTGTTTGGACTGTTGTCCTCATTTTTATTGCCATATTCATGATGTTTCAGCCATTGTACGCTCTGGCCATCTTCAGGTGATATACATTGGAATATGAACCCTTTATTTAGTCCATGTGGATAGCTTTTTCTAATTGCATGTGCCATACCTTTTTTGGATATCTCAGTTTCAAGTAATTACCTTTAGTAACTGAACTCTCTATGTTTTTATTCCCTCATATCTCTTTGGATTAATCAACCAATGCTTTTTATCCACTGGGCCATATGTCTTTGGGGACATCAGTAAATGAATTTTGGGGACTTATAAGGCAATCTACTCACTGAAACTCTTTGTCTGCTGTTTATTAACTCTTTTAGTTTAACTTATTTCAATCTGCACTTGTTTTTTCATAAAGGACTTCACAATTTTGTTTTTGCTATTTGCTTTGCCAGCTCAGCTAATAATTTTTGTATGAATGCTATCAAGAGTTTCACCATGATTCTAACTAACAATATAAGCTAATTTTAAAAATGATAGACTTTCATTATTCTGATCTACTTTACTAATTTCAATGAACTGTTAGTTATCAGAGGATTCCAAATTATCTTGTTCTTTGTCACTATTTCAGTATTTGTTTCATCAAATACTTTTGGCTCCATGTGACATACTTGATAGCCATTTTCTTTTTCACTGGATTGACTAAAATGTCTGGAAGTTATGAACTCTCACAAGTTATCCATCCTGACTAGTAACAACCCCTAGATCTCTCTGTTATGGCCAGTTTATCATCAAAGAGGTTTAACAGCATATACTAACAAGAGCACTTAAGGTAAACTAGCATTTTTTTTTCTTAATATAAGATAGTAGTTTTTTTTTTTTTAAGAAAGCCATTGATGGACAATTGAAAACTGTTGGATTTGAACAGAAATAACTAAGAAACAACTCATTAAAATTTGAGTAATTTTCAGGCATTCAGACCTCCTCGCTATACTTCACACTCACATTGCTGAAAGAGTTGACAGACACAGCCACTTGGTATGCTTGGCAAAAGTATTCCCCAGAACAAGGAAAATGAAGTTAAAATCCAAATTACTTTTCTACAATTTTGGCAGGTATTTCTTGTATAAATCTTAGTCATTAAGTATTTAAAATAGGCAGCCAAGAAGAAGTCACTATCAAAAACATGAATATGTGAGTTATATAATTTTCAGGAACAAAATATGTGAATATGGTAATTGAATGCTTTCATTTTTTTTTTAATCTAAACAATCAGGTAGTTACTGTTCAAATTCTACTGCTCTGAGACCGGCAAGGATCAGCAGAACATATCACGCTATGACTTGAGAAATCAGTGTCATGAATTCAAGTTAACCTCATAGACAAGAAGCCAAGTGTTGCAATATCTCATTCTACCATCTTCTGAAACCTGGAAACAATACAAGTGAAATATTTGAATTCAATAGGTAATGGTCAGTCAACAAGCAATTAAAAGAGAAGAAATTCCTGGGCTGAAAGCATCATTCTGTTAGAAGAAAAATAGTCTTAAAGGAAAAATTAATTTGTAAAATATCTCATAAGCAAACAATAAAAATAATAAATCTGGTATAACTTGAGATGACAACTGTAGTAGCCTCTGAATTGTAGAGATAAAAACAATCAGCTTAAACTGATTTGTACCTATCTTCCTCTTCTTTGCCTAAGTAGGTTTTCCCTATAACTAAAGATAAGACAGTTGAAAATGTTAATCTTGATAATCATCCTGCTTGCCAAGCCAAGATAAAATTTAGGGCAATGATGGAGATATGATCATTTTCTGGCAAATAAAAATATTTAATTTGCATTTAAATCCAACTTGTTTATTTCTTGCAAATTTTGCAGTGAAGAAAAAATGATTTGCCTAGCTATTGATTGCAACAATTCATGTAATCAACAACCCTAATGAGACATGGGAGTAGTCGATATGTGACAACATGCAGACTTGACATTTTTTTAAGGCTTTCCAAAGAGTGGTGGAAAACCTTCACATCTTTAAACACAGCATGGGTTAAGGAGATTTTCTTGACTCTTCATTCAACTATGACCATACAATGGATAGTTTTGTATTTTACATTCCCTGGTAGAGTCACTTTTTTGAATAAGTTCATAATTTCACAAAGTTGAAACAGTTTATCACTTCTTGTGGTTGTGACATCATTGTTTATACTCTGCATGCAGCGGTATAACAATTTTTTTCTTACATACTGTTCAGATACATGCAGTGTCAATAAGAACAGAATACAGGGACTCTACAACAAATATTTCATTCACAGAAATTTTATCTTGAGTGAAAAGTGTTAGACTGTTCAATAGAGTTTTCAATATCACAAGATTCTTAACTTTCTGTCATTTTGACTGAGTCAGTTCAGTGTAGACAACCTTAATTTTTGTTTTGAGTTTAGTAAATCTTCCAGATTTTTCTTTGCTTTTGTTTAATGTACAGTGCTGTCTCTTGTTTTACAGTATTTGAATCTACGGTTGATTTGTTTTGATGACCTGTACAGCTATTTTCATCAAACAATTATTTTTTTCTCAAGGTTGATATCTTATTCTTGTACTACAGATCTGTAACTATATATGAAATTAAGATTATGATTATTGATAATGTAAATTAGCATGAACTGCTTTATTAGACATTCCACATTACTTCAAATTAAAGATTAAGAAGGAAACACTTTTCAGTACTAGAAAGAGCAACAACAGACACTGGACTTGAGAAAACTATTTTCCTAAAAAATTGTTTGAAGAGAAAGATTTTATAAATTTACTGAAAGTAGTACTGGCTGCTCAGTCAATGAATGCCAAATATTTTCTTATAGGGGAAACTGCTAGTATTACCATTACTATTATCTAATAATTTGAAGGTGAACACCAAATCAGGCAAGTCATTTTATATTTAGTGTTTGAATTTTATCTTTGATAAAATTCTCCAATATAATTTGATAGAAACAATCTCTACTCTTGAAAACAAAGTCTTTGTAAGTTTCAGAACCACTGTTAAATAAATCTTTCAGAAATAAATCATCAAGTGTAGCAATTAAAGTATCCATTCCATTCTGCAAATTTAGAACCACTGCTTAACATTTCAGTGTTTTCTTCTCTGATGTAAGTTTCAAGAGAAAGTACTGAAACAGAAACTCAGCTCAATTATATAGAAAAAAAGAAGAGTCTATTATCAGAGAAAAGAGCTAAGAATACAAATTTATTTAGCATAGGTACCTCCACGAGATCACTAAAAAAAGAGCATAGCATGATGAAAAAGATGCCAAACTTGACAAAAAAAAAGTTTTATTGTCTAAATGTTATTGTTAAGAGGAAAGATCGAAGTATTTTGGGGGTATTTTTTTACAATTTTTAATTGTTCCTAGCACATCCGAAATTTTCGTTAAAAATCTTCTTTTTTTTTTGAGTCAGTAAAATTCACAGATAATCGATCATGCCAACCATTTTTTTCCATTTTTAAAAAAAATGAAAATCTCAGTTTGAAATTCTTTTAAAAATCAATTATCATTTTTTTCAAAACTTATTTTAAGAAAATCAGAAATTATAATGTTTATTTAAAATATTTTGAACCAAGCATAACTTTGCTTCTGCACCGAAAAGATGTAATTTGAAAATAAAACAAAGCAGGTCATAAACTTTTGCGTCACTTGACAGGTAATAAATGACATATTAATGGATTACGTGAGGATAATTACTTCTACGGAAGGAGAGAAGTGAAGTTATTTACATTTAAGTGAACAAATTATTTACTTCATTATTTTTAAGGAAAACTTTCAGCGCTCTAAATTTTTTGTACTTAGCTTTCACCTTTACATTTATGATGCTTTATGGAAAATATTAGGTTGGTGCAAAAATAATGAGTTTTCTCACATAGTAACATATGTGAGAAAACGACATTATTTTTGCACCAACCTAATATAAAGAAATTAAAATAAGACTGTTAAGAGTGAGATTAAATTTCATAAGAAAGGTATATAATTAATTTATAGGTACCTTTCTTATGAAATTTTATCAGAAGTGTATATAAAATACTATAATTTTATGTACATTTACTACATTTTACTGTGTTATTTGTATTTCCATTCATTTTATTATTAATTTTGATATTATTTTGGAAAAATGTCATAACTGAAATTAATATAAAAATGAGATCATATAAATTTCATAAGATGATACTGATTCTTGTAGGTACCCTTCTTAGTTGAAATTGAAAAATCAAATTAACTTCTCCACATGTGTTTCACAAAAGTAAAGACCCTAACAACGGAGTACAATGCTTAACTCAAGTAATGCAACTTAACTGTATTCTGGTTGGTCTTCCGTACTTTATAATTACAGCCCATTTATAAACACAAAATTACATTTCTTAATTACTGGGGGTCTTCTGATTAGTCAAAACAATACAATTTACAATGCGCTAAAAAAGATCTATCTCATAATGACACTTATGAAAGCAGATGCGGCTTTTAACTAATTTTATAATATTTTAACAACTTTAATGTAAAAATCTATTATAATTAAAGAAATAACAAATAATTGTATTAAAAATTCATTTTTCATCGGAAAAAATTTTTTGCTTTCAGAAAACATTGTTCACATTCATAAAAACAACTAAAAGCAAATAAAAGCATTTAAAATGAAATAATATCTTTGTTTTATTGAGTTTGTATGTTACAATTCAGAGCTGATTTTCAGGTAGGGGGCTCCAATTAAAAACAAAAAAAAAACATGATTTGCATTCCTCAAAGCTTTGTTTTTAACTATTGTAATCACTAAATCGAATTTCTAGAGTTTTCATAAAATTAGTTATGGAGGGATAATAAATATATAAAAAAAATATTTCTGCCATGTCTTTAATAAAAAAAACATAGTTATAATAATTTTGATCATCTGTGAACAGTTTCTGAAAGTTTCATTAACATCCAACAATTATTTTTAATTTTGCAAGATTTTCCAAATTAATCTGTGTTATACAAAAATAACGTGCTAAAAATTGTTTGTTATTTTCCTAGCTCCAGTGATACAAAGAGAAACAAGGTTTTTTTTAATCAAAATTTAGAATGTTCTAAAAAGAAGGAAAAATTTAAAAAAATAATCAACTTTGGTCTTTCCTCTTCATAATAACATAAACATTTAGACAATAAAATTTTGTTTTTGTCAAGTTTGGCATCTTTTTCATCATGCAATGCTCTTTTTTTAGCAATCTTGTGGAGGTACCTTTAGCAGAAAGTTCATAGCAGCTACTGTTTTCTATCCCAAAATAATTCTTCTTACTTTGACTGGAAGAAAATATAAACGGGAAATGTAAAACCAACTACCTTTTATAAATCAGTCTAAAATAATGAAAAGTCATACTCTATGGAATGGTCAAGAATAGCTGATCATATATTAAAGGAAAGAGAAGCATAGTGATATATATATATATATATATATATATATATAGATGATTGGAAAATAAATCAGTACACATACTAAGTCTAGCATATAAATATACACTATATTTAGAGAGTATAATATACATAGTTTAAGGAATCAGTGTTGATAGGAAATTGCTTAATGGAAGAAAGTATTGTTCTTTCATTCTTTAGACATTCAAAGTTCAATTTATCATTTCAATGGAGGAGGAGGAGGATCATTATAAGGAAAAGAGTTACAAATATAGAAATTATTTGGAAGCATAGTAACTGTGATAAAAAGAATCTTATATTATACATGTGTGTGTGTGTGTGCGTAAATTTAGGATTCCAAAGTTTTTCAATTTAAGAATGCTATTAAAAAAATAACAGGTAAATTCTCTTACTGTTGTTGAATTTTTTTTATGTATTTATTTTAAATTTGTTTATAAATACCTGTTGCAAAATAAATTCCTAATATTTGCCCTGATAGAGTCTATTAGAGGACAAAAAGACTGGTAAAGGATAGTCTTCTTTTTGTCACATTTTCATTTTACAGATATATTTTTTATTTATATCTGAATATATTGTTGAATTGTTTATAAAATTTCTTTTCATATATGTAAAAGCTGGCAAAATATACACTTCAGTTGCAAGAGAAGTAAGTAGCTTTTCTTACAGACAATTTCATATCTCCAACTATTTGACTGAAATATGAATTTGAAAACAAATTGAGCAGAATAAATTCATCAAAAAGTAGAGCCAAAATAAGTCTTTGGTGTAATGATATGGTAGCATTCAGATATTTGCCATATATTTGTTATATGTAGTGTAAAGCATCCAGCTAGGAGATGACTAATAAATAAAAATGGTCAGAGTGATCTAACTCACTGCTTTATCAAAAGATTAATTCAAGAAATATCATATTTATTTGATCAGTGAGTTGGTCTCACCAGACAAAATGCTTTTAAGTCATTGAAAATTCATCATTTATATGTAAAAGATCTGTTTCAATGTCTAAGCTACATTTATTCAGAGTTATCAAAAAATAAAATAAAAAGCAAATGCAGTAAACAAAGAGAAATCCATTTACATGAAATCGTGTGAACCTCTTTAAGTCTTTAGCCTTGTCAACACTGGTCACTTTTTATAGCTGTCCTTTCCATGGCTAAGACAGTAAAAATAATATATTTTTATATTCTAATGTATAAATGGAAGTAATTGCCTGTCATTTCAACCAACCAATACATATCTATTACCATTAGTTACCGGATTTTGTTTATAGAAAAAATTTAAGGAAAAAAAAAACTTTTGCCAAAAAGTCAAATCAGGTAGTAATTCTCTTATTTGATTTTGCAACTCACATAAAAGAAAGTCTAAGCTAAATAAATTACAAGCACCATCAATCTTCAAAGATTACCAAATAAAAAAGGATAAAAACTCTTAAAGAATTTTATAGAGTAAAAGGTAAAAAAGAAAACAAGAGAATGAATGAAGTAGCTACATCAGAAACAGATTGGTAAGTTGAAGCAGTGCTTGTTTTAAACTTACAGGTTCAAGACTTGTCAATAAGAAATTCCAGAAACAAAACTCTTGGACTGCGAGACTTAAACTGTATTAACATAAATGCTGCTTTTAAAGTTTTGATTAAATCTTTTTATAAGGATGATTTAAAGTTCGTAGAAGCAGGGATTATCCTAAGTACACAAAAGATGCTTGCATCTGACCAACATGATAGGCTAAAGTCAGTTTTTCATTTCTTTATAATAATATATTATTTGCTATAACTAATAAAAAGAGTATTTATCTTAAAAAGTAAAAGAGTATATTCAAACTATTAAGTTAAATCAGTGATTCATTGTTTGCTGGGTAAATGAAATGAAATAGAATAAAGAAAATGATAAAAGGAAAAAGAAGTTAAGCAAAAGAGAGATTGAGTGAGTGAGTAGAGAAGGATGAAGTTTAGGAAAAAGTTAAAATCAAAAGAAAGGAATTGAACTGATGACAAAGAGTAGATAAAGCAAAGAAAGAATTAACAACAATTAGGGAGAAGCTAAGAGAGGTAAAAACAATGAGAGAGAGATATGATGAAGGGTGAAGTAAGAGACATATGGTGGAGGATATGATGGGGGAAGACACAAGAGAGACAAGTTCAAAGGAGTGGTCAAGAGAAAGAGACAAATAGACAGAGTGGTTGAAAAGAGACTGACAAAGAGCAAAGCTAGTAAAAAGAAGGTGAGAGAGAGATGCAAAAATAACTTGAGAGAGAGGTACACACAAAAAGGTTGAAAAGCGAGAGAGAGATGCAAAGAGGAAAGTGGTGTTTAAAAGAGAGAGGGAGGAAAGTGGTGTTGAAAAGAGAGAGGGGGGAAAGTGGTGTTGAAAAGAGAGAGGGGGGAAAGTGGTGTTGAAAAGGGACAGAGAGGAAAATGGTGTTGCAAAAAGAGAGAGTAAAATGGTGTTGAAAAGAGAAATGAGGAAAATGGTGTAGAAAAGAGAGAGATAGAGAGTAAAATGTTGGGAGAGAGAGAGAGGAAAATGTTGTTGAAGAGAGACTGAGGAAAATGGAGTTGAAAAGAGAAAGAGAAAAAAACAGGGTTGAAAAGAGAAAGAGAAGAAAACAGGGTTGAAAAGAGAAAGAGAAGAAAACAGGGTTGAAAAGAGAAAGAGAAGAAAACAGGGTTGAAAAGAGAAAGAGAAGAAAACAGGGTTGAAAAGAGAAAGAGAAGAAAACAGGGTTGAAAAGAGAGAGAGAGAGAAAGGGGGAAATGGAGGGGGGTGAAAAAAGAGAGAGAGATGAAAATGGGATTGAAAAGTGAGAGAGAGAGATGAAATGGGATTGAAAAGTGAGAGAGAGAGAGAGATGAAATGGGATTGAAAAGTGAGAGAGAGAGAGAGATGAAATGGGATTGAAAAGTGAGAGAGAGAGAGAGAGAGATGAAATGGGATTGAAAAGTGAGAGAGCGAGAGAGATGAAATGGGATTGAAAAGTGAGATAGCGAGAGAGATGAAATGGGATTGAAAAGTGAGAGAGCGAGAGAGATGAAATGGGATTGAAAAGTGAGAGAGCGAGAGAGATGAAATGGGATTGAAAAGTGAGAGAGAGAGAGATGAAATGGGATTGAAAAGTGAGAGAGAGATGCAATGTAATTGAGTGAAACATATAGAAGTGAATGTTTTGAAAAGAGATTTTTAAGGGAGATGGGAGATGATTTAGAAAGGGGGCTGGAAACAGCAGAGAAAGAGAAAGTGAAATACATAAAGAATTGAGAATTAAGAGAGACATAAACAGAGTTGGACAGTGATGGAAAGAGAGAATGTGCAAAAGGAAGAATGGAGTGCCAGAAGGAGAGAAAGAGCAAATGAATGATAAATAAAAAGTAATACAAAAAAGAAGAGAAGAATTTCAACTTAAATAAGTTATTGTTTTTCCAATTTTTGGCCTAGAAGTTGTATTTTTATAATCTTCCAAGTACTTTGTGTTTAGTGACATGTATAACCAGGGTTTGACTCCCTCCTAATCTCAGCTCTCCTTAATTCTAATGAATACCAGTCAGTCATTCATGGATGGAAATTTTTTTGACAGCCAATGTATTTCTTCCACAGCAAGCAACTCAAATGGTTCCAGGAATTAGGAGAAACCTTTTTTTTTTTTTTTGTAAAAACAGATTTAAATTGGTATATGTGCATAAGAAATATTTAATAAAGAACGATCAAACCCTATATATGTTTTATAATTTTTTTAAATATTTTCTTCAATATGGTGGTAACAAAACAAGGAATTCTTGAAAGCAGGAATAAAAAAACAGCTATATTTATTTATTTATTTATATTCATTTTTTCATTTAACTCTTCCTTGCTGTGGGGGTAAGAGATAATCCAGATTTTTCTGACTCTTTTCAAAACCTGAAGAGAAATACTTTCAAGTTATTGAACAATATCAAGAACATAAAGAAGTACAAGGGATCCGATTTGGTTACAGAACAATCCTTTAAGTCTATATAATCACTGCAGTTTGTAAGCTAACTGCATTTCTATATATGAATGTACTAGTATATATTCATAAGCAGATATACAAAACTATCATTATGAAGTAAATATTTCATGCATAAATATACCAAAATCAATAACAATCCATAAGTTTTTAATTCTTTATGATGTCTATCATTCAGGTTAATATCTAGTTATATCAGAAAAGATGTCAGTACACATGCACATCTACATATAATACACACATACTTGCAAGTGTGTACACATAATGAACTAAGTGTCTGTGTGTGTGTGTATATATATATATATATATATATATATATATAAACAAAACAAAGAGAAATTTATATATAGAACAGAATAAATAGAAATAGAAATTCAGAATATATATTTGTTTTCTTTTAATTTGTTTCTCTAGAAATCTAAATTGTGTGGGTAGACATCATTTTTATGTATTTGCAAAATCTTATATAACTAAGTGCTTAGGAAGCAAAATTAAATAAAGAAAAAAGATATTTGATTCTATTGCAAGGGTAGAGTAAAAATAATGATCCCCTCCAGTTTGATAAACTATGTTTGCTTAATTACAGAAAAAAAAAACGCCTAAACAACTACCTCTTTCCAAATACCAAAAATGACAAGGTAAAAATACTGACAAATGCAATGCCTCAACTCTGGGAAATTAAATTCTGTAATTTTGATGATGCTATTAATGGGCAACAAATTTCTATCCTTTTATTACAAAAATCAACCAATATAGTAGCATGGACAAAAAAACTGTGGCCTTGGTTAGAAAATTATTTTGGATCAAGCTGAAGGTGTTGGCAAGTGGAGAAATGATCTGTGAGGATTATGTCAGCAATCATTTTCTAATTCTCTTTTAGCAAATGTATTTTACTTAAACTTTCACACTGCATGCACTTAAACACACACCATCAAGAAATTGCATATGAAATCTTGAAGTGCAGTGCATTTAAAATAACCAAGTAATTTGCCTTTTCAAGTTCACAACAATCAATTTGTGTAACATAGTTAAGAATACAGGTGATAAGCAATGATAAGGGATCAAAATATATCCGTTTGTCGTTTATTTTATTTTTGTTTAACAGATACAATAAAGTTTTTAAAGGAAGAAAACTTTACATCAATGGATAAAATTCTTTCATAATTTATAAAAAGTTGGAAAGTAAATGAAAATCTTAAGGGAGTGAGGGGGTGTAATAAAAACTGTCATTCATAGATTTTATAACAAAAACAATTAAAAGCATTACTCAGAATATTATATACAGAACTATAGACATAAAAAAATGCAATTAATTTTAATGTTTAAACACTTCATGAGAGATTATTTACATTCAGATTATTGCCCACATCTTTGTTGTTGTTAACACAATGTTTCAGTTGTTGTACCCACTGGTCTTCATCTTTCCTAAGGACATATATACTAAAGTAAGTGAACAGCCAGATTTTGAATTCAAAATTGCTGCCAATTCTACTTAACATGTTAGCAATCACTACATACCCACTTTTTTTTTGTCTTCATTCATATACAGTAAGTGGGGGAGGCTACAATATTAATGAATAAGTGAGTAGACAGTCTAAAAATGTTAGGAATATTATCTATATTAATATATAAATTAGCAGTTAACTTGTTTAACTGAATAAGATTTTGGTAGGTTGTTTACATAAATCCTTTGAAAAGTTAATACATCTCCTGATGTTTCAGGTTATTCACTCCAAAAATAAGTTCTAACATTTGATATTAAAATCATGAACATTCAGGATTATTTAAATTATTAAAAACAAATATTAGAACAGCACTTCAATTTCAGCCTACCTTAGATGGAAGTTGAAAGAGACCAGCAAATAGCAAAGGAAAGTCAAAAGAATACATTTCCTAGAATATATTGTTAAAAATGAAAATGAAGGCAATAGTTTAAAAAATATAATAGCAATCTTTAATATCATCTGCTCTTAGAATTGGTATCATCAAGTGAGGGCATTTCTTATCATGAGAATGTTAATATTCCATGATTCCAGAAAGCAAGACACTTTCTTTGGTGTTACTTTATTGGAGACAATTTAAAAGGTACAAATGCAGGAATTTGTGATTTCAGAATTGCTAACATAGGGCTGTTATTTGGAGGTATAATGGAATGAAACAGCAATTGCAGAAATTATGTTTATTGCTTGAAATTTTTTCGGTCAGCAATGTCAAAGCGACAAGCAATATTATTGTGATTTCAGAATTGCTAACATAGGGCTGTTATTTGGAGTTATAATGGAATGAAACAGCAATTGCAGAAATTATGTTTATTGCTTGAAATTTTTTCGGTCAGCAATGTCAAAGCGACAAGCAATATTATTGTCTGTGGTTGATGCAAACTATGAGTTTTTCAAGGTAGTAGATAAGAAACAGTGTGAAAACATTTGACAAGATCTGTCAGCTTATGGGACAATGTATTCATGTTACACCCTGATGAAATTAACAAAAGTTTTTCTGCCCCCTTCTTGAAATAGAAGAATACAATGAAACCATCAGAGTCAATATGGCACCCTGCTTAGAAAAATATGTGAGACATGCAACTTTGCAGAATTCAACAGCAATAGCTCTGTTAGATAACACTGACATTAAAGAAAGCCCTTGAAATATAAGTGCATAAAATCTCTCAAGGAACAATCAGTCTATTAACAGATAATCAGAGAAATATGAATGCTACTTCTGTTTTGATCAAGGCATGGTGAAGTTTTATACAATTGCTGTGTCATATTCATCCTCTGTACAGGTTGAAATGTTATGGATAATCCAAGAGTGATGATGGAGGAGGATACAGGTACTTCATGTTCTGTGATGAATTTGAAAAAAATTAAAGAATTGGGTGATTTGAAAGATTTATAAGACACACTGGGGAGGTTATGAAGTCATGTGATGTAGCTGATGTTGAGATGTATGAGAGAAGCAAGAGTCATTTACTGTTGCTGTTTATAGAGAATGATGTTCCTATAATGTTGAGCAGAAATTAGTTGCAAAAAGTTAGATTGGAGAGCCAGGTTTCTTTTAAATGAAGAGCAGATTCAATTGAAAATGAAGGAGTTACTGACAGTTTCATTTAGGGTTTAGTGATGAACCCTGCTTTTTAAAATATTTTAAGGTGACATTAGCAGTGAATAAGATAGTAACACTATGATTTTGTAGGACTCATCCACTAACATTCATTGAGAAAGAGAGATAATCATGAAAGAAGTTAAATATTTATACTAGGCAGCACTCATTGTACTAGTACCCTATGTCAAAGGTTCAATTGAGAGGGTCTATAAACATATCATAAATAGGTTTGCATTTTATAACACATATCTGACACTACAGATTTGTTACCTAAGAAATAAATTTAGTAAGCTTAATTTGAATCATCAGTAACTAGAGTCAGATGAAAAAGCACAAGAATTGCTCACCATTTATAGTCTGTATCAACCTACTTGCTTGCAATTTGCTGTGCATAAAACCAGAGGCATCTTTCAATGTCAAATAGATAAACAATTGAAAGACATTATTTCTGTAAAGTTCAGGTCATTGATATTTTGGTTTGGGGGAATTGATAATACTTGTGACCTTATGAATCAAGATTCCTAAGTACTGTCTTCATTAGACAAATTAAGCCATTAGTGCCCACCATCCTGAAAATAAAAAGGTGGTCATTAATGGGTTATAAATAGAAACCTATAATCAATACCAGACTTTTATTTTATTTTTCTAGGATTTTGAATTTTATAGGTTAAATTGAAAAAGATGAAATGTCTTATTTCTTCCCAAGGTAACTAACCTGAACTTTAAAATCAGCAAAAAAAAAAAAAAAAAAAAAAAATTATAGGTCCCCTTAAGAGAAAATTGCTACAATGAAAGAGCATCTTACTGCAAAGAACAAAATTGAATTGAATGATTTTCTTAAGGTTTTGATGTATTATAATCTACAGCTATTGAGCCATATTACTTGGTAAAGGAGAAAAGCTCAGTCTGGGCTGGAAAAAAATAGTTTTCGCAAAAACAAAAAAATATTGTAGCCTTTATTGTCACATTCTGATCCTTCATACCGATTTTGGTGCAAGTAGATATTTTTCTCTATGGAAAAGTAGCAATGAAAGTTCATAAAATCAATAATGAGTAACATTTTCAACATGTTGTTGGCTGCAAAGAGAAATTATGCTGAAAAAAAAAAAAAAAAAAAAAAAAAAAAAAAAAAGGGATGAGCATTGTGTTTACAGTAACAAAAAAAAAAATAAAAACAAAAACACAACTTCATCAGTATTTGTAAGACAATTTTATTTTGGTTTTGTACACTTAGTATTGCTTGCTAAAAATAAGCCTATTCTGCTTTATGCTGCTATTTTAATTCAAAATACCAATTAGAATATTGTGCTGGGTCCTCCAACAGTCAGGCTGGTCAAGGGAAGGAGTGCTTAGTTTCACATGGTTAATTCTTGTGACTATAGATAGCAGTATGTTTCAAAATGAGAAAGGATCCAATTATGAATAGGGTATATGAATTGACTATGAATGGCTGGGGAAATTATGTTGTTGAATTCAAAAGAAGAACCAACTTGTGATGATGGTGCTAGATTATGAGAAATTTAGATGGTATTGCAAGAGCTTCATCTCCAAGAAGGAATAGTGTATAAATAAAGGCTATTGTTTGAGGTTATGTATAAGAGACAAAGTCTGTATGCTGATATTGAAAGGCTTGTGGAGTACACATTCAGAGTTAGAGTAAAATCCTAATAAAGCTCCAATTCATGGCTGGGAATATTCAAGTTAGTCATGAGAAAGCATACATGTATGATTTGCTGGTTTAGCAAGATTAGGACAATGTTCATGATAATGTTTATTAGTTTATATATATATATATATTGTTAAATACTGATCTACTGCCTTCAGAAAAGACAGCATAATGTCTATTTCAATATCTTCAAACAGTTTTTTTCATTTTGTTTACATTATAGAATGAGAGTGAAATCACTTGTTCAATCATGAAATGTTTCACTGCATACAGAGCTTGGCATGAAGGGCACCATAGCAGTTCTTGTATCATCAAAATTGTATGGGTGATTCTTATGTGGCCAATATGCAGTCAAGAGCTACAACTTAGAAATTGACAGGAATCTTTATTATACCTGTGATATTAGTAAGAGAGTCCATGTTTCATCAGTGATATGTTTGAATTATTTATGAACTTCAGTAGAATTAAGTATATATGAGGTATCTAAAAAAAAAAATGTATGCAATTTTTGACTTCCTATAACTTCTTGGATTTGTTTTTCTTTCTTCAGATCCAATGAACCCTAATAATGTCAGGAGTATAAGTTTTGAAGAAAGAAAATTTGTCATAAAGTTCTAATGAAAGCATGAAATCATTAAAATGCAAAGACAATTTAGAAGACAGTTTCACAGAGATCCACCAATGTGATATACCACTGCTTGCATTAGAGATAAATTTGAAGCCAAAGTCATCTACCAGCCTTACAAAAGATTAACAATTGTTGAAAACCTTCCTCCAGTCTTCAAAGAAATCTGTATGACAAGTGGCTCGTGAAACAGCAAAACTCAGAGTCAAATGCCCATTGCATTTTGAAGCCTGTCCAATGGACTTATTTTTATGGGGACACCTAAAAAATAAGGTTTACTGCTTAAAACCAGCAACAATCAATGAGCAGAAAGAGGAAATTGTAAGACAATGTCAAACAGTTTAAGATTAAATGCTTTGTAACATTGCTGAATAAATTGATCATCTTTATTGACTGTATTTGGAAAGTGGTAGTCACCAATTTGAATATTTATAAACATGCATTTAATTTCATTTAATATCTAATTTAAACCATTAATATTCTTTGTAAGTCAATAGACATTAATATTTCTTAATTTTAACCATTAATATTGTTTGCAAATCAATAAACACCTGCACTTATTGTCATTTAAAAAGAGAGTACATTTTTTGGGACATTTACTGTTTCATATTCACCCATCTTGAAATGGCTAAACTGAACATTCTGTTTGCATTTATTGAAAGAAACAATAATGATGATGATGAAAGTGGAAAGAAAAGGGAAAACTCAAAACTCAATCAACAAGTCCTTATTCGCATTCAGAATTAATATGCATTCAACAGCTGGGTCTTCTGCTGCTGAAATGTTATACAAACAGTATTTCACCAACTGAAACTAAACACAAGTCATCAAGTTTAGAAGGGTAAATATAAAATGAAACCAAGGACGAAAATCTTCCATCAATTGCATGAAATTAGAGTTGTTGACAATGATATTGTAAAGAAATTTTAAATTAGTAAACATTAGACAAAAATAAAATGATAGTGTGTGTGTGTGTGGAGGATGGGGTATAAATTTTGAAGTAAGAGTGGGTGGAACATGATAAAATGCCAAGTAGATCATATACTGTAGTTTCCACCTAATTGTATTGAGGTAATGTTGCTTGAAATTCTTATGGTTCCTGGAATCACTCAAAGCTCCTGAACAATGTGATCATCAGTCCATACAGATTCTCCACCATGTTTCTTCCAGTACATTGGAGGTAGCTGCTCATCTTGAAATTTCTAGGTCATGTCAGAGACATCATTTGTCTGCCAGGTTCGATGACTACATGTGTGGAGATTTACTAATGATAGATTTATGGATGTTGAGGTGTGTTACAGACTGACTTGGACAGATAGTATTATCTATCCTCAATTTTGTGAAGGTGCTGCTGATAATAAGAATTTAATTACTCCATTATTCTACTTTCCCCTAAAGCAGATATTTCTCATGCAGATAACACAATGGTTATTATCATGGAAAGATATTCATAATTAGAAGTTAAAAGCCAGTAGTCAAAGTGTCACTATTCCACAATTTTTACTTTACTAGTTTTCCTTGACTTAGACTAGTTGCCAACCAAGACAAGAGAGGCTTATATATCATATGATTTAATTCATAACTGAATGGAGAAATGATAGTCATACATTGTTGGTTCCAATCCTCATGGGGAATGACTGAAAATACTTCCCTTTCCCTAATTTATAGATAAAGCACACAAATGCATGCTGGGACTTCTCCCTAGCCAATAAGATAGCTCACTTCTTGGTCTCATTTAACTTAGTTTCAGTCTGTCTTGAAATCAGGAAACTATGTTTATCCTAATTTTTTGCCATACTGTTGCTTTGTCTTGTATATATCATTTGCTTGCTCAATATTATTTTTTTTGTCTTGTTCTTTTCTTGTTAGTATTTATTACAAACTTTGTTAATTGTCTTTGTTGGGCAGTTCTGCCATTTACATTTTTTTTTTTTTTTTTTTTTTTTTTAAGCATTTCACTGCAAACAAGGCGGGAAGCCACTAAGATGCAAGGGGTTACAGAAGATTTGGAGCAAGATCAGATAGAAGAAAGGATGAAGAGAAGGATAGTGGATAGATCAAGGCAAATGGAGATGTTGATTGACATTACATTTGAATAGTTGGAGATTATAGCTCTCAGGGAAACTGGAATAGGGAAGGGAGTTCCACAGGCGAGAGGTGCAAGACATGAAGCTATTGGAGTAGAAGAGACAGCTACATTTAGTAGTTTCGACAGTGAAAGGGTGAGAGTGGGATGCCAGCTTCGTAGGGCACTTGAACTCATGAAGTCTGGGAACCAGCGAATGCAGCTCCTCGGAGCAAGTGCTATGAAAGTATTTGTAAAAAAGACAGAGAGAGAGGCAACGACACGTCTGTGAGAGAGTGACTGTAGATGAGATGCCAGAACAGGGTCAATTATATTGCATATCTGCCTCTGGAGCCTATCAAGAACCCCGAGGCAAACAGAAGGGGCTCCAGACAATACATGGCAGCAATACTCCATGCAAGGGTGAATTGTTGATTTGTAGATCTGGAGGATCGATTCCGGGGAGAAAAATTTCCTGGCGCGGCACAGGGAGCCAACTTTCCTTGCGGTGGACAAAGCAATTGACTCAATGTATTCGTTCCATCTCAGGTCAGTAGTCAATGTGAGACCGAGCAGCCGCAGAGTGGTCCTCTTGAGAAGTTGAGCATCAGACATTCTAATGGAGGGCAAGGAAGGATCTCTGTGGTGATTAATAGAGAGCAGTTTAGTTTTTGCAGCATTCTGTTGAGAACGACCTTCAATTCACAGTTTGACAGGAATGATTGTATTAGGTCAAACAATCGACCCGTAATGCCATAACCCTGGGTGAAGAAGGCCGGCATGTCAAACCCTATCAAACGCTTTGGAGATGTCTAGGGCCACGGCACGAGCTTCCCCATTATTTTGAAGAGCTTGGTAGACAGTTTCTGTGATGGCCGTAAGCACATCAGCTGTAGATCGGGCAAAGCAGAAACCATATTGCTTGTCTGAGAGCAGATCATGGGATGTAAGGTGGTTAACCACTTTGGTATTGATTAGGGCTTCGAAGACTTTGCTGAAGACGGGTAGGAGACTGATAGGACAGTAATCAGAAGGGTCAGAGGGGTCGCCAGAGTTCTTGAAGACAGGAACAATCGAAGAGGACTTCCAGCAGTCAGGAGCTGAATATTGACTTGGGGTTGCCAATTGCATTCTCTGTATTGTTAGCCATCAACCCACCAACACCTTATGCTTTAAACTTAAATAGTATTTTATGGGATAATATTTTGTGGGGATAATCTGTATAAATAAATAACATAAAAAGAAAAACTGAATTATCAATACAAAGAATCATCTCTTAGTTTAGGGACATGAATGCAAATACAGGCTAATTTATAACAAAATTTCTAAACACAACAATGTTCAATCTTTCATTAAGAATTTTACAGGTATATAAATGTTTTCATAATTAAAATCTTCACTACTGTCTTTAAGAAGAGTTGAGCAGTACACTTATTTGAGGTCAAGGTTAGTCATGGTGTAGTATTTAAAACATTTACAGTAACAATTACTAATCATTCCAGTTCTCACAATGTGCTCTATTACTGTGGAATTGTACTGGACTTAGCCTACCTGAATAAATATGCAGACCTGTTCTGGTTTCTTCACTTCATGTGCTCACTTCAATGGAATAAAAACTAAGGTTTGAACAACAACCAAAATACCAAGGTTCTATAGTTGATTAAGTGATATAGGAACCACATTTGCTAGTTAATCTCAGCCAGTTTCCCAGTTGGTATTCTGAGCTGATTCTGAGGTTTTGTTTCAAGATCACTTCTTGTTTCTAAATATATTTGAACACTTTATTCATCAACATTTATTAACATCAGAGCAAATCAAATCATGCAGAACTTTTTCTAGTATATCATTGGTACTTAACTTTATTATACAGATTAGAGCATCATTTATTGATGATCAAATCACTTTCTTTCTCAGTAAAATAGATAATTTATCTCTAGAGAGCAAATTAAGCAAGATAATTTCCTTTTAAGTTAAAGAGCAAAATCTGAATAGACATCACCATTATATTTACCTCTCTTGAAACTTGTATGAAAATTGCATATGACTAGGATTATAGATCAAAGGCACAGTTACTTTGGTTTAATTTAAAACTGGAAGTATTTAGGCACAACAGGACAAAGAACCAAATACTCCAATGTAAAATTCAAATCCAGCATCTTTTTATGAGTTTACTACTAGATCCTATCAATAAATGGTTCCTGAAAAAGTACCACAAAACTATATTTATTTATCAATTTAAAATTGAATCAAAATTCCACTAAAATGTTTTTCATGAGTGCCTCCATATAGGCTAATGGCTAACAAGCTAGTCTGGGTAGTGAATCTAATTCTTACCAGGGGCTCCACACTTGTGACCTTGTGTCTAAGTAAATAACAACTCATATCTTTCAAAAGAAATCGCATACTCAACTATCAAAATTCTCTTTCTCTACCATAGATCAAACAACAGGTTGGGTTTCAATTACCTGCCCACAAGAAATCTGAAAGCAATCACTCTAGGAGTTTTTTAATCAAGGACAAAAGATCACACTTTTCCAACATCTGCCTCTTTGTCTTGTAATAACCCCAATCATAACAGCTCCTGTGTTCTTCATTTTGTTTATCTATCTCAGCTACCTTTCTTGGGTCTTATCAGTTTGGCAAACAATCAAACCTTGCAACACCTGTGACAGGCAATTCAGCAGAGTAGTTCTCATTAACTCCATGCTAGATGCCACATGCAATCTCTCTCTTTCATATACACACACAAACAGATACTAGCCAATCTTATTGGTTTCTCTCAGGCATGAAAACTTTTTCCTCAGGAGTCTCTGTGCCATTCCACTCTCGCTTTCTTCTGTCTCCACACCATTCTTCTTTTCCATCTCCATGCCTTTCCAATATCTCTCTCGACTATCTGCACATGATTCCACCCTTTCTTTTCTGTCTCTGCACCATTCCAATCGCTCCTACTCACTCCTGTCTCTGCATGATTCCACTCTCTTGTTTTTTCTCCATACCTTTCTGTCCCCTTTTCCACTCATCTGTGCTGAGAGAGAGAAATGGGAAGGCAAGAAAGCAGAGAGAGAGAGAGAGACAAAGAGGAATACAAGAATGAAGAGAGAGAGAGAGACAAATGGAAAAATGAGAGAGAGAGAGAGAGAAACAAAGGGAATACAAAAATGCAGAGAGAGACAAAAGGGAATACAAGAAAGGAGAGATAGGGAGACAAGGGGGTGGGTACAAGAAAGTAGAGAGTGGGAGAGTAATACAAAAAAGCAGAAAGGAAGACAAAGGTGAAGATGAGAGAGAGACAGAGAAAGAGACAAGGATGATGCAAAAACACAGAGAGAGACAATGAGGAAACAAAATGAATACAAAAAAGCAGAGAGACAAAGGGGAAGAGAAAAAGAAGCAGAGAGAGAGACAAAGGGGAAGACAAGAAAGCAGTAAAAGAGAGAGTGAGACAAAGATGAAGACAAGAAAGTAGAGAGAGAGAAGGAGAGAGACAAACTGTAAGGAGAGAGAAAGAGAGACAAAGAGGAAGACAAGAAAGTTGAGAGAGAGAGAGACAAAGACAGGAAAATACAGAGAAAGAGAGACAAAGGGTGAACATGAAAGGAGAAAGAGAGACAAAGGGGGAAAATAAGGAAGTAGAGAGAGAGAGATGCACACACATAAAAGTGGAGATCAGAAAGCAGAGAGAGAAAGAGACAGACAAAGATTAATAGAAGAAAAGAGAGAGAGACAAAGAGGAATATTAGAGGGAGAGAGGGAGACAAAGGGGAATCAAAAAGAGAGAGAGACAAAGGGAATATTAGAGAGAGAGAGAGAGAGAGAGACAAAGGTGAATACAAGAAAGCAGAGAGAGAGAGAGAGAGACAAAGAGGAATTCAAGAATTCAGTAATTGAGACAAATGAGAATACAAAGCAGAAAGAGACAACGGGGAAGACAAGAAAGTAGAGAAAGAGAGAGAAATTCAAAGGGATATACAAGAGAGTGAGAAGGCAAGAAAGCAGAGAGTGAAACACACACACACACATACAGAAAGTGGGAGAAGAAAGCAGAGAGAGAGAGAGACACACAAAGGGGAATACAAGAATTCAGTGATTGAGACAAATGGGAATACAAAGCAGAAACAGACAATGGGGAAGTCAAGAAAGTAGAGAGAGAAAAAGAGAGAGAAATTCAACGGGATAAATAAGAAAGAAGAGAAGTGGAAGATAAGAAAACAGATAGAGAGAGAGACAGACAAAGGGGAATACAAGAAAGCAGAAAGAGAGACTTAGAAGGATACAAAAAAGCAGAGAGAGAGAGAAAGTGCAATATAAGAATGCAGCGAGAGAGATAAATGAGAGAACAAGAAAGCAGAGTGAGAGAGAGAGAGACAAAGATGAATACAAGAAAGCAGAGAAAGAGTGTAATAGAAGAAAACAGAGAGAGACAAAAGGGAAGACAAGAAAGCAGAGAAAGTGATAAAATGGAAAATAAATAGAGAGAGAGTAAGGGGAATACAAGAAAGCAGAGAGAGAGTGAGACAGAGAGGAAGACAAGAGAGAGAGAGTGATAAAGGAGAATACAAGAAAGCAAAGAGATAGCAACAAAGGGGAATACAAGAAAGCAGAGAGAGAGAGAGAGAGAAAGGGAAATACAAGAAAGTAGAGAGAGAGAAAGGGGAATACAGGAAAGCAGAGAGAGAGAGAAAGGGAAATACAAGAAAGCAGAGAGAGAGAAAGGGAAATACAAGAAAGCAGAGAGAGAGAAAGGGAAATACAAGAAAGCAGAGAGAGAGAAAGGGAAATACAAGAAAGCAGAGAGAAAAGTGGAACACATGGAAACAGAGAGAGAAAGGGGAATACAAGAAGGTCGAGGGCATGTGAGAGAGCCGTGGCAAGATAGTAGAGTGAAGATATGAAAGAAAGAGAAATACTTGAGCAAAATGATACTAGAGAGAATTACAAGTGGACAAAGAGATATGAGGGAGGAATATGAAAGATTATACGAGAGGGCAAAGTGATACATGGTGAAATATGGGTTGGGGGGGGGAGAGATACAAAAGGGGAATATAAGAGGGTAAAGGGATATGCATGCAAGTGCACAAAAAGAAAAAGAAGTGTGTAGGCAAGTTTGAAAAGAGAAAGTGAGGCGTAAGATGAAATCAGAGAGAAAAGGAACTGAAAGCAAGAGTATAAAAGTGAATTGATAATGAGGTACATATAATATGTAAAGCAGAATAGTCTTCTAGAGAGAGTGAGCAGGAATAGAATAGTAATTCAAACAGACAGTAGAACTGAGAAAATAAAAAGGATGATGCTATCTTAGAAAAGCTACGGAAAAAATTCTCAAACAGGACTAGCAAGTTTACTTTAATTCAAAGATGAGAAAATCTGATTTAATAAATGGGAAGAGAACATAAAACAATCCAAAAGATATTTCAGTTATCTCTTTTGTATCAGCTCTTTTTTTTTTTTTTTTTTTTTCAGAGCAAAGAAAAAGATAAAAGACTGACGAGCAGAGGTGTCCGGGTTCAACTTGAATTTCAACTGATAAACAAGTGAAGCCCAGAAGATTCCTTTTTGCTATTAGTGATTAAATCACACACACACACACACACACACACATCTGGCAATCAAAATACATACATATACATTCAACACAATCCATGCAGACATTCAAATCAACTCATTTATTTAAATATAACACATATCAAAATGGATATTAAAAAAGAGTTTGAAAAAAATATCTTGCATATTAATAAGTTTTTTTTTTTTGCATGACATTGTTGATGTGTTTATATTGTAGCAAGATTTTTTCCTTTTAATTTAAACAATCAGATAAATATGTGGGCATAATGGTATCATGTATCTCTGTCCAAATCTTTGCTAGTTGCATAAAACCATTGTAGTGCTTTAAGGAAAAATTTGATTTAAATACTAAGATTATTAAAAGTTAATTAATTATATTTAATGTAAGTAGAGAACTAGCCACTGCTACATTGTATTTTGAATTAGGCTGTATAATATCCATATATACACAAGTCCCATAACCCATTAGGGTCATAGTAGCTTCACATGTACTATAACCAAAGAAGCAGTGGTGTGTCTTGGGTAAGATAGCCTGACAAAATCCAACTATCTCCATGTTGGTTTCAATTCAGAGTTTTCCATCTCCTAGACTGCTTGCCAACCAAGGCTATAGGGCCTAGACCATCCTGCTATTATCCCTATAGTTGGTGGAGGAGGGAGAAGAGATGGTTTCATATATTTCCCAATGTTATTTGCACATAAGTGAAATGTAATGAACTTGACTGATATTTGAACTTGGTTCTTCAATTTCTCATACTAAGCCACTATCCATTCCACCACCACACTTTCCACATAATATCCATTCTACTTTATAATGTTGACCTTTTCAAGCTTAATTGGTGACAAATAACAACTGTAATCAAAGTCATAGAGTAAAAGACAAGAAGAATAAAAAGAAAGAGCCTAGAGAAATTAATGAATTCCATCAGGTTCAAAATCTGCGAGAGCTTTTGCATAGTTGAAAGGTCATCTCTGGTGCCCTTTGCCACTGGTCAAATATAAAAGAAAAATCATTTGGCAGAAGATTACTAAGAATTATAATCTACAGGATAAAGTTTCAAGCTGAGAGGAAGGTTTAAAAAAATCATCAGCTTAAACAAAAGTTGAAATTTAATATGAAAACTGCTCAGATAAGATTGTGATGAGAGCAAAAACCTAAGGATAAACTGGTTCATTCAGTCTCTTTAAAAATTTCAAATATTTTGGTAACCAACTGTAATGTACATGTGTGGACAGATTCTTTCATAGAATTAATCAGTCAGTATGAGATAGTATTGAGAGCTTGTATACTGTGTGAACCAAGCCACAGTAAACTTCAAGGTAGTACACTGACTGTAGTGCTCAAGAAGATGATTTCAAAGATCATTGCTAATGTAGTCAATAAGGTCCTCATTAGATGTCCTATTCTTGTGGTCCTGTCCTAGACTAAGCAATAATTCTCTAGGTAATTATCATTACTTTTTCATTTCATTTCATGTATACTAAATAAGTAAACTGAAAAATAGAAATGTGTAGTAAAAGAAGGGAAAAAAATCTTATTAACCAGGCTCTGATCAGTTATAATTCACCATTAAAGATTCAATGATCAAATTGTCTATGATTATTTTTAGTATAAAATTAAATTCATTGTAAACATGATGGGATATGAATCATAACAGATAAACTTTGCTGAACATAAGTATTTTACCTCAACTAAAAAGAAATCATTAAGATATAGAAATAAATGAGAAGAGTCATTAACATTCCATTCTTTTTTTTGTGTGTAAACAGCATCAAGGACATGAAGAAGACATTCAGTTATTGAAATAAAATATTTGAATAAACTCACAAGTAAAATAAAATGCAGATGATGATTGCACAATAGTGTTACAGACACATCCATACATGCACATTTAACACACTTAAAGTCTGGGCCTAATCTCATTATAAACAGGATTTATATTTATATTAATGCTACATCTTCCTGTACTGGCAGGAAGGTCTTTGGTTCCAGGATGCTGAGAGTACCTATCTACAAAAGCCATCAATAGATAAGAGAGAAACAATAGCCAGACACTTGGACTAGCGAGTGCCAAAGAAAGAAGAACCTACACCCACTCCTTACCCAATCATATGAATAAACAAAGCCTAATATCTCCACATAAACTGTAATGGAAAATGTCTCTTTGCCCAGCAACAATATAAAGATATGACTGTGTCTTTTTTTTTTCTCATAGACCTGATGGACACAGTTAGAAAGTTAACAGTGTCTTTAGTCTGTATTTATAAATCTGTATGAAATTTGAAGCTAAGTAATTGGTAGCTTAAACTTATTGAGACAATTAATTTTTTTTTTAATATTTTCCTATTCACTCTTCTGTAAACAAAGATAATAAAGTCTGAAATTTTCCATAAATTGAGAATACAACCTTATGAGTATATGTAAACATATCTTTAAGGTTTAAGAACTTCACCCTAGTTTCCTGTAGTAACTGTTTAAATCATGTTAACAATCAGATTTCAAATTTTGAAATTTCTAGAAAATTGATATTGAGTCATTACAATCTTAACAAAAAAAAAAAAACCCCAAAAAAACAACTTTGACCAGACTGAAGTTAGTGACAAACATGTAGATACTTTTATTGAATAATTAATAAAGAAAAGAAATATTAATATTTGTTCAATTTCGTTTAGTAGAACAGAAGTGTTTGAGTGAGGAACTCAATCACTTTAGTATTAATGATCTCTAAAGCCCAGATAGCTAACCATTCATTTATAGTGAGGAACTTTGAGCTTCTAAGATTTAAATTCAGGGATCGCACTAATATTTTATATAACAGAAAGTAAAAATCCTTCTGGAATAGAACATAGTAAATAAATCGAAAGAGAAAAGAAAAGAATGATCGAATCCTTGAGGATAAATTTCTCTTGTGATTGTACTTGAATAAATATTACCAGGTCATTTGTAACAAAGGGAAAACTAAAAAGGATTAATTTGCAGAATATATATTTGCGAAATAAAATCTGAGCAGGCACTTCTCTAATGATTATATGGCAGTCAAGATTAATGCAGCTCCTTTTTACATGAAATTAACATCAAATGAGAACAAGTTCAGTGACTATAAATCCAATTTCATATTAGAAATATTCTTTCAGGTATAGAAAGAATGACCAAATGTAGAATCTACACGTGACTGTTTTTTTATTTTTATATATATATATATATATATATATATATAAAACCATTGTTAATTGTAATAGAAATAATTGCTGCTTATTAAAATATATTATTAAAGTAATATCTTATGATGAAATAAACTTAGCTCTCACAATGTTTTTTAAAATTATTTAAAATAATTTTTTGTCTTTTGAACTTGAAACTTTGATCGATATAAATTATAAACAATTAATTTAGATAGTATAGACAACAATAATAAAATGAAAAAGTCTTAACACACAATTTCAAATCAACATCACAAGAATGTGAATTTCATAATGCTTTATGGCCAGTGAGTATCCATCACCTGAAGATTGTGTATTTGCATGAAACTCAGTTGTGCTGTCAACATGGGATATTATGTATATTCACTAATAGTTCTGTTATATAACATTGAGCACTGTTTTTATACACCTGAGAAAAATATATATATATATATATATATATATATATATATGTACGTGCAAGTATATGTGCAGATACGTATGTTTTTATCATATCTATATGTATATAAATAAAATAAATGTGAAAATATATCACACTTTTTCAATTAAAGGGACACAACTCTCTAACTTTCAATTATCTCACCTTCTTTATCATCTTATATAATAAATGTGATAATGTCTGTGTGTCACATTTTTTCAATTAAAGGGACACAACTCTCTAAAAAATTCTTACATCTGGAGGCATGTTCAAAGACTCAGCCTGAAAACAAACATGCAAGTTAGAATCACAGGTGACCATGAAGTAGAAAGATTTACGGCTTCACTCTTGCAGTTTAGCAATGGAACCATCAAAATTGGCCAAAATGGAGATATTTCACTTCCAAATGGTTGTGGAGTTTCAGTCTCAAGTATTCAAGACTTGATTAACTAGGTTTATCCAAACATTAAACACCATTTTATGGATTCAAACTGGCTTTGTGAGATCATTAAATCAGCTCCCAACAATCAAACAGTGGATATCATCAACTGGAAACTTCTCCAAGAAATTCCAAAAGAAAGCATGAAGTATTTTTCCACTGACATCTATGATTGAACAAGGGCAGGCAATGAATTGTCCAACAGAGTTCTTGAACTCATTGAATCCTCCTGGAATGCCATCACACAAGTTGGAACTAAAAGAAAATGTGCCATTTATGCTATTAAGAAATCTGGATCCTCCAAAGCTTTGTAAATGAACATGGTTAATTGTCAAGAAGATGCTTCCTCATCTCTTGGTAGAAGAGATTATTACTGGTCCAGGAAAAAGAGAGGAGTTTTAACTCCAAGAATCGCCTTAATTCATCCAGATCTTCCTTTTGAGCTCAAAAGACTTTAGTTTCTAGTGAGAGTGAGTTATGCAATGCCAATCAATGTCCCAAGGACAATCATCGAAAGTAACTGATGGCAAAGCTTATGGAATCATTCATGAACTTAAAACAAGGAGACTGTCCAGAAGAGTTGCAGGAGATTCTGAAGTCATCTAGATGCTGTGATTGAAACCAATGGCAATTTTAGTGAATAAATTAACTCATTAGTATTTCAAGATATTTTTGTGTAATTTTGGTAAATATATCTGTTAAAAGATGTCATAGTTATTTTCATTTTTGTGTAATTTAGATGTCAATGTATCCATCATAATATACATATATATATATATATATATATATATATATATATATATATGTATGTATACAAAAAATTAATTTTGTTGAGCCACATTTAATCAAAGCCTGACCCAGGCAAAATATTTGGCTAACCCTCTAATGAAGATTCCAGTGGATTTTCAGTTAGACTCTCCTCAACGGCAGCAGATAAAATGAAAATGGAATTAGTATTCTAAGTCTGGAACTAAACTCAGAATTCTTACTTTTACAGATGTGAATCAATTAAAAAAGTCAAGTTGTGATATAATAATAATTCCTCTGAAAGCTTTTTTGTTTTCTTTTCTACTTTTTTCTTGGTAATAGCAACAATATGCAACAGTTCCAAAGTATTTTTGTCTTTTGCATTCTTATTCTATTCCCCAATGCCATTGCCATTTCTATATCTAGAAATACTGCCTTACTACATAGAAATAAATCTTAAATTTATCAAATATATCATAATCCAAGACTGTAGACATGTGCGTGCATGCATAATTATATTTATTATATATATAAGAGGAGAATACAAAGTGAACATAAAAATCCAACACTGAATGGTGCAGATCTTACAAACGGAAAAATTATTGCATTTCATAGTAGAACAAAGGAAAGCAATTTGGCCAACGCAACACTGGATATCACTGTGTGTGTGTGTGTGTATATACACACACTCTTAATGACCCTGAAAATGATTCCAGCAATTCAAATTTAAGTAATGGCTAATTATGCTATGTTTGCCCCTTTTGCTGTAAGATAGGCATGAAATCAACTCTCCTTAAGCTGTTTCCTACAATCAACCTTCTTGATCAATCATACACATCATAATGATCAACTGGATACAATCAATGATAATTACCTTCTCAATTAGTAAAATGTTCACTATATTCATTACCAGTTATGAAAGTGGCAAATAATAAATAAATGCATTCACTATCCTGTTGCATAATTAAAGATAGAAAATAAATTTAGAGGAGAGAACAAAAGCATAGAAAGTGGCCTTTGTACCTTTTTTGTCATTATTACTATGTAGTTATTGTAATTAAAGACCTTAATAATTATAAGTAGATTCTATAGCACAATCGATATGTAATCGTGTGATTATTTAGTTATGAACTAAACCATTTCACAAACTGTCAGCAATTACAATGAGATTACAAATATAAGAAGAAAGAAAAGTTTGTTTAAAAATGTATGTATCATAAAGCATCTGTTGCAGAGGACCAAGTTAATTAGAAAAACAGTGTCTCAGTGAAGAACTTAAAAAAATTAAGAGTAGGTAAGTATTGTGTGTTTCAAGAAAAGGTACAAAACTGATTTTTAGCAAGCAGAGTTCCAAAGTTCTAGTTCAACTGAAATCAATGAAAAAGTCTAATACAGTAATAAACTTTTGACACACCAAATTTTATGATTACTATGTCATAAAATCTAAGCACAGAGAAATAATATTGTAATTTATTCTTTAAAGGTTTCACCTTCTTTTTGAATGATGTTAACAGTTGTATTTCCCATAGAAACTAACAGTTGACTTTTACTAAAACAGATTTCACTAACATTTTTAAGATTCTTAAACTTGTCGAACTATAGTAGGAATATCAAGTGCTTTATGTCATTCTGCCTAGATTAAACCTGATCTATTATATATCAGTCATGTAATATAAAACAAAAACAACCCAGTGTCAAATCTTTTATCATAGGGGAATATAGAATAATATATATGCTTGATAATAGCAAGAATTTTCTAAGGGAGAGGGGGTAGTTTGCTGCTCCAGGTTACAGAAGAGAAATAGCAAGTGTTCATTAGGAAACAAAGCACAAGAATCATAGCCTGGCTAATGTGAAAAAGGCAAATAATGACACTAGTGTCTATAAAGGGAGGAGAAAGTATATGGAAAACTTGCAAAAATTCCTTATCTCAGAATTACAGACACTTTTAAATATGCACTAGCTTAGCTTATTATTATCATGATGATGCTGATAATGATGATACCTGCTGCAAACTGTTTTTAACAAGCCAAATGTCTGCTGCCTTTCTAATGGAAACCAAGATTATAAAAGAGACCCAGCCCAAAGATTCACTGTCCAGGCTGATTCTTTTCTGGATAAAGTCTCCCATGTTGCTGTCTTGGTTTGCACTTTGTTACACAAGGGGGCTAATTAACAGTTTCACATTGAGAGAAAGGAAGGAAGAATGCAGAGGGAAAGGTTGAGTTTAGTTTTAATGAAATCAACTGTTTACCTGAAAAACAATCAAAAGAGGAAAGAATATCACAAGGAAAATATTCTCGGCAGCCCAAAGAGACATTAAATAAACAGAGAGTGAAACAAAGCTGTGTCAACACAAGCAATATTCAACCTGAAGTGAACAGGAGGTAGAGGAACTAGAAAATGAAACTGGGGGATGGGGATCAGATGAGAGAAAAAGAAAACCAACAGTAAAAAAAATGAGAAAGAGGAAGTACGTAGAGAAACTGAAGAGGAAGAGGAGGAGAGAAGAAAGAGAAATATGGGAGAAATGATGATTAAAAAAAAAGAATTAAGAAAAATAAATGCAAGGAGGGAAAGAAAGATGAAAAAGGAAAAAAAAAATTAAGAGAAAGAAAAGATTAGCAGGAGAAGAGGAAATAGAAGAGAAAAAGAGGAATCAGTGTTTGGGGTGAAGTTAAACAAGCTTGAAAAACAAGCATGGATAAAAAGAAAAAGAATAATTCTCAGCAGTGTTAGTTGAAATAATATAGCAGTGTGAATAATAGTTTGTATGTATCCATACACATAGACAGACATCTACAAGCACATTATATTGCAAGTGTGTAAGAGATTGAAATGTCTTAGAGAACACACAAATGCACAAAACCATATATATGTATTCACAGTACTGTGTATGTGCTTGTTCATGCTTATAAGAGACAAGAGTTACAGACAATGGAAACAGTTACACATAGACACACACATTTCCAAGTTACATATAAATTTGCATTAAAAGTGAAAGCCATAACCTATTTCTATCAACCTCAAGCATCCTCATATAATTTTCTGCCTTTAAGAAGATATTATTTTAGATTCAACATATTCTTTATATATATATATATATATATATATATATATATATATATATATATATATATATATGAAGGTCAGTCAAAAAGAAATGTTTGTTCTAATTTATTTAAGAGTATTCCCAGGAGTTTTTTTTTTTTTCACCTATAAACCATAAACTGTCAAGAATCCCAAAGGGAAAAAATATGTTATCTACTCTTTTCCTACCCATTATCCACTTTCAAAATAGTTTCCCTTCTGGACACACAAAGAAAGCAAAAAGCTGTTATAGAATTTCTGTTTTTGAAAAGAGAAAGAGCTGTAAATATTCACAAGAAGTTACTGACTGTTTATGGAGGCACTGTAAAGAGATGGGTCAGTAGACTTAATGCTAATCATAGAGAGAAAGGCAAAACTGATCTAATGGTAACTATCAATTCAGATTTCTACATAAGCACATTGTCAAAACTTGTAGCAAGGTTTCTTCAAGTTAAACCCATTTGAAGAGGAGTGATATGTTTTTGCAACATGACAATGGAAAGCTTCAAAGCAGCTTAAAGACCAGACAAGGAATTACAGTGCAGGATTGGACAACCTTCTTCATCAATTCTATGGTTGTGACCTGACAATTTCGGTCTTTCATCTGCTTAGGCCAAGGGAGGAGGAGGAGGAGGCACTCAGAGGAACACTGATTCTTCATTGATGAAGTGAAAAAGACAACTCATGGCTATGAATAGAAGGAAATTATTAGATTTGTAATTGTGTGAAATTTGTGTTCATTTTTATGTGTTTTATGCATCTACTATTAAATATGTTTTAATTAAAGAAAAAGAAATACTTTTTGAATAACCATAGTAGTTTAAAAATAAGTTGCAAAATATAGTATAAAATTTTGTGAATGTTTTTTTTAATATTCCCTTGCAGTGTGTGTATGTTTCAGAAGGAAAAAAGGTTCACACTGAAGACTATTAAACTATAAATACATACATACATGAGAGAGAAAAAGGAATCTGAAAAGTTCTCAGCCTGACTAAGAAAAGACTCCAAAATAAATTCTGTTTGGTCAAGTTAAGAAATTACTTTCATTTAATCAGAAATATATTACGTTAAATTTAATTTTAACTTAATATAGTTTTGATTAAATGAAAGTAATTTACTAAGGCAAAAATGTATTAAGAGTGCACTAATTTCAGAATCTATAGTAAATTTACACCCAGCATTATATGACATATTTCATTTCCTCACAGAATTATGACTAATACAATGTGGGATAATTAAAGACAATACTAATTATAAAAATAGAAATAAAAAAAAAAGTGATACAAAGACCAGTTAAGCTAAACATTTAGATAGAGCAGACATTAAAACTTAGGTGTAACTATCTCTGCACCTTTAACATTTTGATGAAAACTCTAACCAGGATTTGTTGTATTTCTCAATCCCATCAACTTTTTATATATAGAAAAAAAGTAATTCTATCCATAAGAACAATCATTAGTTGTTCCTTGTTGGGAACAAAAAGCATCACTAAGAAGTTTTTGTCATTCACTTACTCACTATTATTTTGAATGTATGTATAAATTTGTATCTTTCACATAAAAATATTACAGTTACGAGTGTTTTTTTTTTTTTAAAGATTCTTAGTAAAAAGGGATTTGGTTAAGCTGAAATGAAATTTTCTAAAACAGAAAGATTACCCCTTGCCCCACCTCCAATGTAGTTTATTCTACTTTTTATTTTTCTTCTTCTTAATACTATACGTTTTCAAGAAAGAAATCAAAGTTTTAAACAGAAGGTTAGCAAAGTGGCGTAGAAGCCAGGGAGGAGGAAGTCCAATGTGCATAATGCCAAAATTAAGGCTGTATTCATTCAAAGTACATAAAAATACAGAATAAACTTTAACCAAATCTTAACTGTATAAAATTAGAAATCAGTAACTTTTGGCTCACTTCTTTATTTATTCTTTTTTGCACTGTGCAGTGCATAATGAAATTGGGAAGCAGTCCCCAGGTGCACACACACACAAACATGCACACATCACAGATGAAATCAAAGAGCCATACAGCATCAAATGAAGAAAAGTAATAATGTTTAAAGTAAATTGAACATTGTCAGCATGTGGCAGTGTTCAGTTTATGCAGGACCCCAAGATAAAAACTCTCCTTCAAGCACTGTGTTTTAGAACTAATAGAACTAAAACAAAGTGGGGAAGAGCTTTTATCCTTGTGTCCTGCTCCTTGTGAAAGGATCCATATTCATTCAAAAGTGAAATGGAGATATCATCACCTATTTTATGTCTAATTTAGCATTTCAGTAAATACATACCAACTACAATTTCACATGCAAATATTTTCAATCTACTGTTGTGGAAAACCAAATAAATTTGAAGGAAATATATACTTTGGTAACCACACACAACAGTGACAAAGAAAATTAAAGGCAGAAGAGATTTTTAGGAATAGGGAAAGTATTTTCCTCTCTTTTCAATAACAGAGGCAGGAACCAAACACATTCTGAAACAAATAGGCCCCTCCTCAAAGCTTTTTGCACTCTCCCACAGAAAAAAAATGTATCTCTTCAATAACTCACTCTTTACTCAGTAATAACTTCCAGCACAGCCCTTATTTAACCCTACCCCCATTTCAGTCCCATTTAAAATGGAACCCACCAAACCTCTTCCCCAGTTACTCTCTAGAGTCCCCCTTGCACTCTCTACTGATGGTGCAGATAATAGATCCATCAGAAACAGACTGTTGCGGTATCTATAACATAGGTCAGATGCTTTGGTAGTACTGTAGGCTGCTAAGTGACTATCAGATAGCTTCATAGATTTGGATGATAAAAAAGAAAAAAAAACACATATCAAGGAAGTGAGGTGAATGGGAGAGGAGTGTTCATGAAGGGATGCTGGTGGAGAGAAGTAAAAGACATGTGTTAAAAAAGAAAACAAGCATGAGAGGTGGAGAGGGCTATGCTAGATAATTTTGCTGGAATGGCTGAAGAAAGAAAAAAAATAGTTAAGTGAGAGAATTGTAATGAAAAAAGTGAAAGGGAAATATCAAAGAGAAGAAAAGAAAAAGAGGAACAGATATGTGGAAGAAAATAAGAAAAAGCAAGTGTATGTGTGTGTATAGGGTTGGCGGGAGGTTATATGAAAATATTAGTCCTGGTGAGAAGAATTCAGATAGAGAGTGGCTTAAGTTGAGAGAAGTATCTGCTGTGGGGGAATTTGAAGGGTACAAAAGGGGTAGTAGAGAGTCGGAGAATAGAGTCTAAGAAGAAATATGTTGGACTGGTTGGGCTTGAACAGAGGGAAGTGGTGTGAAGAAAATAAGAGGTGGGGTAGGTTAGATTCTCTACAACTAAGCTTTGGGTTGTTGGGGGTTGCTGTCAGAAGGTGGGTAGGGAAATCTTAAGGGTCTCCAGTAATACTGACTGCAAAAAGATTGCTTTTTGCTGTTCATGTGTGGCTGATGGGCCGACAAGCTGCGACCCCTTATCATGATTGGAAAAACTATACGCTGAAGGCAGCAGGGGTTGGAGAGAAGACTAGTCTTGGGTAAATGAAATAAAAAAAAAAAAATATTGGCTATGTAAACATTTCAGCTGACTTAGTGAGAAGTTACCTTATCAGCTGCAGTGTGTAACAAAGTAAAAAAAAAAAATTTAGCTTGTCTAAAACCAACATTCCAATTACCTGTGAATCTACTGGCCTTCTATAGGGTCCACTGCTGATCCCACATAAATACTTTACCTAGTGTGTTCATATATCCAAGCAAGTTACTGAGAGGATACTGACAAGAAAAATGACTTTAAGTGAAACCAATTTCATCATATATTCCAATAAAACAAGAATTATATTTCTACAGTCATCTGTATGTTATGTAACTTTGAGTGATTCTTGAAATGTTCGTTTGAACTGATGTTATTAATAACTGATAAACAAGTGAACAGTGGGATCACTCTTTAAGATAAAATTTTGACAGAAAATGTGATTATCATTGAATTTGTCCCCTCAAAGATTACACACCCTGTACTGTGTATTATGCGCAAAAGAGGAGTTATTAATTTTTGACATTCATTTAAAATCGATAAACAAATAAGAAATTAGGATTATTCTCTCTTTTGAAGAGAGAATAATTTTAATTTCTCTCTTTTGAAAAATCTAAAGTTGAGCACAAATGTAGATCCCATATCATCATTCAGTTGCAAATTACTTGCATCACTTTTTCTTTTTTTTAAGCTATTGTATTTTAGGAGTACTTTCTCAATATCTGGTTATAAAGCATCATTTTGGTTTGGAGGTTATATACAGGCATAGAACATCAGAGCTTTTACTTATATATAATTATTATAAAAGTTACTTTTAGTGAGTAAAATATGTGTGTGTGATTTGTATTTACTTATATTTTAATATTTTAAATTGCTTTTTATTGCAACATTTACTTGGTCTGTTAATCTATGACAATGGATAAACAATACAGGATTCAAAATAATTGAGAACTGATCCTGTATACTCTGAAATCAGTCT
The DNA here is from genome assembly GCA_963932145.1 of Acanthosepion lycidas. Classification (NCBI taxonomy): domain Eukaryota; kingdom Metazoa; phylum Mollusca; class Cephalopoda; order Sepiida; family Sepiidae; genus Acanthosepion; species Acanthosepion lycidas. Next base: position 64,846,834 of record OZ010576.1, read on the forward strand.
ATACTTATTTGTTTCTTTGTCTCTGAATTGTCACCTCTGGTTGTTCATGCAAACAAATAATTTTTGCATATAATTATACATTTGTATTTTTGTATAAAATATACATTTGTCTGTTCATGCAGAAACTTCTCATACTGATGAGAATAAGCAATGTATTTTTTACAAAATCAATCACACCTGTTTGTTAATGAAACCCAGTACTTGTCAGGATTGTTCATCAAGTACATCACATCCCCATTTCTATTCACTGTTGTAGATTGATAACCCAAGTAAAAGTTGCTATAAAGTAACTAAAACTAAATTGAAAGAAAAAACAAGAAAGAAAAAATACTGGTTGATAAAGATATTACTACTGGATTCACTTTTCAGCACAAGAACAGTTTGTTTTTTTTTGTTTTTTTACTTAAGATCATCAAATAAACTTCAAGTTTGTGTTTTATGGAAACAAGTAAACATCCAATGCTTACACTAATGTCTGTCTTCCAGTCAAAGGTTATTTTTTTTTTTTTTATTATTAAGTATTTTCATACTTTCTATTATGTTACTTCAATTGTTAGTTAATTTCATAGCTACTGAAGGTGTTACATTTTGAGCAGAAGACTTTTTTTTGGTATTATTGTGAATTATTCATACAGCTGATAGTTACAGACAGAGATCTTCCAATATCCACAACCCTTTCAATGTCCATCGTCAGATCTTCTTAAATTTTTAATTTATAGTATTATCCTTTGTGCGTGTGTGTGAATCCATATACAGCAGTCCTAAACAGTGCAAGTTTAGCCAACTGGGATAAACCAAGGAGTATTTATTTGCAAAGTGAAAATTGTAAGGAGTACCTTCAAGCGCCATTCAATAAAATACCAATGGATGGCACACTCATAGCAGTTCATGCTGAACGCTTTTTGTTCAGCATCTTTTGTAGTTGTGGGTTCATACACTTTATGATTTGTTTTTGTAGTATTTAATTTTATTTCTTTCCATCAATGTTTAATGAAGCAATGTTAAATGAGGACCTGATGTACTTGATGAACAATCCTGACAGGTTCTGGGTTTCATTAACAAATAGGTGATTGATTTTGTAAAAAATACAATGTTTATTTTTATCATCAGAGAGTTGTGCATGCACACACAAATGTATATTTTATACAGACATATATGAATATATAATTATATGCCTCAATTATTTGTGTGCATGAGCAGCCAGAGGTGACAATTCAGAGACAAAGGAATAGAGAAAGTATGTTTAATACCTGATATCCTGATTTCAAAGCAACTGTTAGAATTTTGCTATTATAAGGCACATACTTCAATCCATGTGGGGACGAGATCCCAAAACACTGCTCAAATGTATATATAACAACTTTCTTCTTATTTTTACTAGGGCATTACATTATACTTAGAAAACCACTACATTAGGCACTAGTCATAGTAAAATGGATAGTAACCAAGTATTCAAGACAAGTGAGTTTATCTTTATTGGGTATGCCAGTGTTATCATCTTATGTGCAGAGTGTAATTCCCCCACCCAACACATAAACTCAGTGAGTGAACTGTGACCCTCTAAGGCATAAAGAGTTACAATTCATGCCTAACATTTAAGAAAGCATCAATTTTTCTTTCTCACTGATACCTAAAGATAAATGCATAATTTTGTAACTAGGAGTCACAGTATGTATTTACCTACTTTTTTACAAAGTCATCTGGTCAACCTCTTGTCTTCCCTCACCTTACTCTTATCTAATTTAACATCCACACCATTAGATGGTTACCTCCATATCATTTCAGGTGAGAGTGTTTACTTCCGGTACCTCCTAACACATCATCGTATTACTGCACTTCCACTTGTGTTATATCAACTTTTGAGAGCTCCAAGAGGCACCCCTGGAAAAAAAATCTTCAGGACACAGAATACCAGAAAAACAGGAAGAGTTGGAAGTGCTCTAAACAAACATAGACCATTTCCTCCCAGACCACAAGGCAAGTGGGGTTAACTCTGCCACCAAGAATGATTAGATGATGATAGGAAATGTAAATACACACTTGAAGATAAGGCAAACCAAGCTAGGTGGAGTAGGTAGATAAGGAGAAAGGCGGTGTTGAATGAAGAAGTTTGTCAGGCAGGGAGGGACAATGATTTAAAGTGAAGAAAAGTTGGTCTAAAGTAGAGTAAGTAAAGGGGGGGTACTAATGAAAACTGGAGAATAGGAACAGGGAATAATTTAAACAATATTTTTTTAAAGAATGTGTGCATACTTATACACATTTAAGAGTGAGACGGAAGAGAAAACATGGTGGTAAGGGTTTGAGAGCAAGGTTATTTTTGCTCCCATCCAGACAGACATCTTGAGTTTATTCTGAATGTCAATGATAGTGGGTATGTGTAGAGGAGGGTGAGAAAGGCAGACACTGTGTATCAGAGAGAAAAGAGATGAGCTGTAACATTGCATGTTTGTGAAAAGTTCTGTTTACTCAGAGAAATCATAATACAAGCAACTCCACCTCATTTCCCAGTGTACATACATGCATGCACAGCAAACATTTTCTCAATACACACATATACACTTAGTACACTTGCTTTTAAAATAAAGGAGATGTCAGCAAGTAACTAAACACCCATTTCAGATTTGTTTAAGTCAAAATGTACTAAAGTAAAAAGCATTCTTAGTGGTTGAGAAAGACAATTAGAATTTATGTATACAAGTTCCTACAAAGATATTTGTATGAATCAAATTACAACTTATCAAAGTTAGAAAAAAATTGGTTACAAGCTACAATTATCAATGTTAAGTAGATGAATTTCACAAAACAATTTATTTAGTGCTAATAAAAATAAAAAGTTGATAATTTTTTATATCATGTATGATTCCTTTTTTTTTTCTTTTTTTTTTTATTGATAATGAAATTCACTATTTGGATAAACTAAGTCAGACTGGCAGCCAATGTTTTTTGAGCAGTTATAGTACAACAGGATATCTGCATTGTTTGACATCAGATGAAGTATTATTATAATTCTGTGAATTATTCAATATCCTCAGTTTTGTTTTTATCACATTTGTAGTTGATGTGTTCTTTGGACTTCCTGATGTAAATATTACATCTCATATTCCTTGAGTGTTGATTAGTATATATAATTTAATTTATCCAATTAAGTACATATACTGGATATAATATGCATTTGAACAACATATTTTTTTAACTATGTATAAAGACATAATTAAAAATAAATCATTTTGACTGAATCTATACAAAAAGGCCAGGATCAAATCCTAAAGTAATACCTATTTCTATAGACTTTAGATGATTGGCCAAAACTCTAATGCCCTCAAAAACAAGCTCCAAATAATCTTTTACAGAGTGTACACACACACTGAAGAGCAAAACAAAAAAACAAAAAGAGTGAATAAAGTGTAGCAACTTGCTTTGCTTGAATAATTGTAGACACCCATCTATAACAAAATAGTGTTTGCTGCAATGAATTTAGTGAGGTCTACAACATGTCTCACACATGTTCAAGAGGGTTCAAATCTAGCAAGCATAAGAAAGTACACAATGGAGTCAGTTGAGTGTTTCTGGAATCAGTTTTGTGTTACCTGTGCAAGACGAAGTAGGGAGTTTAATTATCTTGCTGGAACAGACCATCACCAACTGGAAAGATGGTGAGCACAAAAGGGTACAAATCATCTGCAACAAAATCTGTGTATGTCACACTGTTCAATTACTCTAATGGTTCTTGTGAACTCTGTGAAAACATGGCTCACAACATTACAAAGAGACCACAAGCTTGCACAACACCATACTGAGTGGCTGGATCAATAGTCCCATGAAATCTCCTCCATAAAAAAAAATCAACTGTCTACCTGAAAGAACTGGAAACATGACTTATCTGATGAAACAACATACTAATCTTCCACGGTCCAATAATGATGTTCTTTGGCCTAAATGAGGTATGGTAACCAATGGTGTAGAATCAATAATAGTACCCTTACTGGTTGATGACTACAAAACTACATGGAATGTTGTGGGCATTGACTGGTAACTTCAGTGGCACCAACATTGTATTTGGATGTTATTTAATACTATTTTCCTATTCCTTGGATGATTATTGTTGTCAGTTGCCAGCAGTCCCATTTATGCATTATCTGTTAGCACTTGCAATTTTCAGGTATCGTAGATGTTTTTCCCAAAATTCACACTTTGTATGATCTAATTCAGTAATACAAAGTAATTCATGTGATAATAATACAGAAAATAAAACAAAAAGTATTTATACTGACTTTGAATCATTTATGAATTTAGAATCTTGGTGAAAGAAAAGATTTATCTTAATTTTCAACAACTTCAAGAAGGTTAGTATTCTTTTAAAATTATTTTCTTTCTTTACTCTTTTTCTGTTCTTGAACTTTTCTTGCAATGAGTTGGCAGTTGAAAATCAACAATTAAATGTCTGTGATTATATACAATCATGCTAAAGTATATTCTAAGCTTGTTCAAATTTGACCTTTCTATCTGACAGCAGAGTTAATGTATATCAGGGAAAACACTGGTATCAAAGTTGGTATAAACATGTGCATTAATTTACAAGAAAAGTTCTTGGCCTGACTACCTTCCCAAAATCTGACTAAATGTCTGAACATTAGAATTATTTTTTAAATAATTATTAACCAGGCTGAGAACTTTTCAGCACACCCTCGCAGGTTATTCTAAAAGCAAATATGTAACATCAACTGGATTATTAGCAGTATTAATGATCTTATCACTGTTGTATTCAATCAAAATATTACAATATTTACAATCAATTTAAGTGCCACAAACTGGACATGAGTCTAGCATGTGTAAAATGCTGATCAAGATTCAAGTACAGATACTAAAGGAGAGTGAAGAGGGGGAACACAAAAGGTACAAAGCGTCTGTCAACACAATATTAATGTCATGCCATACACCAATGTATTACTAATGTACCAGTACAGGGTAATAACCATCAAAGATGTGAATAAATACCATCATTTTTGAGTGACCCTAAAATCCAACACACATGGACAATTAGTAGTAAAATTCTAAGATTGGTTTGGGCATAAGTTTTGGAGCTGAATGATTAGTTGAGATACAAAGACGGACGGGACAGAGCTAGTTTACATGCTTGGTAGAATTGTAAATCAGAGGGTGAGTCTCTCTCCCCCCCTATTGATAAAGCTTGTAAAAGCTATCTGAAAAAAAAATTCCACACAGTGAGAGAAGACACCTTTTTACTTGAGAGAGGTAAAGATTCTCCTCTTTTCTACTCAGAATTTGTTGATATGGTTGAGATAACATGTAGAGGTGTTCCTACACTGTGTCTTGTAGATCATATGTAGGTATAAGGTTCTGCTTATTTTATGTAGGGTTCACCATGAGTAATATTTAAGATGTAAGTTTTGAAAGTTATAGTTTGGGATGCTACTCAAATCGGATTTTATACCCAAATTGGCTGAGTTCAACAAATATCAACAAAGATTTCCTCAGTAAAATACTGGCCTGCAAAGTGGTTCCTTAGCAGAATTATATTTATTATCTTTTTCCAAATATATTAACAAAAAACTGAAGGCTTTGAATAATCTTGCAAAGTTTGATTTGTTGGTTCACATATTTCACTTTTCACATCATTAATATTTTCCCATAAAAAAAGTTTTTAAAAAATTACTCCATTTTAGATGCTATCAATGAATAGAAAAATAGAAAGAAATGTTACTTGTTTTTTATCTTTGATGACTGAATAAAATATGATAGAGTGATAATACTATTATTTTGCTATTGGAATAAATGTTTGTGTTTTAGACTAAGTCAAGTATACCAATTTTGAATGTAATTCAGAATTGCCTTAGCATATTGGGTTTTTGAGAGATGTGCATAATTATGTTCAAAGTAAATATTAACAGGATATTAGTATCCAAATGAGCAAGTGACATGGGATTAATTCATATTAGTTGGACAGAACTTGATTGAGTTTCAATTTGGTTGATTTAATAAACAATCTGCTAACAGTATAGATACAAGACACCTCTTTAAAATGCACTTTTTGCATCTTGATTTTCTCCCAATGATTCTGAGTGCCATAGCTGATGAGCATAGTGAGATATTCCACTAAGACAAATCTGTGATGGAATTAATAAAATGAGAAACCAGCTCTCATTACAAGAGCAAGTGTCTGAAATAATTCTGAAGATATCAGAAATTAAGTATATTTCTTATTTCCCATCATCATCATCATGTACATTTTTGTTCAAGATAAATGTACTACTTACTAATAAATTATTTGCCTTGAATTTAGACATTATTAATATAATATTTACCTCAAATATAAATAAATATGCTATGGCATATCTCCAAAATATAGCATTATTTGTCTGGGTAGCAGACAAATGTTTTACTTAGTTGCGTAATATAATTAACAAACTCATTTTCTCCCTTGTGTCAATTCTTACAAGATTGTCAATAAGACAGGTGCATATTATTATTCCCATCCCCATAAAATGATAAATAGACAATTACGAAAGGGATTAATATAAAGATCATTATTGTGAAGATATAACAATTATTACAACTTGATGAAGTAAAGTAAAGAACACAATTGTGAACTGAGTTTGAGAAATGATATGGATCAACAGCCATTTTAGAAGTGACTTATTTCATAACTGAAAAGATGATTTTAACTAATGATTTTTTTTATATTTTTGTACAGCTTTCTTTTGCTACTGAGTTACCTAAGAGACAGAAATTTTACTACACTTCCTAAATCACCTAGAATAACCTAGTTTGTAGAGTTTAATTACTTTACATACTTCAAATGCTACAATTCATGTTTCAGCCCTTTTTTTTGCAATTTAGACTGTATTTACAGATTTTAAATACATTTGTAACCATTAATAATATATACAGTAAATATTGATATCTCTACAAAACATCCTTTTTCAGTTTTTTAATCTTCTGATATCTTTTAATTTTTTTTTTAATCCAACACTTTTCAGTTTTTAATTCTCTGATCTGTATTTATTTTTCATCTTCCTATCCCATTTTTATTTTTCATCTTCTGATCCCATTTTTATTTTTCATCTTCTGACCCCTTTTTTATTTTTAACAAATTAAAGCCAATAAATCAAAATTACAATCTAGTAATTCAATCAAAAAATTAAACTAAATAGGTACAATTTTTAGAATGCACCTTTGGACAAGATAAAAAGTTATGTATTCTTTTTCTTATTCCTGCAAGAGGAAAATGAATAAATGATGCAAGCAAACTGGACTGAGGCAATGAAACTAATTGTTCAGAACAAGGTGCCGTTTTGTTTAGAAGAGGAAGACAAGAAGCTGTTACACACTTAATATCTACAAGCTCATTTTGAAGGTGGGTGTGGGAAGACCTTCACCATTGCAGTCTTCCTGCACCACTCAACAAATATCACATTACTTTTCATCCATCACTCTAACAAGCAGACTACTTGCATTCCTATAGAGTTGCCATTAGGTGGGTAAGAACAGAGGAAAGGTTATTCATCATCATCTTTCCTGCTTGCATCCATCCATCCATCCATCCATCCATCCAATTCACACTGGTTCTTATTACATGCACTTGTCAGTAGTTAAGTGAGTAACAGCGGGGTAGGTGAACATATAATACCAAACTACCATGTGGGCCATAAGACAAAGCTCTGCAGAACAGTGTTTGTCTGTCTATCCAGTTAAAGAGATACATGTGCAAGCTCTAAAGAGTTTAGTTAATAATGACAATTATATTTTCTAGTATCAAATAATTATTAATGACACACAGATTTTATCAAAATTTAAATTAACATAGCTCACACTAAATCTCATCTGTGAACTAAATCATCAAACATTTTGAACAACCAACTGAATAATTACTTATCACTGTTTTCAATTGCAAAGAATTACACTAATCAAAACCAAATCAAATATAGAAGTTTCAAAATAAAAAGCCTTTACACAAAGTTTGCAATTTTATCAGAATAAATTACATTTAGTAAAAAGCCTACAAAACTCAAATACTTTGCAACTATTAAACTATATACTATAATAACTTATTATAATTATATGAAATATTTTAGTTGTATGTACATACATAAAACTAAAATAGTGTAAATATACTAATTCAGAGTTTATTATGTAAGTCAATGTTTTCATAATAAAATTGTAACTGGTAATTTCTTTTTCAGAATATATTTACATTAGCAATACATCAGCTTTTAATATCTGTTTTATTAGAAATATTTAAACAAATGTATCTAGTGGTGTCAGATTTTATAATGCAACTCAAGAGTTGTTAATCATATTATAAATAATTATTGACCTTCATTTTTTTAATTTCAGACATATAAGGATTACCATGGATTATAAAAAAGATAAAACTCAAAAGAGAAACCAGCTTTTGTAAAGTTATTGAGAGATTGGAACATAATATTGCAAAAAAAAAGAAAAAAAGAAAAGGGAAATAAGAATCAAAAAAAGAAACTGAAAACATTGGCAAGAGCAAAAAAATGTTTTTAAGAATGCCACAGAAAAAAAAATTTGAAAAAAATTAAGAGGGTAGTAAGCAATGAAAGTAAACCAGGAAGAAAATTTTTGAAGCTGATATTGCAAATCTAAGCAGAGAGAAAAAAATGCAGAAAATTAAAAATATTGGCTAAAGATAAAAAAGCAAACAAACCACCTTTAAGTAAAGACAGAGAAATGAGTAAATTGGACAACATATATAAAATTGACTTCTCAACAAAAATTTTTAATGAATGTAGAACTACACTGGATGGACCTGATGATGGTAGTCAAAAATATTACTGAGAAGACAATGGTGGGAGCGAGTAATGTTTCGAGTTAGTATTGTAAGCAAAATTGATGATAGTATCAAGATAAATGCAGAGAATCGTTGTAAGTTTTTGGATAAGACATCATTTTTGAATAGTACAGGTCATAGCAAAAAGTTTTAAGTTGAAAAATATATTTATGCAAGAAAATGCTACTTAATATTCAACAAAGCTGAGTCTTATCTACCATGTCAAAAAAGGTTTTAAAGATATCATAAATGGAATAGCCACAAGCCTGTCGAGATATTAATCTATTGTAACTCTTTTTAACACACCCTTAATGCTTATTAGTGTACATAATAATCAGATATTATGTGTGTGTGTGTGTGTGTGTGTGAGTTTGGCTTGCAGACTGCATTCAAGCATGAAATAGACTGTTGCCAATCAGTGTTGACCTCAGTGTCCGCTCTTATATATTTAAATGGATTATTTATTGGTTGAAAGATTAATGAAGGTTATAGAATAACACGGAAACCTGTATTAATATGTAAAACAATAAAATAAGCTATCAGTATTTTTCAAAAACAGTAGATGGAGCAAAATCTGTTGAGTCAGGTGGATAGTTTATACAGTCAAACTTTGATTTTGGCAAAACAGACAGTTATTACAAACCCCATGAGAAGGTGTATTCTTTTATAAAAAAATAACATCATTCACAACTTTCCTTGTTTTTCTTTCAACACCTTCTTTAATTAACAGTATGTTAGAATAGTGTCCTGGCATCAGTTGTTTGGTCCTTATCCCCCAAAACTGAGCATGACTTTCTTGCTGATATTGGGCTCTTGACATTCTTTGGCTAGAGAGAAAAGTGCTTCTATGGTATGTTTTTTTTTTGGTCTCCAGTTGATAGCTGCATCAGGTTTCATCAACAATGAAAAAGTGTTCCCCAAAGTTATATCAGTAAAAACTCTTCAAAATCAACTTGTAGGTGTCTACTTGATATTGTCTCTGGTCAGCATTCAAGCATTTTGAAACCAACTTGGCTGACCACTTTTGTACATCTCAATTGCCCATGAATTATAAACCCTACACAATCCCTAGATATTTCTAGTGTCTCAATGATTCTTTTGGTCAAGATTTGTTAATCAGTTAAAATTCATTCATGAACATGATCAACAATTTAAGGAGTTGATGCCCTTGAAGGCCTCTCAGACTGTTTTCTGCACACTGGAAGTTGGCATACCATTTCTTCATAATTGACTGTGATGGACACTTATTACCCAATGTTTGCATCATATTCTCATTGATTTCCTTTGAAGTTTTCTTCTGCATGTACAGAAACTTCATGACAGTCAAAAATGCAGGTAGCTTGCAAATTGGCACTTTATAATACAAAAAGAACACTCTTTGCAGCTACAGTGACAAAATAATGCTCAGATTTTAAGAAGTATATTGGACTGGAGACTTTTCAGCCATCTCCCTCACAAAACTTAAAGAGGAAACAATGTTTTTGGTTCTCTTCTCTAGTGCATAAAATTCATTCATAATGAATAAAGAATCCTATAATTAGGCAGCAAGTAACTTCTTCAAATTGTTTTTCATGGCAAATATTCTATTTATCTGTTCAAGATGTGGAAGTGCAAAGATCCTACTTGAAGTAGATAACTAAAAATATACAATTATGGTATTATTTTAATTTTTTCCCATTTGAGAGGAGAAAGTTTTTACTCCTTATCAAATCTGATTGTAAATTTCACTATTAAATAAAAATTAATACAAATTTTAAAACTGAAAAAAAAAACAAACAAACAAAAAAACAAACAAAAAACAAACCAAATGATGTTAATGAGCAGTGAGAGTGAGGGGGGGTCTGAAGGAACATCAGGTGAGTTTAGACAAGAAAACAAGCAGGAAAATTATTATTTAAAAAAATACTTCTTTTTCAAATGACATTTTTGACATTTACAAAATAACTATTATTCATTTCATCTTAATAACATTTGTATTAAAATATGAAGCATATTTTTAGTTGAAGACTAAAAAACATGGAATGATTTCAAATGTCCTTAAAACTTGGTTTCTTTTTCTTCTTCAAAGTGCTTACTTGTCAGTTATTACTTCAAATGTCTTCAACAGCCAACAAGAAAATTCTTTCAATGGTCCAAATAATACAAATTAAAGCAAAGGAGTCAGACGTGTATCAGTGTGTGTGTGTGTTTTTGTGCCTATAAGGTGGAGGAATACATCATTATGGGTCATAAACTTCAATCAGATAACAACCAGCACAAACCTATTATTATTTCATGAAAGGTTAAAGGTTAAATCTGCTACTCTTATCTCAAAGGGATTCTTGCTATAACATTATTTAGCTTAGCAGCCTTCTGAGAATACAGCCCATATCTTTCATTTTAAAGGATATATTCCTGGAGTGGTCATTTCAGGAAAGGTTATGTGCATGAAAATTCAAATACTTTGTTGTGTTTTTTTATATTCAATTATTTTCTTTTGAAGAATATTTCAATGTCAAAAAAACATTAAGAACCATATTAATTTTAATATGACCTGTTTTGTTTATTTTTGCAAACTTAGTTTGCAAAAATAAACAAAACAGGTCATGTATATCGAAAAATTACGCATACACATGCAAAACAGCACCAACTTTTTCCAACAAAGTTTCCAGCATATAATAATTTGAGAGTCAGGCATAGTTTCAGTAACGAAACTTTATTACCATGAAAGCAGGGACCACAACAATGGCTCATGATAAAACTGTTAGGTTTTCCATCCTAGTGAGAGTGTAAAATCCATGGAGATGCAGCCTTGTGTTGAGCTGGCAATAAAAACTTTGGCACCTGCATTTTTTATACTAAATATAAAAGTAAATAATTAAGATAGGTTTTAAATCAGTATCTTCTGCAAAGAACAGACAAGAAAAAGTTTGATATCTCAAGTGTCAAGTTTCTAAAAATTTACTGACATTTGTAAATACCAAAAAAACAGCCTGGAAGATGCATTGCATTTTAATTTCAGGTAGACTAGAGAAGAAAAAAAGCAACAAGTCAACTAATAAAAATATACAAACTGATGTGAAAAAAGTTACTGATTTAAAATTTAATCAGGTTAAATGAACAGCATTTATCATTATTCAGATATTCCATAAGTTATTAAAGACCAATAATTCCATCATTTTTTTATCATCAAAGTTTTGGCTGAAGAATATTTCAGCCTTTCTCATCTGCTTATTATTTTTTTCTTTTTTAATAGTTAATTCTAGCTCTGAGCATCAGAGATTACTGCAGATATAATCAATCCACTAGTTGCTCTGAATATAAGAAAAAATTCAACTGCTTTTATTCTCTATGGCTGAAAAATGATGTCAATTCCCATGCATAAGCTCAGAAAATTAGCATAGATGTTGTTTTTCTCAAAAGATATTGGTTGTTATGCAAAATTATGATTTCCGATCAAGAATTTGGGATAGAGAAAGAAACAACCAGATTAATTATACACCCAAAGAAGATTCAAAACACAAAATGAGAATATGAATTCAAATGATGTGTAAGTTTTTATTCAGATATTCCTGCCTGCTCAGATTTCATGGCACACAAAAACTATTGTGCAGCATGATTAGCTAAAGAATCCATAATAAATGTTCAGTTAGAAAATTAATAAAGTGAAATAGTCAATGTGCTAAAGACAATGTCAAAGGAAGAATCCTGAAAGCAATAAAGCTCCTAGCAGGTGGCAGTGAAGAAAGAGTGCCAAATGGCAGAGTTTGCATCTGGCAACAGAAATGTATAAGAAATTGTTTTGCGAGTTAAGCTTAAAGTAGGTCAAGAGCACTTGTATGGTCAGACATTAAAGGGAGGTTGGTAAGAGAAAAAAAAAATGATTACAATCAGATTATGATTACAATTAGAAAAAACAGACATGAAATGTGTTCAAGAAAAAATATAAAATTGTAACAAGAGATGAATGCTTATAAATTTTGTTGGCATTTTCCGTGATTTACTGGTGGTGTCTATTTCAGCAATGCTCAAAGGTTAACTGTACCATTCTGCAGAGAATGATTTTGCAATTTGACAAGACTCATTAGTATTTGTAAAATCATACCATAATATTTATGAAACTTTCATTGTTTTTAATCGTCTAAATAAATAAATGGCAAATTCTGTCTGTCTCTGAAACCCAGCTCAGGCCACACTTGCTCTACATAAATATATTATACCTTTTGGGAATTAGGATGATCCCAGGATTAAAAATATGTTCTTCATCTGGTGCTTGAACATTGGAATTTGGGTTTGGATGAGGCAGGAACAGTTAAAAATTCAAAGTTTTTAATTCATATTGTGTTTAAAATAACACAAAAACTTTGTGATTTTAAAATTTTTTCTTTTAAATTCAGTTTAAAATATCTCCAAAACTTTGTGAATTGAGGAAATCAATTTTATTTCTTCAAAATGTCAAGGAATCAGAATAAAGTGAGAGGTTTTGAAGTTCCGTGGATTTTGTGATTTAAAGAACTCAATTTTCATCCAGAATTGGAATTTTGGCCCAAATTAGAGTTTCAGTTCAAAACAGACTTTTCAGCTGAAATACTGTTTTTGACTTGAATTGTGTTTACAGCCCAAATCAGAGTTAAAGTGAAGTTATATGGAGGGAATTGGGGAATACAAAGTTATTTCATCAAAATTATCATTAGTTTTGAGTTGGAGGCTTAATTAGGCATCCACAGGAGCTACCTTAAAAGTCAGCAATGAGTGTGGCTTTTAAGCTAAGAAATAGAGAACATCAAATTGACCATTTAGCAACCCCTTTTTTTCTTGACTTTTAATGGTATAGATCTCCAGACTTCATTAGCTGAAGTACTGTGTCTGGTAGCCTAAAAACTCAGTTGAAATCTTACGAACATCCATGAAACCATTTTAAAAATGAATGCTATTTTTCCCTTAAACAGAGTTGAAAACTAAAAAAATCAATAAAAACAAAAAGGTACTTCATACAATGAACTATCAAGTTTTAATTTAACTCCAATCTTTACAGAGTATGGGCATTAGTGCTATTTTTTCTCTCCTGCCAAAACAATATGTATAAGCTATGGCGATTTTTTTTTTTTTTATCTCTCAGCAAGTATAAAACAGAATGTTTGTATTCTCTCAGACCAAATGAAAACAAAAAAAAAGTTTAAGAATTACATTATTTTTTTAAAATCCATAACATTGTAAGTAGATGTGAATGGTAGGTTAGAATATCTCCTTAAAAAAAAAAAAAAAAAAAAAAATGACCACCCGAGCATAATTTGCATTTGAAAAGACATTTGTGAATGTGTTTTGTCATTTAGGATTTTCTCTTGCCTTCAATCATCTTTGCTTGAATTGAGCTTCAGCGCCATAACTGCACAACTAAAACTGTTTTACAACAGGTTAATTCAGCAAATAAAAATAAAAGGTCCATTATATATTAATCTTTAAAAATAATTAAACTGTTTATATTCTCATAGAAAATATTTGTTATTTAGAAATTAAACTTCACATTTCCTTTTGTTTTAAATTCATTTTCTAATATATTCTTTGATTTATTATTATATTTAATATCTATTTCTGAAAATGACATGGAAGAAAAAATATTGTTTATAAATAAACACAGAAAAAGGTTTGTAGTTTTGAAGAAGAGAATTCTTTAAACTTTTCTAAGTCAGGTGAAATGCACTTAGAAATTCTGATTCATTACTCTGGCAGTTGAATGATACAAAACTGCTTTTAGAAAATTGATTATTTCCATACTATTATTTTTCTAAAGCTTCAACTCTTTCAGAAGTGTTGTTTTAATATAGATAAGTTATTTTTGTTATTGCTGAATACAGAGACAAATAATTGCTGGAATCTGCACTCAGGATTAGCAGCAAGTGTGTTCATGTGCAGATGAGAGAGCACTTTATATATATATATATATATATATATATATAAAGAGAGCGAGAGAATAAGAATTGTCATATGTTTTATGCTAAACATGAAGAGAGGAAGGGTATCATCAATGTCTCAGCATATGAACATAGAATCAACGTGTTTGAGAGAACAAGAAAAAAGTTAGCAGGTTTGAGAGAATTATTTGAGAGGGACAAAGAAATTGGAAAAAGGGTAATGAACAGATTAGAATAGCAGGCTAAATAGAACAGGAGGTGGTACATTACATGGAATTTGAGAAAGTATATATAAACACATTTGAAAGACTAAGAGTGAGCTAGTTTGAGAGAGGGAGACACAAAGCTACCTTGGGAGAGAGGCAGGGAGATGCAAAGCTGTCTCATAAGAGAGGAAAGGAGATGCAAAGCTGCCTCAAGTGAGTGAGGAAGAGAGTGAGACAGATGTAAAGCTGCCACAAAAGAGGGAGAGATATGCAAAGCTTCCTTGAGAGGGTGGGGAGAAGGCACAAAGCTGCCTTGAGAACAACAGGGAGGGAGACGCAAAGCTGTCTTGAGAGAGAGGGAAGAAGACACAAAGCTGCCTCAAGAAAGGGTGAAAGAGACACAAAGCTGCCTCAAGAAAGCGTGAGGGAGGGAGAGGCAAAGCTGCAGAGAGAGTGAGAGAGAGAGAGAGAGAGAGAGGGAGGTATACACAATGCTGCCTCGAGAGAGCAAGAGGAGGAGGGAGATGCAAAATTTCAGAGAGAGAGGGAGAGTGGTAGGGAGGGAGATGCAAAGCTGCAGAGAGAATGAGAGAGACAGAGGGAGAGATGCAAAGCTGGCTCAAGTGAGAGAGGGAGATAAGTAGAGAGATGCAAAGCTGGCTCAAGTGAGAAAGGGAGAGATGCAAATCTGGCTCAAAAAAGTGAGAGAGACACAAAGCTCACAAGAGAGGGAGATGCAAACCTGATGAGAAAGGGATAGCTAAAACTGTTTCAAGAGAGTTGAAACTAGTTCAAGAGAGAAAAAAAATAAAGGCTTGCAGTACAGGGAGAGAAACAAATGAAAAGCTCATTTTCTTGCACTTCCGGACTGTGAAACTCTCTTCTTTCTATTTGCTTCCCTGATAAATACAATCTTCAAAAATTTAAATGTGGTGTCAACTACCATCTTCTGTTGACTTGAACTTTGTTCACTTTTTATATCCTTTCCTCAATCCCTGCTATATACAGTCTCTTCTCTCACTTTCACTCTCTGTAACCCTCTGCATTCTAGTGGCACTCCTGCCTTGCATAGGGTGAAATGCTTTAAAAAAAAATGCATTTGAAGAAATGAAAGAGGGAAAGAAGTAGACAAAATTTGTTTGAGAAAGGGAGAAAAGGATTGAAACAGAAGCAACAATTGAGGAAGAGGGGGAATATACAAAATAGGTTTAAGGGGCAGAGATAGACATAACTGAAGGAGGGGTCAAAAAGAGACAAAGCTGCTTTGAAAGAGAGTGATCTAGACAGAAGGATCTGGTTTGACAGAGCAAGACAAGCAGTGTGGGTTGAGAAAAATACAAGGTTAGTTTAAGTGTGTGATAATGGAACAGAGTGATGGGAACTGAGCAACTCAGACTTTCAGTGTTCATGAGAAAATATGCTTTTTATATAATGTGTGTGTGTGTATATATATATTTATAAACAGATATAGATATTCATTTCTATCTAAGTGAAAGAACAGGGACTTCACTAAGAATGTGAGTATATCCACATAATTGAATGAGCAATACATAGGTGACTGCACCTGCGTACTATAAATACCATATAGGTAGTTAAATTATTTTATCCCGGGAAAACAAACTTGTGAGTTGGTTTGAAGGAATCCTTTTCAGCTAATTACATTCCTAAGAAAGTTTGCTTGCTTCTAATTTACAGCTATCATTGTTAATTCTCTTCATCTTTTATACATTAGCTTTTTTCAGAGGATTTGATGTCAATCTGTGCAAATGAGAGCCTATGATATTCTTGCATTAGTCTCATTTAGAATTTAAGTGTTTCATCTGATAACTGATTTCTTGAATAAACAGAATCGTTATTTTATTCTTTCCAATCAAATAAGATGACAACATTGTTTGGAATAAAATAAGTTGTATCAATGGACTCAAGTAACCATTTGAAGAACCTTTCAATTGGGTCTTAAATATAGAAAATTATTACAGGACATAACTAATGCTGACTTCATGTTAATATTTGATAACAAAAGCATTAATACATTTCTTTGTAAGCATCTTCATAATCCACACATAACATACAGTATTAATCTTTACAAACTCCATGTCAAGTATTTTATGAAAGTTAAAAGATTACATGTGTGATTGACAGCAGTGGAGCATATTGCCATTCCATTATGCCTCGAAGGTAATTGTGACAAAATTAAGCGAAGAAACCTCAGTGTAGATCAATAATATGCATATTTGCTACTGGGAATGTATCTTCTAATACACAATTTATTTGTGATTAGTTCAGATCATTAGCTAAATATTGATTTAAAAATCTATTTTTTTCTTCTTAGCTACAAGTGTAACTTTTTTTTTTTAACTGCAACTCTAAAATGGTGATTTTATCACTAACTTTTATCAATATTTCTGATAAAAAAAAAGGTCTAATACTTGACAAATATAACTTACTTTCATCAAAAAGAGTACACATATGTCCTCAGGGTTATATTTTGCCTACTCACGTTTATTAAGGTTTATTATACATTTATGTCCCAAAATCAAAATAACAGAAACAAAACTTCTGAGCTTTTATTCCATCAAGTAAAAAGTAATTGAAATATTGATTGCAATGTTTTTCTTAAAATCTAAATGGTCAATCTGAAAACTTCATAAATATTTGACCATCTTTTATTTAAGATTAAATTTATCTTCTGTTCTTTTAATTCCTTTTACATTTCATCTTAAAATGTAGCTTAATATTAGTTTTGTAAGCTAGGAAAAAGTTACTGAATAAGAATAACCAAAATGAAAGCTGGAAATGGAATGATAATATTTAAAAGAGGAACAACATACAAGATTTACCAGCAGCATGTAGTAAGTAATTAACTGCTAGTGGTGAGCTAGAAGTGAATCAAGGAGAAACCCAAGTAAATCCAAATGACTACTACATTCAGTATATTCTACTGTATTTATACAGATTGGGACATACACATTATAGTCAATAGGTATGGTATAACACCCCCTGCTTTTTGGATTTACTCTGTACAGTCAATATTTTTTTCTTTTTGGATTGATTTTGATCCTTTCTGTATCCCCCCCTTTTTCTCTTACTATGTCTTTCAAATTTTTATCTCAGGAGCTTTCTGAAGCATGGCGTACATTGAATGTATCAAAAAGAACCTCCATAGATTCAACCTCATCTGGAGTATTATTCTCTTCACTTGAATACCTACTTTTTATTTGATTATAGTGCCTTTTGTGTACCATTTCTGGTCCTTTGACTAGATACACCATCCTGCTGATTCTTCAGACAATAGTTCCCAATATGTTTTATTTGTCTGATACATCCAGTAAAAAACCTTTTGAGCAATTTTGTAAAATTTCTTTCCAGCTTTTTGTACCATATGATTGTGTTTTTTCTTACTGGGTATCAGCTTGTCAAAAACCTTTCACTTTCCACACAAACATAATTTCTGCCAGAGTCATGGCCAAAGGTGCATTTCTGTTTGGTGTAAGCCTGTAAAAACTGCAGTAATGCTGCATCAGTGGATCTACAGTTGGCTTTTTTTAGAGCCCTTTTGAAGGTATCCACAAAATGATCTGCCTGGCTGTTACTTCTAAGATGCAATTGTTATATGCTCTACCACAAACATTTTGCAAAATTCCTTGAATTCTTTTGATGTAAATTGAGTGCCGTTATCCTAAACAATAGAATCTGGTACTCTGAACTTTGCAAACAGTTTGTGTAGAAACTGAATTACTACTTGTGTGGTTGGTTTTATACATCTGAATATCTCTGGCCACTTGGAAAAACTGTCTACGATGATCAGATAAAATGTCCCATTAAATAGACCATCAAAGTCAATATTCAGATGTGACCATGGGCAGTCAGTTTCTGGCCATGGATTGAACTTAGTTGGTGGTGCTTTAGTTGCCAAAGCACAGCCTTTGCATGACTTTACCAAACATTCAATGTCTCTATCCATGCTATGCCAGTGTACGTAACTTCTCATTAACCCTTTCATTTTGGATATACCAGGGTGTCCTGTATGGAATTCTTTCAGGATTCATTTTTGTAATGCCAAAGGTACCACTAATCTTTCACTGTAAAATTGAATATACCTTGGAGTCTGTTTTACTTCTGTTTAGTTTTTCCTTCATTTCAATAATAAACTTGTCATCTAACACTTTACTTTTTATTCTTCCACCACCACAGGTAGTTCCTGCACAGTAATTGCATAGTATATTTTTTATCTTTACTTCCGATTGCAGAGAAGCAATGACCATGTCTTCCAAAGGTTCATTATTTCTTGGAATAAGTCTGGACAATAATTTAGTAAAATGGTTCCCCATCGTTGTCACCTATTAGCTGTACGAGTAGGAAGTCCTTTTTTGCACCTATAAATAGCAAGCAATGGTCTGAATCAATGAAATTTTTTCAGAGCAAAGACAATCCCTAAACTTTCCTTTTCTATCACAGAATAATTTTTTTGGACTGGAAAACGTCCTAGATGTGTGTGCAATAGGTTTAATCGAGCTGTCTTCAAGTTTATGCATAATGCAGGCTCCTATATCATACACACTAGCGTCTCTTGCTACATTTCTTTATTTTTTTTTGATCGTAGTGCGTCAAAAACAAGTCTGATGCTAGCCTTTCTTTAAAACTCATTTTTTTAAAAGTCTATCAAACACATCATAAATTTGTTTTAGCAAAGCAAATGGTACATTCCTTTATTTTTGAAAACAGGTTGTACATTTTGTTTTCGTTCGAATTTAGATTTCATTTTCTTGCACTTGCCTAAGCCACCAGAAAATACATCTGGGAATTTAATTTTTAATTCTTCTTTTAAACTTTCTACTTCGTTAGTAAAACCTTTTACTTTTTGGCAAAATGAATTGATTGGACTGTTCCATAAATTAAACTGCTCTGTCCAGTCTGTTCCAAAAAGGTTATTCATATTTTTTATGACAAAAAGTCTTAACTTCAAGGTTTTATCATTTAACGTTACATTTGCCTTCAAATTTTATTTTCTGTCCTGTAATGAGTGATTTTTTTGATAACCATTAATGTTGGTTTACCAAATTTTCTCCATGTATAAACATTTATTGTACTCTAATTGAATTCACCATTCAGTTGCAATTTGATATTTTTGTTCAGGATTTTTACCTGCACAAATTTTCTTATAGCAGATTTATCCATATTAGTAATTTTAATGTAATTCCTCACTTGTTTTTTACATTTTGTCTTACAGCGAGTTTTTTTTGTGTCCTTTTTTTTTCTGCACCAAAAAGACTCTTTTTGTAAAGACAATCCTTATACCAGTGTAATTCTCCACATGTGTAACAGGGATCAGAGAAATGTTTTTTCCTTCTTCACCTTATGTTTCTGACACACTTTTTTAATGTGCTACACATTGCTTATTTGAATATCTTTGGCATCTTGAAAAACATTTATAAATTTCTGACAGGTTTGCAAAGTTAGATTGGGTTCGTTTTTCAGTTTATTTAAAATCCTTCTCCAGATTTCAGCATCTTTTGATCTTTTGTTGATGCCAACCTTTGAGCAAATATCAGGCATTAAGAATTGTCATGTCTTAATTCTGCCAGTTTGAACTTCTCACAATTTTCGTTCACAATGCTCGCGAATTTTGTGAAATCATCATCTTCGTTTTTCACTAAATTCATACATTTCCATCTTTCATGGAACAAAGACGTCTTTGGGCTGAAAACTTCCAAAAGCAAAGTAACTGTTTGTTTAAATGTTAGCTTACCATTTTTCTTTAGTAATATGTAATTTATGAACTTAGTGTGTTCGACAGCGCCTAGTTTTCTTAGCAAAAGTCTGACCGTTTTGTTATCGGACCAGTTTGTGCAGTCTGTTTTATACTGGTCTTCTTGTCTACAGAAATACAGTGAAAAAGTAATCTCCTCTTCTGGTATATATAGAAATTCAGCAATTGTAATTTATAATAGCGTTTTTTGAATATCTGTTCTCATTACTCATGAACATTTTCTGTTATTCTACCAACATTTCAACAAGTTTTCGAGTTTTTGTTCATACCGTTTTTTGCTGTTCATCTTGCTGTTTGACTATTTCTAGTAGTATCGTTTTAAAATCCTCCATTTTGAATTTTATCCGAAATACTTTTCACAAAAAGTTTTTTTTTTTTTTACACAACTGTTTATGAAAACACTTTAAATATTCCTACGTAACACTTTTACAGTGAGAAACACTCTCGACAATACATGAATTTTGTTGCTGGAATAAAATCCTGTGTTTTGCTGACTGTTGTTTTTCAACTTGGTACAAATTCACGTAGTTGTTAAAAAAAAATTTTTTTGCCAATGAAACCTTGGTGAATTGTTAACATGAGATTTTGCCGATATCTTTTGTTCACTAAATATCATGCTGGTGAACATTTCCTTGAGTTCTGGCCAAATCCTCAACACCAAAATGCTGTACTAGTGATGTTTACTTGATTTGGATAAATCCTCATTGCTAAAATGTTGCAGTTTGGCTAATCCTCATCACCAAAATGTCATATTTTGGCCAATCCTCATCACCAAAATGTTGCAACCTAGGAAAAGGTTACTGAATAAGAATAACCAAAACAAAGGTTGGAAATGGAATGATATTTAAAAGAGGAAGAACATACAAGATTTGCCAGCAGCATGTAGTAAGTAATCAACTGCTAGTGGTGAGCTAGAAGTGAATCAAGGTGAAACCCAAGTGAATCCAAATGACTACTACATTCAGTATATTCTACTGTATTTATACAGATTGGGACATACACATTACAGTCAATAGGTATGGTATAAAAATTAGTCTCAGCAAATAACTTTTTTCAATTGATAAACAAGATACTATTCATGAGAAGTATTTTCTGCCAATCTCATATAATTTCTTAAACATTTAGGTTCTATAATCTGTTGTTCCTTATAGAATGTATATTTCCACATTTTTTTTTAATTAACATAATTGCTTTCACAGTTTTCAGTCTTTCACTTTTTATATGCATCTATTTCCTTTCCCCACTTCTTTTATTCTCTCATGATCATCCAACACTCTAATTTCAACCCAAATAAAATATTTTCTCTTTTGCCAAGCTCTAAATTAAAAGGGATAGATATAATACAAAGGGGTCATCATAATAATCTAACATAAGTGCAAATAGGGTTACAATTCATGACCTCTGACAGTTCTTCCTGAACTCTTTGTTGACTTTTGCTTCTTTAGAATTGCAAATTCAAAATGATCTTGGGAAATAAATAGAAGTAGACCACCAGTCAGCTTTACTGTGGTTTTATCATTGATAAAAAAGAGAAAGCAAGTAAATTAATTTTTATTAGTTGACCCAGACAGTGAGAACAAAATGACTGTAATGAGGCAAAGTACAAAGCTCAGTCATATGAAAAATGTTACAAATAAAAACTTGCCTTTTAAAATGTGAGAAGACAAAAATCCTCAGAATAAAATATTATAATCCTCTGTAACGATAGTTAATATTTTTTCAACTCAATATTTTCTTTGGAAAAGTAAAAAAAATAACTGACACAGGTTATTGAACAGCTAGCCGTAATAGGTGTGATTCTAAAAATGAATCACTTAGCCATAAGTAAAGGAAAATTAATACAAAGAGTGAAGGAAACATGTAAAAGTTGATGTAAACAGAGAAAAATACAATAAGAGTGATGGTGAGAATTTGAAGTCAGAATCTGGTTCAAATCATAAAAGACCAAATAAAAATACAATAATCAAGGGTTACAAGGCAATTGAAAATAATTTTACAATCCTCCAGGTGCTTCTATTAAGTAGACAGTTCTATATTTCTAAAACTAGGATTACACAAATACCAACAACCTGTCAGCTGCTCTAAATCACCCAAAGATATCTTGATATTTAAATTGTGACATAGTTCAAAAGGCCAGAATGAAATGGAAAAAAAAACAAAAAACAATGCTCTATATGAAGCTATTTAATTACAGTTAATTAAAAAATGGTAGAAGCAGGCAAGATTTTTTTATCCAACATTTATATGTATATTTAGTCTCTGCTATTTCTGAGGGAATTCACTAAAAGACTATGCTACTTGTGAATAACTAACAAGAATAACAAGAAATTTATAGTCAAGTTGAAGTCGAAACTTGAAAGAAAATATTTTTGTCTAAAGAGTATCAGTGTCACTAAACATGTGCGTTTATAGATATATATATATATATATATATATATATATATATATATATATATATATATATATATTTAAAATTGGACACTGAGGTCAACAAAAAGTGGCAACAGTATTTCATGCTTGTAAACAGTCTTCAGGTGATGTGCATTGTGTTTTGGCTTGACTATATATGCTGGTCAATGGTGCATTATAGATAAGGTCTATGTGTTATTATCTTTTTACTCATTATTTATTATTGATTCCTTATTTCTTGTTGATTATTATTATGATCACATTTACCTGTTTTTATGTGTGCATTTGTAGTTTATTAATTTGTTTAATCCACAGCTGCAGTTGAAAATTGGGTGTTATTTGTGTAGGTGGTATGTTGGTTATTTTTCCATTATGCATTTTTTTATTTGATGTTGACCCGTGTCCAGTATTACATTTCATATGTTTTATCTTTGATATTGAACACTTTTACCCATAAATATAGCAGACCTTAAGACTATATTTTATATATATATATATATATATATATATATATATATATATATATATATATAATATTAGTGGTAAATATACACATACATATGCAATCATATATCTAAAATATATAAATAAACATACATATATATTAGTATAAAAAATAATTCCAAGAGGATAGAATCCAGGTAGAACTCAATGTCCAGGACAGAGTAAGGATATAATAAAAAGGCTTAAACACTAATATTCCATGGTCATAATTTATTCCATTGGAATCGTAAATACAATACAATTCATCAGACCTACAAATTACAGATTTGTAGGTCTGATCGGATCGTATTTACGATTCCAATGGAATAAATTATGATCATAGAATATTAGTATTTAAGCCTTATATATATATATATATATATATATATATATATATATATATATATATATATATATATATGCGTGTGTGTGTGTGTGTTATATATTTATATATAATCTCAACCAATGCTAAACCATTTCATAACAAAGACCTTTCTCATATCCTTTATAACTGTGATTTGTATCTGTCTTCACTATTTCACCAACAAACCCCTCCAGTTCTTCTTTTTATTTGCTATCTGGTATTTCTTTATTATGTTTGTTATCCAATGGTCACTAATGGAGCACACTCTTTTACTCCCATATTTTCTTCTCATATTCCAACCACCTCCATTTTTTAATATGAAATCTTAGCCTCTTCTTTTATCCATGTTAACTTCCTTCTACTTCAAAGTTTTTCTTAACATTGCTTTTTCCATTAATCTTTGCACATCTTTTTAGTTTGTTTTCAAGTGATTCTCTTAATTCTTACTGTTTTGCACCTGTATGTTATCGCTGACATTTATATTTTAAGAATACTGGCAAGGTGTTGTTATATTTTTTACCTTTATTAAATGCTTTCACCTTATCATGACACATCATTTTATTTTGTATTCATGCTCTTTCTTTAAAGTTATCACCTGTCTTAAGTAAATGCATTCTTGTACTACTTCCAGTTCTTCATGTAATTTTTATGATCTTTTTCAGAATATTACAACTGGATATTAATTTTCTTTTCATTTTTAAATCTACCTTAAGAATTCCTTTATTTAGATCATTTGACATTTATTGTAACTCCTATACTGATTCTGATATTACTAAAATGTTGTGAGAAAATCATAGTTTAAATGTTCTGTTTATTCCCATTACTTTCCAATTCAAAAGAGAGCTTAAGAGGTGAAATCATATCTTCTTGCCTCACTCCTTTTCCAATCTTTATTTTATCTGTGAATTTAATTTACTACAGTATTGTTATGTTATATATTCTCAATAGCTTTAACAGTCTTTATTATTACCTTGTTCTTGATAGGAGTTGCATCATCTACTGATTCAAATGCATTTTCATAGTCAACAAAAGTTAAACACACACACACATATATATATATATATATATATACACACATGTGTGTGTGTGTACAGAGTATATGTAGATATATGTGTACATGCCTATAGACATATTTGCATATACATAACATAGCTGCTTTTCTGTGAAGATACAAAATATGTATACATGTGTATTTTATTCTGAAGCAAGTACTTTCTAACATAATTACTGAAATAGTTTTAGATAACATTTTCTCCCTTCTATGTCTATCAAAATGTCAAACTATAGTAACACTATGTTGTGTTCCATATATAAAATATAAGATTTGTAAGTCAGAAAAATGTCCAAAGTACAAACTTAATTCAGCTTTCATGAATTATACTAACAAAACAATGTAACTATCAAAACATAACAGCTGGTGATATGAATACATCAGAATAGAAATAACTTCAACAATACAAAAGTAGTAATGACTTAACCATTGATGACAAGATTAATAAAACTTGTGCATGATGAAAATCTCAAATTGTATTGTGACTGAGTAATTAAAAACACACAGCTGAATAATTTTGTACTTTCTACTAATGTCTTCCAATTACATATAGAGTGTAGAAATATGAACAGGAGTCAGTAATGCAGTTTTGTTTACAGAGAAAATGAAGAGGGTAAAGGTGGTATATAAGGCTGAGAGACTGAATGAGATGAAACAAATGGATAGAAAAGCAGAATAGATTAGAATATATATACGAAGAGACAGATACTGAGGGAAAAAAAATTGATAGTGACAGATTGAAATGAACATTTGGAAGAAGAGAAGGGTAATTACAAACAAGTGGTGTTGGACAGATACAAATAATAGGAAGCAAGATAAATTGGAGAGATAGCATTTGAGAAAAAACAATTTGAAAAATAATACAAGTAGATCATCAAAAAACAGAAAAACAAATGAAAGGAGAATAAAGGCATGATTAGATAAATGGATAGTGAAATATTTAATGCCAAATGTAATTTCTATGATAAAAAAAAAATGAAAAAGAAAATCACATGAAGAGATACAAACAACCAGTAAATGTCAATTTCTCAAAATTATTTCAGCAATAAAGCAAAATTTAAATTCAGTTTTTCTGTTCTTTCAGATGCAAATCATTCGTAATACTCAAGAAGAAACATACAATACACTTAAGATTCAAAGATGCAGAGTTAGTAAATGAAATAGAACAGGGAAAAAAATGGAAAAAAAAACAAGAGAAAAGGAAAAACAATGAAAATAGAACAAAAGAGAAAGAAGAGATGAGAAACATGAGGAGAACAAAGAGTGGAAGAATGAAAATAAGAAAAAGAAGATGTGTGGAGGAGAGACAGAAAGAAAAAGTTATCAGAAGAAAAAAAAAAAAAGCAGATAAAAAGTGAAGAAAATAAAAAAAAGATTAAAGATAAAGGAAACAAAGTGAGAAAAGAGAAAGAAAAATAAATAAGATGGATACAGGAAAAGAAAGTGACAAAAAAAAAATGAGAGAGACAGAGAACAGACATGAGAGAAAAAAAATAAAACATCTCAAAATATTCTTGAGAAATGAAATTAGATATTAATTACAGATAGAGTATTGTATTCCAGGTAAAAAGTTCCAAAAGGAAATAAAATCAGCAAGAAAATAAAGAGAAAAGAAATCTTAGTGAATGTTAAAATATAAAATACTTGCTTTTATTTCTTGACAGATTTTGTTTTATGATGGTTTATTCTTTTTACTTGATGTTTAATGATACAAAATTTTAAAACTATGATGTCCAACAATTACAATACAACTGTGATTATTCCAACACCTCTGTAACTGAAATTTTCATACTTTCCTCATTAAAATAGCCTTTTAGTTTACATAATTTCAATGAAAGTAGACATTTTCGGAAGTTCTCACATTTATTATAATTTTTAAAATAAAGAGAAAAAGGAAATTAATTCTCCAATTCCGTGCTGGATGGTGTCATAAGCATTTTCTTGTGCCATGCTGGAAGATGCTTTGCAGCCCACCCACCAATGCTAAATGATATCACACCCGCTCCCCTGTACCATGTGAAAGGCTACAAGTTTAGATTCCAGGAGCATTCAAACAGAATCTTATACATTAGCAGTGGCCTGATAACCTTGCTTTTAAAGCAGGATCTCTAGAAAATACAAAATAACCTTATAAATAAATAAAAAATATATAATTACTATGAACATTAATTACTTTAACTTTGAGGAAGAGAAGAATCCAAAAGAATCAGTTTGTATGTGACAAATATCAATCTGTTTTTACAGGTTCTCCGGATAACTAGATATGGTGTCAACTTTGAATTTCAAGTAAATAAAAAATTCCTTAATGTAGGTAAAGAAAAGTGACATGTTTATAAAACCCCCAAAAGGATGTTTGATCACTGCAAATATGGATTAACATCACTGAAACTAACTAATCAAGGTACCTTAATGACATTTATTGGAGCTATTGAAATCCAAAATTTCTTTTTATTATTACCTGAGTAGTAGTTATAGAAGTCAGTTATATGTTTATATATGAAGGGGCACTGAAAAGTTCTTAAATCAATCCAGGTTTTGAAATTGGTATTCTGATGTTTTATCTTTGAAATAGTTATTTTAGAAAATGGGTCAGGCAGAGAACTTTTAAGCACATCCTGATCTATGTGTGTGTGTGTGTGTTCATGTGTATATACAGATATATAGAAGGAGAAATAGAGAGTGAAAGAGAGAAGATTAGGTAATAGGCCAGCATAAATGCTGTCAGATAGACATGCTATCTGTTAGTATTATTAACAGAAAGGATAGTCGTTTTCTTTCCCAAATTGAAATCTAGTTGAGGAATGGGAAAATGAATTTGGAGAGGATCAAGATTGCCAACATCTTTCAAAGGATTACTGCACTCACTGATTGAGAAGTATTGCAAACGTCCCACCTGACATGCAAGGGGTCTCAACAGATGGCTTAAACCAATTTCATATGATGATAAAGATAGATGACCAAAAAGCAAATACATTTAATAGTACTTTGCACAGGACAGGAAAAGAACAAAGAATGTAAGTAACTGGGAGAAAATGAAACCCTATTTTTAATCATCATTTGTCACTTTAATATACTTAGATTTTTCTTCCTATCAATTTCACCAGGCAAAATCTCCTGCCTTGTTAATGTTGCTTGGATTCCTTCACTCGCTTGCATGACTCAGAGACACAACAGTGAACTAGTACATAAAAGGCTTAAGGTTCCTGCAAATATTAATATAGTTGTTCATAAATATCTACTTATATAACTACAACATGCATACACACACATACACATATGTTTATTTCTAAAGTAATAGATTTTTATTTATTAATCCAACATTTTTAGCACTTTAAATGTTATTTCGTATACAAGCTCATTAGGTAGGTTTCCATTTGCCTCTCTTGACATCAATGTCTCATGATGATTGTCAAATACTACAAGTTTTCTTTCCTCATTAGGTTTTCCAGAAATTTCAACTCTAAGTTTTAACAATAGGTTTCTAAGAAATAGAAATTAACATTATTAAAATTAATTTAGGTATGAAAATTTTAATTAAGAAAAGCAAACTTTTTTTCAGTTTTACCTGATAATAATGAAAAAAAAATTGTAAAACCTGATATATCTTTAAGCTGCTGCAATATTTATGGATAATCAAAACATTGGGTAATGCCATTGAAGTAGGATAGTTTCATGTAGAAAACACTAAACTTGATGAAACATCAGATGGCAAAAATAAACTGTGCGCATGTGTGTGTATACGTATGTGTGTGTGTGTGTGTGTATGTATGTTCCTCTAGATTAAAAAGTTTACGTGCAGGCACTGCTTGATATCATGTTTTTTACATGATGAATGATGGCTAGCTGTAGCTATAAAGGTCAATCATAACTAATGAAAGCTTGTGCCAGAAGTTTTAAAAGGTTTTTTGGTTTATTTAAAGAACTAAATTTTACAATGATATCTTGTGACATTCATACTTGACAATGAGGAAGCAACTTTCTTATATAGGAGACAAAAGAAATAAAGCAAACATGAATTAAAAACTTAAATTCACCTGAAAAACTTATACATTAGTTTTTTAGCATATTGATTAACCTGGTAGATACAATTTGCTTAATCTACATTTCTTGGTAAGTGCTCTAAAACCTTAAAAAGTGGTACTATATACAGGCTTTACTTGAAGCACACACACACATGTATATTGTCATCCACAGACAGACTGTTTCACTGTATCACACAGCTCTTCAGTGTGGCTAGACGTCCAACCGTTTCAAGCCAGGATTGAAACCCGGCTGATCTGGCATCAGTCAGAGATCCTACTCTTAGGCTATCGTCATATGGCAGAGAGTGTGCATATGGGTAGATGACACAAGGGGTCACAAAATAAATTCTTGTGTGGTCATTTCATGAGATCGTCATATATACATGTATGTACAATGTGTGTGAGATACAATGTGGAAATAAAAATCAACACAACATGGTAACTCGCAGTTTCACATCTCAAGAGATTTTTAACACCAAAGATGACCTTGGGTATTTAACAGACTCCATGCACTGTTTATATCAACAAACACTATCTTCAATACTGAACATACTTCCCTCATGAATATAGCAATTTTAAAGAATATATAAACAATAATTTTATATGTTGTTCAAGATTTGAGCCTGGTCTGAAGCTCACATTGAATCAGGAAATCATACAGTGTTGATCCCAATGTCTACAAGGTGTGTGCGTGTATGTGTGTGCATGTATATATAATCTCACTATGGTTGATCTGTCAGGAAGGAGACTTCCTGATGGTGTCGGTCTGGAGTAGGAGGGGGGATGATCCCAGTGTGTGGCACCTTTGGAAAGTGCCTGAAAACCATACCCACGGGTTGACCCAAACCTTGTGAGTGAAATTGTGTAAACAGAACACTTGGGAGCCATCAATAGCTGTGATAGCATGAAGTCAAGAGTCATTGTGACCGAGGGTTTGAGTGTGCTAGTGTTGTTCATATTCTTTATCATTCTAGATAACATAGTCTCTCCCAGAAACTCTAACTGAGGTCTGCTCAGCATAGTTGCAGTATAAACCACAGGTTGGCTCTGTGGGTGTTGAACACAAATGTGCCTGAGCAAGAGTCTGCAATAGGGATTGGCTAGCCACCCTAGTAGACAGGTATCCCCGAATGCAAATGGTCAGCTATTTTACACACACACACACACATATATATATATATATATATATATATATATATATATATATATATATATATATATGGCACATTGTTTTGCATATAGAGATATGAGAAAAAGATAAAGCATATAGATTTATAATTATCATGTGCAATGGATATATATCTGAATTTATGTTTGCATTAGTTAGGCACATATATGTAAACAATTGTGTGTGTTTAATATATCAGTACAAGCATATATCCATATTATAATGATTCAATTTCTACTTGTGCGCTTATCACTGTTCAGTTTTCCTTAGTGCAATACTGTTAAAATGGTCTGACTTGGATAATAATTTCCAGTTTAGTGGTTCAACCTGTTTCCAAGTAATTAACTGTGTATCAATTTACAAAGCAATATCCAAGAGAGATAACTCTTGGTCTTTCAAATTAATCATAGAGTAATTACCCTTAGTTTTATTAAGAAACTCTCAGAAATATTCAGAGAATAAGTCTTGATTTGTATGCACTCAATCCCTTGGGTATAGTGTAATGCCAGTGAAGATACTTTAATAATAATAAAGTTTAATAATGATTAGCATTGGCAAATAAATATAAACTGTATAAAGAAGTGGCTGACCAGAAGCTGGTAAAAGTGACCTTTAACTGAGTATAAAGAAAATATGTATTAATACGCATCCAGAGTTTTTGGAACATGTATCTGCATAAAGATGTGTCCATATAAATACATATAAACTAGTATGAAAGCCCATTTTACATACAAGAATCTTCCAATCTCATCTACTGAGAATCCTAATATTAAAAAATTTTATATTGGTAGCACTAAAAATAATTTTAAATCAAGGTTAAGCCAAGATTTGTCTTCTTTGAAAAATAATGTATATTGTAACCAAACATCACTATGCAAATATTTTTGGCATTTAAAAGAAACAAATAAAACAACCAGAGTAAAATGAAAATTATTAAAAAAAAAATGAGAACTTGTAGGTCTTTAAATGACCCATGTCCTTTGTGGCAACATGAAAAGTTATATATTATTATGTTTCTAAAAAATAAAGATTTATCAAATCAAAAAAAATAAATGTTTTTTTGTAGACACTGCATTATGTTTACTTTAAAACATAATTAAAAAAATTTTATAATTATATACTTATTATTTGATCACAAGTAAGAAAATAAAAAATGCATAATTAAATTCCTAAATTTTAAATCTTAATTTTAACAATATTGTATCTAGTATACTAATAAATATAATAAATATACCCGTCTATATTTCCGAAATGAGATATTATGTACACTATTCACATTATTTGGACTATTGTCCTCACCTTTGTCGCCATATTTATTACAACATTTTGACCATTGTATGCTCCAGCATTCTTCAGGTGGTTGATATGTTGAACTGAACCCTTTATTTTGCTCACTGGGCTAGACTGTTCTAGTTCCACGTGCCATATCTAATAGATATCAGTTATCTCCTGCTAATTCCCCTCTGAAAGTTCTCCACCGCCTTAACCTGATATTGAACTCACACTCTTTGGAT
Organism: Acanthosepion lycidas; assembly: GCA_963932145.1. NCBI lineage: Eukaryota > Metazoa > Mollusca > Cephalopoda > Sepiida > Sepiidae > Acanthosepion > Acanthosepion lycidas. Next base: position 64,878,530 of record OZ010576.1, read on the forward strand.
CCAGTCACTGGATCTAACTAACACCTTTATCCACTATGCCATGTGTCCTCAAGGTTCAATTTAAAGTTTAGTTTTTAGTTTTGAAACATGGTAATTTCTGGGTTGTAAGGAATACATATTTTTAAATAATAATATTATAATATTATGCTCTATTGTGTATTGAGCACTGGTTTTAAAAATAAATGCTGAAAAACTGTGGATTATAAATCTGTCTGTTCTTTCTTTTTATTTTGATTATATATATATATATATATATATATGTATGTATGTATGTAATTACACACACACAGTATAAAAATAAATAAATCTCTGCTGGATAGAAATATAATAGTTAACAAATGTAGGTTTGGTAAAAGCATGCATGTTAGTGCTTACCAGGTGAATGAAATAAAACATAGCACTGATGTGAATCTTTTAATTAATTACATTTGTCAGACTGTGAAATTTACCAAATGCCCCCATTATATACATAGGCATGTATTACATTATTTAAGTTTATATATACATGTATACAACTGTAGATAATTACAACACACTTGACATTAATGCAGATATACAGGCAACAGACACAAATGCTTTTATTTACAGAAAATGTATTTCTGTGATGTATGTATATATATATATATATATATATATATATATATATATATATATATATATATTACTTACAAAAGATATATCCGCACCAACTCCAGATCTATTTTGTTATTTGGTTAGATTTGGGAAATTTTCTTTCCCCTTTTCAGCATTTCCTTATATATGTATACACAAACATATACTTGTAAATACATAATTGCATACATTATGAATAGACTTGCATATTTTTATTCACCACATCGAAATATGCAAAAGATCTAAAATCATTCGTATAATTTAGTTATGCCTGAGCAAGTACATTTTATATAACATGATTGACAGAGCATGTTGTTTTACTCAACATCAAAGTTATATATATATATATATATATATATATATATTATAGACAGAGAGGGAGAGAGAAGTATGCATACTTTACATAAAAGTATATAACAAGTAGATTATTTCAAAAGAAACTTATGTATGCACTTATGCACAATATGTACATGATTTCTCATGTATCCTGACTGGCTCTGTATGATAATATTTGTACATTTATGCAAACATATTTTGAAGGGATGCTTAATACATGTCCAAAAGAGGTACAATCGTATTAAAGCATGATAATGTGACTCATATATAAACAATCAAATGAAACTGAAAGTTAAAAAACAAGAGTGTTTATAAAGATAAAAAAATGGGTGCTGAAAAGTTTTTGGTCTGCTGAAGCAGCACCTCCTCTAAAAATTCTCCTGTCTGGTCATTTGTTCAGAATTGGGAAAGTAGGTTAGACTTCAAAACTTTTCAGTACACTTATCATACATATATGAAAAACTCCCTATTGAAAATTACTGATAGCTTTTGTTAATATTACTAGACTTGCATGAAACAAAATTTATTGTGATCCCATAAGTAATAGAATTTAATTGCTAATTTCTGTTTTTATTTCAGCATGATAAATGTAGCCCAGAATGGTGCAGTGTTGATGAATTTTGTACTTCCATCAGAAATTGTCATTTCAAGGGGATGAGTACAGGATCATCAAGTTAGATCCTAAAAGGAGAGGTCATCCTTCAACATCCAGATTGGAAGAAAATCTTTTCAAAATAAAACAGGTTTTATGACAATCAACCAATAATTAATAAAGTTGTTAATAGTTTTATATAGGGTATTTCTATTCTGTTAATAATTGTATTTTACTTGTTTGTAATATAATGACCAATATGTGCTGGAATGGTACTAAGCTTCAATAAGCAACAAGTTAACCCGTGAAAAAGTGTGGTGCTTGTGTGACTGAATGTAAGAATTTAATGTGATTATTAGTACTAGAGATACAATCTCTCAGAGAGCAAATGAATTCAGAAACATTGTTTTTACATAAGTGGGAATTTTTGACTTCCTAAATTATTTGTAAATTATGTTAGATGTTTTAAGCTTTTTATTGTAAATGATAAATCTTAGGTATTTATTACTATCATTAAATGATATGTACTGGCAAATTATATTTTTAATGGCTTTTCGTCTTATCATTAATGTGCATTTAGTCATGGTAGAAAGAGTTAATAATGCTTTTATTTTTCTTGTTATCAGGATAGGTATTTTTGTTACATTTTTTTTTCTAAGATTCTTTAAAGCTCATTTTATTTGCTCTTTGATAACATGGTTCAGAAATTATTGTTAATATTGTTTATGTTGCTCAGTTCTTCATAACAGCTTATATATATATATATATATATATATATATATATATATATATATATTTGTTTTCTACAGGAGTCAAACAGAATTTGGATAAAGTGGGACTGAGATGCAAACTCATAGGTTCATCATCAGTCTGTGTGTAAATGTTACCATAATAATCCTTGAAAGGTACTTGTATTGAGAATTTTTACATATAATCGTAGTTTAATATTAGAATATATAAGTGAAGAATATTTATATATATTTTGTATTATTGTTATATAAGAATAAAGTGTCACTGCTAACGCTGGAGTTTGAACATAGATCACCAGAAAACAAACACAGGCGATCATATTTTGAATAAATAGATCACATGATGGTAAAGGAAATGTATATATGGGAATTAGTGTGGCGTCTAAGTGATCACTATACTATTCGGTGGTTACTTTTCAAGCCAGTATTATCGAGCAAGTACTGTTAGTGTGAGGCTTATTCAAAGGTGTCTGACACCAGTATTGTTATACAGTGTTACTGTAGTTATATATGCGATTACAAAGTCTCTACTACAACCAGCATTACGAAAATGACAACAAGTATTCGTTGACATTACAAAAGTGGCAATGAGTGTTCGTTGACATCACAAAAATTATATGTATAGTTTTTTTGAAAAGGACATTAGGAAAGAGATTTTCAGCATCTGAGGTAAGTGTTCCCTTATTAGGTATTTATTTGAGTGCGGTATTTGAAAAATATTGTTAGTGAAATTAATACTATAATTATTTGGTAAACATCAGCTGATTCAAAGCTTTACATAAGTGATACATAAGAGTATTATGAGATGTAGAGGTAAGCTAGATTTATGTGTTTTTACATTCTTATGTAGCAGCTGGGGTAATACTCAACAAAAATTTTGTGTGTATTCAATGGATGGTTAGTCATGCATTATACTAAGAAGAAAAACTAAACAACAGAAAATACATAAGACTAAAAACAATTCTATCAGAGACTGTTAACAAGAAAGAAAGTAACTTATTAGTACCTTCCTACAACATCCTGTATATTTACTTTTTTTTATCTGCTGAAAATCTCTTACTATTCCAGTTCCACTTCTTCTTAATCTCTTTAAGATAACTCTTTCACTCAGCCATTTCTAATCCATCATTCATTCTATCTCAACTGAAAAAGAAAAAAAAAAATAGTAATTTCTCATTCGTAATATGTGAACCAGAAACTTTTGATAGGAATCAGAATGGTTGTCTCCAGCAGCAACAAAAGCAAGCAGCGTGAGTGCAATATCTTTTGATGCCAAGACCTTGACTAACCACAAGCTTTGGTGAGAGGTAGTCAAGCACAAATGTACAAAGGTGCAAAATTATTCTATAAAAATAATGATTCAAACAAACTATGATCTGAAAGAAATAACTTTCTGATAATATTAAACAATTAGTAAATTATTTTACATTGTAGAAAAAAGATGATTGAAAAAGGTATTTGGATATAAATTAGTTTGCATTTTAAGTTTGAAAAAGTCAGCCACCCTCTAGCAAAAACCAATACAACATAATTAAGAACAAAAATAATTGATTTATAATTACTGTTTAGAGACTTTAAAAAACAATTTCAAAATACAAATCATACTTTTTATCTAATCAAATATTTCTTTTTTTTTGATAGAATTGAGAATTATTTCTCAAAAAATATTTTATTAAGATAGAAAATCATTAACACATTTTATAAAACACTAAGATTTTACAAGTAAATAAAAAATAGCTACAATTTTCCTTTCATACAAATACCTTCTTTAGCTTGCTTATCTGAGTTTATTTAGAGTGATTCTACTTTTTAGGATGTTATTAAACAAATATTTTTAGAGAAATAATCTTTAGGATTTCTTTTGTTATATATGTGATAGTGTTTGTGTGCGTGTGCACATGCACATACATAGAGAAAGCATGAAAAGCATATGTGCGTGTGCTACTAACAAGCAGGAATTTTTTTCTCCTGATGATGGCCATGCTGGCTGAAACTAGTCAAGGAACCTAATTGAAATAATAAAACAAAAAAATATTAATATATAACCCAATGTGTATGAAAACTTTAATTTTTTAATATTTTTTATTGTTCAAAACATCATATATATATATATATATATAAAAAATGAACTCTCCCATTTTTCTGATCTGCTTTTGATGCTGATTAGATATAATCCCAAAGTACACATAAAAGGATAAAGTCAAGGCTGAATTAACACCATTTTATAAAATTTGTTTTAACACAAAATGCCTTTTGCAGTCCTTGTGTTTTTTACTAATCTGCTGAAAATGTTTCATAGTGTCCCTTTCTTTTTGTAACTGTTGGTGTAATTATTAAACATTTTCATAAAGAACCTTTCAAGTCAAACAGTTTGAGATTGCAGAAAATAGATATTGCAGTCATGTTTTAATAAGTTTATTTCTTTAATTTATATAATTATAGTACCTAATCAAGACATCAAATGATTAGCATGCTAAGCAACATTTTAAAATTGCTAATAGTTGATAATAAAAGTTTTCCTAGTAAAATTTTCATACTAAAACAAATCTCATGATTTTTAATTATTTTCTTTTTGTGTCAGTTTCCCAACTAAAAATAACACAAGTTATAAGATTTAGATTTCACATACTCTTGTTGGGTAAAAAAGTGTAATCACCCATTATAATACAGAGACTGATTTGGACTAGTATCTTCATCCTAATTGTCCTATTCATGATGCTTTAGTTGTCATAATCTTTGATATTGTCTGTCCAGTTCTGTAAACATTACTGAATACAAGAGGATAGTTGAAAAAACGCCAAAGGGTATAGCAGCTGAAACATTATATTGTCATTATAACAACCAAGACAAAAACAACAGTTCAGACAATTCAGCCCTACAATAAGTCTAATTTATTTTTTTTAATATTATGAGAAAGTCCTGAAAAGTTTTTGTCTTAACAAAGAAGCAATTTAAAAAATTTAATGTTTGGTAAATTGTTCATATTTTGTGATCTGGGTCAGGCCAAAGGGCTGCACTGATATATCCCACATTATCTGCATCCACACATCAGAGCCAATATGATGAATGAGTGCCAACACAGAACGTTGATCAGCAGGACCCATATTCATGCATGCCTCTAGCCAGACTTTCACTTATGCCAGAACATATTATTTATGTTTAGCGATAAAAGCAAATTCTGTCAATATGGAATTGATGGTAATTTGTATGTGCAATGTAAACCTGAGGTGCAATGTCTTCCTGAGTGTACTTACAGAAGAAAGGCACAACACCTGGTGACAGTGTGGATTGCCATAAATTACAACTTTTGCTGTTTGTGAAGAGAACATTGAACAGCAGCATGCATATACAGAATATTGTTCAAGCCATTCTGTTGCCATTCCTGTCACAGGAAGGCAATGTGCTGTTCCAGCTTCTCAACAGGCTTTCCAAAACATTTGACACTTCCCTGGCTGTCCCATAGTGAATAAGAATATTATGGAATAATGCCTGACTCATTCAGACAGCTTATTTACAACTCTTACTGCATTGTATCAACAGGTGCAGAAGACATGGAATAATGTTTCACAGCATAATAATGACTATGTACATAGTTGTATGCATGCAGGAGAACAGGTCTGTGTTTATGCCCAAGTATACTATACAGTGTATTCATGAGGTTCGAGTTCTATCGCTACACCTCTTATGTTAAAAATCTGTATATGTCATTATTTACTGTAATCAATTGCCTATACATTTACTGTTTGGTAAATTGAAATACATGTTCAGGGTGTTGCAATTTAATTTTCCATCAAAATGTGTGTGTGTGTGTGTAGAATGCATGTATTTTATTAGTAATGATTATGCAGAGGCAGAGATGAAGGCAAACAAGAGAAATTGGTTCTGGCAACATAGCACCTGACAGTATCAAGAGGCCATGTGAATGTGAGACCCAGACAGAAAAGTAACTCTCACAGTGAGGTAGCCATGTATGTACAGCAAAGGGTTCCTTAAAAGAAATTTTGTTAAATTGAACAGCAAAGTTCACTATAGAGAAGAAAGCTGAAAGATTGAAGTACACTTCTGTCAATGTTTCTGCTCCTAAGAGATCTCTCCCAATCATAAATTGATCAATAATACTATATATGTATATTTTACACACACACACAGAAGATTACCTGTTAGGAAGGGATGGATAGAAGCTAGTTTCAGACTACTATTGAGTCTGATCCTGACTGGATGTCCTACGACTGTAGTGGCTCAAATAAGCTAAGCTGAGTATTTATGTATTTAGATGCCTTCTGTCGAGTGGTGATTTGAAAGCTCATCTCAGAGACTTTTGCTACTTAAAGAGTATAAAAGTGGCAACACAAACAGCTGCCAATAACAAGATCTAATGAGAAAATAAAAGCTTAAATACAAAAGAATATAAAAATTATAACAGAAAGGAATTACTATCAAAAGGACTGCAAATTACCTTTCAATCTACAAGTCGGGCTTATAAGGCTTTGCATTATTATAGACCATCAATGCATATTTTCTTTTATATATAGAAAGTTAAGCCAAATATAGGCACTGTAAGTAACACAGAGAATGAATTAAGAAGTTAAGTAGAAATAGTGAGGTGAAAATGTTTCAAATTGTTTTAATCAATCTTTATTAAGTTGTCTTGTGGAAAATCCTTGAGGAAGCAATAGCTTTGAGAAGACATTGGAAACCAAACAGTCAATGAAAAAGAAAATTAAGAAGATGGAGTGGACAAAGTGCAGTGTGAGTAAAAAGTTGATACCAAGGTTTCTAGTATTTGGGGTGAAAATCTTTTATGCATATCAATTCATAGCCTCATTATTCATTCATCCAATATTTTCCTTGGCTTTCAATTTTTGTTTGCCACTTTTCATTTAAATTCTGAATGAATAATTTTCAGTTTTGATTCAAGTAATGTGTCATTAACTTTAAAAAAAAATCATTTCACCTCCAAGCAAAGCAATAAAGCCACTAAGACGTAAGGTGTTACTGAGTATGAAAGAATATGAGAAAAACAAAAACATTATTAAGAGAGTGAAGCTAATAAAAGAAAAAGAATTAAAAAGACAGAAGACAGCGATTAATAATGCATTTAAAGTTTTGAAGATCAAAGTTGACTAGAAAGCAAGAAACTGGAAGAGTATTCCACAAGTGTAAGAAAAGAAACTGTTAGCATAGAACTTATGGTTACATCCAGAAATTTCAACTGTGAAATGATGAGACCTAGCTACAAATTTAGTACCACACATAAATTTGTAAAGTCGAAGTACCAAAGAGAAGAGCTCAGCAGAACAATTACCATGAAAATATTCATAGAAAGGCACAAGGAAGCTACATTAAAACAGTGGGAAGATGACTGAAGCTGAGATGTTATATTAGGACTGATAATATTACAGATTCTTCTTTAGATTTTATCAAGAATCTTTAAATACATAACAGAAGTACCAGACCGTATGCAGCAGCATATTCATATATGTGTAGATGAATAGTAGACTTACAAATGTGTAAGATAAATTCTGTCAATAAAAATTGTTTGGCATAGTGAACCAACATTTCTAGCAGCAGAACTAGCAAATGATTCAATATTATCTTTCCACTTCATGTCAGTGGAAAACATTAGCATGAAAAGGTGCAATAAGATTCTCCTGGAGGTTAGCACCGGCCATGCTGATGGAAAGCAAAAAAGTCCTTTCAGATGATTAAAAGGGCATATTCACCGTGGAGGCATTAAAATTAACAACACATTTCTTTTCCCAGTTAACAACAGGTTGTAAGTCGTTTATGAACTTGATTTTATCAAATCAATCCAACTTAGCATCAAGACAGGAGAAAACAGTTCTGTCATCAGTCGAGATATCGTTGAAAACTGATGACATCAGAGAGATATAGAGAAGAGTTGCCATTCAAGATAATCTTCATTTCATAATTTGATAAGGAAGATTGAATCAGATCAAAAATTAATCCTGAAATACCATAACCATTCAACATATGAGGAAGACCAGCATACCAAACGCTATGAAATGTCTTTGAAATACCCAAAGCAACAGCACAAGCTTACCCATTTTTATCTAAAGCTTGATAGACTCTTTCAGCAGTAACTGTTAATATATTAGCATTTGACCTAGAGAAGCAAAAGCCATATTGTTTATCTGAAAGAAGATCCTTTGAGGTGAGATGCTTAACCAATTCAAGTTGATTAGAGCATCTAACACTGCTAAAAAGAGGTAGAAGACTAATTGGCAAACTATGTGATTTTTGTATTGGCCTGAGTTCTTAGACCAGAACTACAGAAGAGAATTTCCAACAAACAGGGAAGCAAGGAATTTATTGTAGAGTTTAGAGAGAACAGGATTCAGTTCAACAGCACATTTCTAAAGGACTATTGCAGAGATACCATCAGGTTTACATGCTTTGTGGAGATCTGGTTTAGAAATAAAAGCAGAAAGCATGGAGGGAGTAATACGTATATCACACAATAGAGACCCAATTGCAAGTGGAAAGTCAGGCAAATATACTCAAGAAAAGCATAGAATTTGAACACCAATGTCTCAACAAGAAGTGCTGAATGGAGGGAAACATAATAATCTGGAAGTGACAAGTTTGGAAAATATGCTGCCCGTGTGAAGAACTTCCAGGACTATTACCTGCATTACCTTTGTAACAAGGACAGTTGTTGTCATGTTAGATTTTCACCCATTAAACTCTCTTCTTATGCACCATACCAGTAGTGATTCACCTGTCTAAAATTAATTTTTGTTATACAAAAGGACAAGTGTGTAAATGCTGCTGACTGATGACCTTTTATATAAGCACATAGAGAAGCAATTTCCCTTCCTTCTTAATGTTCAAGGGTAGGGAACAATCTATTATAGTTCACTGATTTTACAAGCATTCTGAAGAAATGACAATGTTTTAAAGACACTTTTAAGATTTCTCTAAAACTATGCAAAATATAAAACTGGGAAATTTTGCATCAATGCTCTTTCTCTCAAAAAGTAACAGAAAATTAATTGAAAGAACTAAGAAATGAAGATCTAGTGTGTAAAACAGAACTAAAGTGAAAGTAAAACAAAAATATGCCATTGTGTAAAAATAGTGTGCAGACAGGTCAAAAGAAAAAAAGAATACTGTTTTGCATACTGACATCTATACAGGTACAATATTTTCTTTTGCAATGTTAAAAAATATTTTAATAAAAAAATTGATAACTTTAGAAATAGAAAACAACAGTGTTTATTTGTTGTCTTTTATGAATCAGTTGTTAAAAAAGAAGTGTTCTCTTCTTAGAATTTAAAAACTGGGAAAAAGAGTGTGTGCTAAACAAAAACAAAAGAAATATACATGAGAGAGAAAATACAGAAACAAGGTGAAAAAAAGGACAGCAGTCAAGACATGATAAAAGCAGCTAAGTGGGTATATAATTGAATGTCTCATTAATCACTAAGTAGATACATACATTTCCATGTGTGAGATAATAATACACTAATGTGCCAAAAGTCATGGTATTGTGTAGGAACCCCTCTAATACAGTAATATTGATATACAGCAGTCTAATATGACATTAATTTCACAAGTGGTTGGAAGACCTCTGGAGAAGTGTTGCATTATGCCATCTTAATAGCTGCTCACAACTTCCCGATATTTTTAATGCAAAAAGACCTGTCCACCACATCTCATAAATGCTTAACTGAGTTCATATTGGATAAACATGTTGGCCACATTTGTTACAAGTCTCCAGAATGTTTTTCAAACTAATTCTAGGAACTTGGACCTGATCACAGAATGTATTATCCTGCTGGAATAACCCATTGGTGCTGCGGGAGTACATGGAGTCCATGAGTGGCTGCAAATGGTCAGGAAGCAATGCCACATAGTCACAAGTCAATGATATATTTAGGCAGACCAACAGACTTAACCCATGCCATGTAAATACAACCCACTCTATAACATCAACCTAAATGGTGCCTTGTTAAAAATCTGGGGCCCATGGCCTCATGTGGTCAGAACCAGACCCAAGCCCTACAATCAGTTCCCAAAAACTGAAACCATAACTCACTGGGCCATGCCACACATGGTCACTCCTCTAGAGTTCAATTAATGATATCGAACTCTGGTGAGGCACTGCACCAAGTGTTATCATGTTAACAGGACCATTCTGGTGGGTCTTCTGCTCACATATGCCATGGAAGATAAAGAACATTCAATTGACCTGCTGGATACACATCTGGTAAAAACTGCACTGATTGTGGGTATGATTCAAGCTAGTATCACTTGTCTGTTACTGAAGATATTTCTAGCTACATATCTCTGGTCATGACTATTAAAGAGCTGTTGTCACCTGTGGTGATCAGTAATGCCTTCCATAAGGTATTCCTGGTAGATTGAAAAATGCTAAATACCCCCCAATTTCAGGATAATGCTTTATCTGTCTGGCACCCACTATCATGGCCTGTTCGAACTCCAATAATTTATCCCACTTTACCATGAGCAACCTAGCTGGTGTTCATACTGACACACCAGATGTTAGAGCACAAATGATATAGATCTGGACATTTCCATGACTATCAAATAGAGATGGCATATTATTTTTAATGGAGATATACAAATAAAACTTATTAGTTATTTTCATTTTAATACTGATTATGTAAAATAAAAAATAATGCGCAAATACAAATTGGACAAATTACAAAACTTGCATAAATGCTGAAATCTTCACTTTGAGGAAATATATTTCTTTCAACTGACCTTAAGCAAGAAAAGAAAAAAAAAACATGAAAAAGAGAAGTTTTCATTGCATAAGCTATAGAGAAGTAACAACCATTATCAATTTGGTGTGGTGGAGCAATGAAACAATGAGACTTTTGTGATTGGGGAACAGAGTGATTTATCATGGATTGGAGTATTTGGAAATCAAACACATTTCAGTCTAGCAGTGAACCTGCCTTATCAAGTTACTCAATCACTGGAGTAAGCACACACATGGACACTTTTAATGAATCATATTGAAACAGAGGAAACAATTTGGCAAAGTGTTCATGCATAAAGATTGTAGCAAGCATTAAGTCATAGTTATTAAAAAAAGTCTGTTTATTTATTTATTTATTTTTTCAGATCAGAAAAACCTCTTAAAAAACAAAAAAACAAACAAAACAAAAACAAAGTGTAATTCATAGGACTTTGTGATCAAGAACCATAACAGGTACACAAAAAAAAAAAAAAAAATGGTTGATTGTCCTCACTGGCCAGTTCTTTCATTGTTTTTTTTTTTTTTGGGCTTTCTAAACCATCAGGTGATTTATAGACTAGCCAATTCTATTTGAAAGAAAGTGAGAGTAAGAGTAAGAGAGGGAAAAGGAAGTAAAAAGAAAATGTGAACGAATGAAAATTGTGTTCCTACCAGAAAGAAATTTGTTCTTGACAAAGAAATCTGAAGTGTTACACTCACCTGAAAAGAGAAAATAAATATTAAAATAGGTTTTTTACACATATGAAAACAAAAATATGAATACAAATATATGCAAAACGTGAACTTTTGCTAATACCCACCCACACACTATACAGTTATTTGTTTACAATAACAGTACTAGCAATGTATATTATTATTTATCATGTGTAAATACAGTAATGCAAAAACCAGTTTTAACTAATTTGTTTTTTTTTTCAATTTATACTTGTTTAATATTCATTCAAACATTTATAACTTTATACAAATAAAACAAGTTCCACAGAGATAAATACAAAGGGTATAAATAACTTAATGAATTCCTACAAAATACAAAGAGAGATCTATATATAAGTGTGTGTGTGTGTGTGTGTATATATATACATACATACACACACACACACACACACACACACACACACAAATAAATAAAACAATAATGAGAAAACATAATATCAAGCCAGTAAAAACACCAAGTGGAGACTGGGGAGAGAAAATTAAAAAGGTTTCTTAGAATGGTCAATTCTGTACCAAACCAATGGAGAGAACACAAAAATGATCAAAGAGAAGTCAATAGCAAAATTCTATACAATGCCAACTATACTTCTCAATCATCCAGAACCAAAAAGTGACATCACTGCAGAGAGCTGACCCCACCGCCATTTATGGCTGAAATGGCATTTGATAGAAGAAGCGAAGAAAGTCAATTCTGAACTTTGGTCGTAATCACTGATTCCTGCTTGAGAAATCCATATTGGCACCAGTGATGTGGATTTAGGAGGATAGGGATGAACTAATATGTGCCATCAAAGAATATTTGGGATGAGAAGATATTGACAAAATCTTTAAAAAAAAAAAAAAAAATCTTCAAGTATTGCAAGAGAGAAAATTCATCTTTTCCTGACTTCTCTATTTTTTATAGAATACAGAAGTCAGGAAAGAAGGAGATTATGAACAGTTTCAATTTTTGATTGATATACAAAGCAAGTTCATGAGAAACTCATTAGAGATCAAGATCTTAACTTATTCTATCTGAAAGCTACTAATTTTAGCTGATTTGACACAAACACACAAAAAGTTAATTCCTTAAACTTAACTCAATATTGAATAATTTGTAAAGAGATCAATAGGAATTCTGAATTTTCTATTGAAATATTGCTCAGAAAATCCATTAGTTATTTTAATTCTGCACTTGAAAGCATTTTTTGGATAAAATGGGATAATTAATGGGTACATGATGTTCATGTGATATAAGCAGAAGTAAAATTCTTGCAATCCACTGATAAATATTGCTACTATTTTTTTTTTGTTCAAAGGAAACAAGCCAAAGTCAAAAAGACATCATGTAATCATATTCTTACCAATGATAACAAGCTGTTGTTTGCAAAGAGATTGTAATATATTTGTCACTGTTACATATATTAAGAATCTGTATAAGAATATGAATTTCAGTGTTCAAATACTTTTGCTTTACACAGTTCTTGACTGTTTATCATTAATATCTATGAGCAGTTTAAGTACTTAGGGATCTCTACAGAATTGTATATTTGCAGAAAACTTGGAAATGTATAAAGTATTTCCTAAAACTACTCCTGCTCAAGAAACTTGGAGATCTGTTTAGGAGATCTTACTTAAACTTGCTTTTGGGACTATTATATCACAAATATATTTCATTAAGCAAGTCATGATTTTATCCAAGTACAAAATCAGCTTGACCAAATTTTATTTCATGTAGGATTCAGTCCTTTTAACTCAAGAACTCAATATCCAACATTGTTCAAGCACTCTTCTTTGTATGTTTGCTGTTTGTTATACCGGAACACACCTATTCTATAGTTAATACACTCTCCCACCTATAATAAGTAAGAGTAGTAGTAGTAGCAGTCGCTCAGCAAGTCAGCAGGGAGTTGGTCAGTCAGTCGATGTCGGACGACCGTTAGTCGGATATTAAAGTATCAGCCACCCCAACTAGATTACTGCGTCATTACCTATTATCTCAATTCCTCATGTTTTGTATGTCGAACCTATTTTAGGACCGACTTAGTACAAATACAAGCCTCCACTGTCAAACCACTACTTAACACTGTTAACACAAAATTTCATCTTATCTATTTTTCAGCACTTACGTGTAATCTGTAACAGTTGTTCTGGTCTATTTTCACAGCATTAGATACACAAAATAGTGCTCATACAATTCCAAAGAGAAAGCTTCCCAACACCAACTTTGATAAGAAAAAATCTCAAGCAAAACTGATCCACAATCTATCCAGCAGTAACAATCAACAAGCCAATAAATGTTACCTTCTTCAGTTTCCTCACTTTCCAAAGATACAACTCTGCCAATCTTGTGTCTAAGAGGATGGTTGGTTTCCTTTCTTTTATACTTAACAGAAATGCAAAATTATAAATGCAATTTTTTATGAAACATTTCTGCTGCTTAGAGTATCCTTTTTCCATAGATTACACCTGATGAAGGCTGAAGATTGGATCAGCTAAAAGTTATTAATTGCAGCAAATATGCAAAATACAAAATAATGTTGGATATGTTAGACTATTTCAAAATATCTAGATTTTTCATGAGAAGAATATTTAATTCTAACAAAAGGCTTCTTAGTATAAAAAGATGCTGAAAAGTTCTCAGCCTGACTAAATGACCAAACATCTGATTTTTGTTTATGGCTTTACTAAAAACTTTTCAGCACCCTCATATAATTTAAACAATGGCCAAATGGTAAAATTCTTAGTACTATTTTCAAGAGACATTATTAAACAAAGTTAGATTCCAAGAAAACTTTATATAAGTTATTTTTTTATCCAACAGCAAATGCTCGATATATTTAACCTAATTTCAGTTCATTTACAGAATGCATGTAATATAAGATGGAAAGTTCTAATTTTCACTTCTTGTTAATCAGTCTGAAAGGAGTTGAAGGATTTCAAATCAGAAATTAAACTCCAAGTACAAAATATACAAGATATTTATGCACAAAAATAAAATTCTGTAATGATTTCTAATGAGCAAAACATTTTAAATATAAAAAACATAGATGAGAAATTTTGTAATGTTCAATGTAGTCATAAATAGCAAATAACAGTAATGTCACAAAAGCTAATCTAACAAACATTTCAATTTGTAAAAAATCAAATTGACCTAAATTTAAATTTGATTTTATCCTAAGTATCAAATACAGAATATTCAACCAATTTGAAAGTATTTAATGCAAAGTGCAAAACTTTAACAAAATTGCAAATTTAATTCTGTGTGGAATGAAGAAATGAAATATAAATCAAAAGCAGACAACTCTATGCTTATCAACTCCAGTCAAAAACTGAACATTAAGAAACATAATAACATTCAAAGTAAATAAAGCAAAGATGATTTTCCCCTCATTCTTTTTGTTGCTTTTATTCTTACAATAATGTTTATACCTTCATCAGGTGTACAATGTATAAAAAGAGAGACCTGGCTTTGTAGTAATAGAGCAAAACAAAAATAATAGAAAGAATGAGTTCAATAGTCCAAACAACCCTTGGAATGATAATTGTGTATATCCAAAATGTTGTCAGAATCTCTAGGAGCTCAATAATAATGAATTTGCAAAGAGTTATTTGACAGAATTAACAATTGATACATGAAGCATTTAATCTGCAACCAAATCCTTGTTATTCAAAAAAGTCATCAGTATGAACAACTATTGTACTAACTCTAGGAAAAGAATAGGCAAAATGTCTGCACACTTATTGGTTCTTTATAATGTGTTTCTTCATGGTAGAAATATAAATAAGTTTGCCTTAGAAATGGAGGATCAGATGTTTGAAAAGAAAGAATGAGATGCTGGGAATAGGAAAAGGTAAAATAAATTCAAATACATTTACAGTGATTATCAATCAGTTGGTTTCCAATTTTTGGATAGAAACACAGCAGTTTCTGAAAATTACACTGCATATATGAGAGGGTACTGAAAAGTTCTTTTGGAACCACTATCCAAAATAAGTCAAATGTTGGAATTTTTTTTTTTGAAAGAGTTAGAAGAAACAATGTGCCATGTGTATTGCGGTGGACATATGGGATAACATTGTCCTGGTCCTTTCTAGGTCATTCTTCTTAGGTGAGAACTTTCTGACACCGCTTCATATATTTCAGTCATTTTATTAACACACACACAGAGTATACACATTTTGGTTTGTTCACAACTGTTACTCTTAATGTTTGGTAGATTTTTAATCATTTCATTTTTAGTGCAAGCTGGCATCAAGAGTATTCACAGTTATAATTTCCTTCAGAAAGATCTTCTTTTATGTGACATATTCCTTCAAGATCATGGCTCTCCACTTCCCCCTATCACTTGTAGCTCTCAATACATTTTGCCCTTTCGCCACCTCTCCCAGACCCTGCTGTTATCCATTTGCTCAAGCCTGCTAGGTATGTCACATGTTGCTTTCCCTTGTCTCTCTTTCCCTCTATCCACCCCTGTATCAGATTCTCCAAGCACACCTTTCTCATTATGCGTTCCAGAAATTTTAGCTGCTTCTTCCTGATGCTAAGTATAAGCATCCTACTTGTTTGCATCCTCTCCAAAACCTCATCATTCCTCACACACTCAGTTTATGATATCCTTAGCATCCTTCTGTAGAACCATACCCCCATTGCCTCAAGTCTCTTCTTCATCTTTGAGGTGACTGTCCAACATTCACTGCCGTAAAGGAGGACAGATATCACATAGCAGTACAGTACTCTATTCTTTATTATCAAAGAAATCCTCCTGTCTCATAATACTCTGCCTAGCTTCTGGAATGCGTCTTTGGCCATCCCAATACATCTTTGGATCTCAGTGTCACACTTACCATCCTCTGTCAGAACACGTCCCAGTTATTTAAATTTCCACACCTGCTTGATTTTAGTGTCCCTGGCCTGTAAATTGAATTTCAGGCTTATCCTTTTTCAAATGACCATGCATTCTGTCTTCTTGTAGTTTATACTTAGTCCCTTCTTCCCACTCTCCTTCACTACATTCTGTAAGAGGTTTTGTAGTTTCCTTTCCCTGTCTGCTATCAGCACTGTGTCATCTGTGTATCTTATGTTAAGATTGTGGCCACCATTGACAAATCCTGGTAGGATTTCCAAATCTCTCAGAATTGCCTCACTGTATAGGTTGAATAAGTCCAGTAAGAAGACACATCCTTGCCGTAAGCCCCTATTTTTGCATATCTGCTGAACTCATTTTCTATCTACATGAAGGCCCTTTGCTGCCAGTATAAGTTCTTGATTATTCTAATATCATTACCAAATATATCAAGGTTGCTGAGCCGTTCCAACAGATTTTTGTGGCATACTTTGCCAAAAAGATCACTTTTTGTTGTACTATGATAGCTGTCATATCAGCCGAAAATTTTTGGTTATTTTTAACTTTCATGTCATTTGTGTTTACACTACACTTTATTTATCCTATACCAAAAATATGCAAATAGGTAAAATCCTATTTGCCAATCCCACTACACCTCCCTGAACCAAAGAGGTTTAATACCTTTCATTGTTCTTTAGCTCTCCAACCTCTTTCCTCCTAATCCACTTGAGGTTTATGTCCTGTTCTTTTTAATGGAGATCTTGGTCTCATTTCATCTTATTTCATGTCTGAGACACTCCTGCTATCACCTATAAGTTAAGTGATCGAAATAAAGGGTTCAGTTTGAAATTCCAACCACCTGAAGAAGGCCGGAGCGGACAACGGCCGAAACGTTGTGACAAATATGGCGACAAAGATGAGGACAATAGTCTGACTAATGTAAATACTGTACATAATACCTCATCTCAGAAATATAGACAGAATCTATAAGCTTGTTTTCTATTTTTCTGATCTGAAGAATTCATCCTTTCTTCTTTGTCAAGATCTTCCTCCATCACTATATCTTCCTCTTCAATTCTGTTATTTTTTTGTTTAGAATGAGTCATTATGTTTTTTTCTTTGATATAATGGCTGTATTATGTTCCTTTGCATGATGAAATTAGCCTTCACAAGACTTGCTACTTTGTCTTACATCTTTTCATTTTAATGAGCAAGACATTGTTAATGGAAATCTTATTTGTCTCCCCATTAATGCAGATGGGCCTTGCAATCTGTTTGCCTGTAAGTAGCCATCTATAGTATTAGGTTGGTGCAAAAATAATGACGTAATAATGTCGTTTTTTGACCTTAAAAATACGTCAAAAAACGACATTATTACGTCATTATTTTTGCACCAACCTAATATTTCTACTTGGGGACAGTGCCTTCAATCCCATTTTTACTGTCAGCACCATTCTTCCTGTAATCCCATTAGATTGTGGGTAATACGGTGGTGTTTTGTAAGGGAAGTGGCCAATCCGCCACAACTAATTACATAAATCTTCATCATAAAATTCTGGTACGTTGTCTGATACCAATATCTTAATATTTGCTTTATTGTAGTCATTTTTCTATCTTTAACTTAAACAACTTCAGGTCATCCAGAGAAAGAGTTTACTAAAATTAGAAATAGTCCCATGCTATTAATGTGTGCATGGTCCATAGGAACAACAAGACAATGGTTCCATTTCTTTAGGCTTTGTCAAAGATTCTTTATTTTTGCATATTTTAGGCATTTATGTACATATCTTTCTATGTTGTGATGCCTCAGCCACCATGCCTCCAATTTTAATCTCCTCTGTGTTATCCCAAAATGAACATCATGCATACTTTTTAAAATATCTTTTCTTATTGTTTCTGGTGGTACTATCATATCCCCCTTGCATATAATGTTATTTTCCATCATTAATTTATGCCTTATTTCTTTATAAGGTTTTTCAGCTTTGGAACAATTACTCCACCTGTTTCTTCTTATTTTCTTAGCAATTTTACTTAAGATCAGATCACGTAAAGTTTCCGATGTCAATCTTTGTAGAGATAATATGTCAGTTTCAACCCAATATAACAGTTCTTCATCTGGGATTTACATCTCTTCTTTTTGATCCTTATTAAATTGTCACTTTGACAGCACATCGACATGTGGCATTTTATTTTACATACTCAATGTCAGAATCATATACCATTAATTTTATTGCCCATCTTAGAATTCTGGAAGATGTAACTTTTGGTAACTCCTTTTTAGGGTTAAAAATAAACTCTAGATTTTTTTGGTTTGACTTTAATAGGAACTATTAAACTTAATAAAAATTCCCAAGCTCTCTGTATGCTCCAGACAATGGCAAATGACTCTTTTTCAATATTTCAATAATTTATTTGTGCTGTCATCAATCTTCTTGAAAGGTACATTATTGGATGGTATTCTTGCACTAAAATTGCAGACACAGCTAGCTCACTTGCATCCAAAGTTAAAGTAACCTCCTTTTTGGAATTAAAAACTTTTACAATGTTTTTTTTTGCAAGTATCTTTTTTAACACCTCAAACACTAAGCTTTGCCTTTGAGTTCATTTGAATTCACTATTCTTTTTACATGGTTCAGAAAATGGTTCTACTAAGTAGAGGCATTTTGGTAGGTATCTATTATAAAAATTAACCAATCTTAAAAAGGATTCTAAGTTGTTTTTTATTAGTTAGCATAGATAGCTTTGACATTTTTTTAAAACTTTGCATGAAGACTAAAAATGATATTTTTCTTCCATAGTTATGGCAAATTTTTCCAAAAGTCAGGCATTTTTGCCTGTCAGTTTTGTACTCATACTTACTGCATTTGCATTTCTTTTTTGTACTGTACATTTCCACATTGTCTTCAGTAGAATTATATTTTTAATCAATTTCAGATGTTGTAAAACATCCACAAATGCAGTTAGAGACAATTTATTCAATTACAATTGCTCCAATATATCTTATATTTATAAGATATATCCCCTGTAATTTCTATCAACTGTAATTGAATCAATTTGTCCTCTATAGTCAAATCTTGAGTTCCCAATTTCTCAAAATCGCGAGATCTGTATATATTTTGTATAACGGATTACACTTGTTTCTGTTTAATGGACAAAAAAGTGGTTCTGTCCACTATGACAAGTTTCTTTTTTTTAAGTTGTAAATTTCTTTTTATAATTTTTATAATTTCCGAAATTTTGACAAAAGTCAAATCCTCCAGTTCTTTTGCGTATTCCATAACAGAAATTTTCATCATCACTTTACAACCTGCCAAAACTAGGAAAAGGTCAGTTATTTCATTTACTCCCCCCTCTTGCCTTGCTTTCTTTCAATTTTTTAGCCTTTGCCTGGGCTGCCAAATACTGGATTCAAGTCTCAGCTAATTCTAGTTTGTCTAAGCAACTTAAACACCCTATCGATGATGCCATATTGTTGTATAATGTTTTACAACGTGGTCAGTAGTCAACTTCCTGTTGTTTGACTCCTTACTCTACACTTTATTTATCCTATAACCAACATATGCAAATAGGTAAAATCCTATTTGCCAATCCCACTACAATATATATAAAAATAAAATAATTGCTCAATTTATAGAGAAAGTACCATGAGTGACAAGTCATATCCCTAGTGGTTTGCACAGTCACATGCTGGAGATTTTACCCTGGAGGATACACTACTGTTTTGGCAGATCAGTTATGGCTGATAGCAATTAACACAAGATATTACTTGAGAATAATTAACATTATATGATGAATTCAAAATATCCAAATCAAATATTGAAGATCATTTGAATCAACTGAGTTGATATTTGTTTTGATGTGTGGTTGCCACTTCAGCAAAAGAACTTACTATAGCTTATTTTTGATTAGATGCCTAAATGTAATAAAAATGTTGAATTCTTTTAAAACAAAATGTCAAAAGCAGTGGAAATGGATACTTTACAACAATGTGGAATGCAAACGATCAAAAGGTTAATGAAATGAAGCACCACTAACTATAGTAAAGTTTTTTATCTAAAGAAAATGATACTGGATATATAGGAGGATAGCTATAGTTATGAGTTCCTTTCTAGAGAACTAAAAGATTGATTTGAATAAGTATTAGGTTGGTGCAAAAATAATGTCGTTTTCTCACATGTTACTATGTGAGAAAACGACATTATTTTTGCACCAACCTAATACTATTTTCAATTAGACCAAATGAAGGCAGTAATTTACCAAAAATGCATTTGTAATTAGCTAGGAGAAACACTGTAATACTTCAGAGTGCATTGATGAACAGGCCAATATTATTAGATCTTGGTTGGTCATTTTTCAATCAACTGCCATATTCACCAGATATTGCACTTTCAGGTTACCATTTATTTCAGACTATCAAATTCTCTAAGTAAAATCAAAAATTCAGTTCCTTGAAATTTTGTAGAATAAAGCTCATTTCTTTACTGATAAAAATAAAGAATTCTGGGTGGATAGAATTATGAATTTGTCTGAAAATAGCAAAAGAAATAATGGACTAAAATGGTAAAAATATTGTTAAATAAAGTTGCCTTATTTTTTAAACCCAATAAACTTGTTTTACTATCCAATAATTATAATGCATGTATATTTTATAGTTCATGTACAGAGAATTCCTAAAGAGTTCCTTGAACTGATCAAGAAGCCGTTCCAAAATAATAATTCTGACATCTTTCCAGTACTCCTTTATAGCAATTATTAACAATTATACAATCTATACAATGTGGCTATTCATAAGTGCTGTACTTAAACTCATTAATTTCATAATTAAGAGTAAATGTTAGGACAAAAGAAACAGATGTTTTATGTTTACGTTATAAGCTGTTTAAATGTTTGATGAAGTATATATAAATATTTTCAGAGTCACCCTGTATATTATCAGTATACAATGTCTATTTTCTGCTTAATTCATATGATAAAATTCTTCCAACACTAACAACATATGCAAGTATTGAAAAAAAACACCAAGCCTTTTAGAAATGATGAAGGAAAGATAGGATAAAAACCATGTTAATCACAATTCCAACTTTATGAATACACAGATTTAATATTTAAGGATTAGGATAGATTAAAAAACGAAAGCACAAATAAACTCACACATGAAATATCCTTTTAGATGAAAAATTTATATTTTTTTTAAATATTTAGTATTTAAATCCTAGAATTTTTTTCACAAACATTTAAGTCTGAATAAGAAAGAAAAAATTAATAAAATGTAAAAAGTGAAAATTAATAATTAAAAAATACTCAACTTCACTCAGTTTATTGAAATAGAAACTCAAAATAATGAAAACAGGATTTTTTAAAAATATATAAAGCAATTTATGAATAAATTATGTCTATAATGATGAAAATTGCAGTTCAGCAGGGAATAGACATTTATCAATGAAGAATTAAAAATAAGGAAATCAAATAATCAGAAAGAGAATCAAAAATCTAACTAGCCCTAATCTTAAATATGAGAAAGAAAATAAAGAACTTTTAAAAGCATGTCTTTGTAAATGAAAATAGAAAAGAGGTTAATAAAAACAACCAATTTTTATTTGATTAGTTTCAATCTTTTATGATAGAGGAAGGAAGAGAATAATTGTGTGTGTGTGTGTGTGTGTGTGCATGTTTAAAAGAGTGAGAAAAATATGAGGAGAGGAGATAAGTATGAAAAATATGACAGCATAGAAAAGAAAAAAATGAAACATGTGAAAAGAAAGGTGAAGGAGACAATAACAAAGAGGAGATCAAAGAATAGTAAGAGAGAGAGAGCAAAGAGAAAAAGAGTGAAAGAGACAAAGAGTACGTGCATTCATTGCAACCACACCTATATTACAACAGAACATGACGTCCTTTATCTGTTGCTATTTTAATCACATTTCCATTCTTTGGAATTGCAATGTAATTATCCAAATGATTTATGATCAGTTAGAAAGACAGAATCAATATAATAAAATCCTCACCTTAGAAAAATATCAAAAGGAAAGGTTTGAGTGAGAGATAAGGGTCATCACACGACTCTTAAAGAGAAGTTATATGCAAGAATGTCCTATATATCCTTAGTCACCAATGTTAGTCAATCAGTAGATAAATTTAAACATTTTTTCTAACAAATAAAAATGTTCCCCTCACAAAAATTAAATTTATTATTTCTCCCCACAGCTAGAATTCAAAAATATATACTTTATCACAAGTTATAAAATGACATCAAGGTCATCATTGGAAAATAAGATAAAGGAATCATTACACATGCTATTCACAAATCATACAATCAGTAAGCCTAACTTTCTAAATAGCATTAGTGCAAGAAAAACATTCACTACTCTTTGGTAATAATTCTGTGCAGGGCTTTTTTTCCCCAATTTTGTAGAAAAAAAAAAAAAAAAAGTGTATATAAAGTATATATAGTCACTAATTAGAATACAGAAAGTCCTAAAAGCCAGTATCCTGCACAACATGTCATAGTAGATAAATGAGTTTCCTGGATGTTGTAAGTTCAAATAGAGCAAAACTATACATTAATTCAGCAAGGAGATCAGTATAAACCTAACTGACAGTGGGCCAAGCAGGTAAATAATATTAGTAGGTTGTTTTTTGTTTTTTTTTAATGCTATATCTCTATGGGTTATTTAACGCTGGAATCTAAATATTTTGTATTTAATTTTTATTTTACTTTTAGAGATTATGATGTATTGATACAATGTTACTACTTAACTTATAGATGAGGAAAAAGAGATGGATTCAAAGATATTTGCCTGTAAGTGAATATCATGAACCTAACTGAAATTGCAACTTGATTCTCTGATTAACAATTCTGAGCCATTATCTATTTTACCACCTGAAACTCCAAGCTTAGAGCACTTGTGGTATTCTCAAGCAGTCACCTATCTAGGCACTGACCAAGCTCAATGTTGCTTAATTTTGATGATCATATCGAAATTGGTGTTTCAATGTGATGTGGAGGTAAAAAAAATAACAGTATAACCATGTGGATAAAAAAAGAAGTCTTGTTCTACATTTGTGGAAGTTTACCAAATGCAACAGATATTCAAAGAAGATAAAAACAACAAAGAAAAACAGGTCTGAATCAATCAATGTATTGTTTCCTCAATTTCACAAATAGCCAATTGATACAGCAGTTGAAACATTTTGATAAAAATGAGGAAAATGCTCTGAATGAAGCAATGTATGATACTAACAACAGCTTGTCTTGGTAATTCAGACATAGGTTGCATCTTTAAATAACTTTACTTTTCTTTATCTCCCTGAAAAACACAGTTTAACAGTTTGGGAACTGAGTATCTGTAGAATTTAGCTAAACAAACAGACCAGTACTCAACTGTCTTGCAAGTTGAGCTTGCTCGACCACTGTCTCTGGGACAGTTGGTGAGTAGTTTACATAACAGGCTGGGGATGTTCCATTCTGCTATTTGGGCAAGCCTATTCTCTAGTTTCTGATTGACTGTTGACTTTGGTGTGAATACTGTGATCAATAAATATCCATCATTAAACTAAGAATGCTTGAGTACAGGGTCTGTATTGAGTTAAAGCCTGTTTTCTTTTTGTCTGACAACTGGATGCTAGTTGGAAACTTCCTTGCAAGGGTGAGTATAATATTTTGATTCTACATTCCCACCTCCATTGCAACGGTGTAATGGTCTTTGTTGGGGAATTAGTTCCTTATGGCTTGGCTGATTGTACAAGAGCAATCTGGACAATGTCTGGGTGATTTTCACTGGCTGAGTGATGCTGGGTCCTTGGGTGATGTCATTTCACCTCCTTTGGCTTGTGGGGCATGCATATTGGACATCTCTAACAGTTGGTATAGAGGGCTCAGGTTTGGAATGCTGGTATTTCAAGTGGTGATTCTACTCGATCCATCAACCCTGACCTGGCATCAATGGCTAGAGAGAGTCTCAGCAACACTGCTTCTTGTGCCCCACTGTTGATTGGTTGAATGCTGTATTGAGATTATGTCTCCCTTTCGAAGTGGGCACAGTTATAACTTTCTGTTAGGAGGGTGTTGCATTGAGACAGGCTCTTCTCATGATTCTAAGCTGAGGCTATCCATCTTGCATGCAGTTTATATAGCATGGGTTGCAATGTCAGGCAGCTGGTGGTGGAGTAGGAGTTCTCCAGGGGATAGCCCAATGTCTGGATGGGCATGTTTCTGTATTGAAGGATAGTCCGTGCTGTCCAGTCATTATCCAAGGATCCCTGGCTTCTTGTGTTGCCATTCACTATTGTTTAGGTAGTCATGAAGGCTAGTTTTGCTTGGCCATTGGATTGAGGATAGGCAAAAGATGACAATCTGTGTTTCTCCAGTAATTGCTTAAATGGGAGGGATGTGAAGGATGGGCCACCATCACTGCTGAGTTCCTCTGAGACACCATAAGTCTGGAATATAATATCTTGACAAATTGAGATGATCCTAGAGGTATTCATCTGTCAAGTGATATAGAATGAGCCAGTCGCTTAGCCTATCAGCACATACAAGGTACTTAAGATTCCCAACATGAAACAGATCAATGTCAATCTGCATGAATGGCCAATCAGGTGATCGTATCCGGGTATTTGGCTCTCATGGTTGGCTTAGGGCCATGTTTGAGCATACCATCCAATTGCCCCTAACATTGTGGATTGAGGCATTCATTCAGGGCCAGTAAATAGAATCAGAGGTGCAGGCCTTTATGCCAACCATGCCCTGGTGTGCTGAATGCAAGCTATGCAATGTTTTTTTTTCTGTTGAGAGGTGGGGGATGATATTTCTTCGATTCAACAACACTAAGCCATTGTCAGTGCTGAGGTGGTGCCTTACCTCCCAATATTCGCAGAGTTCAGGCACAGTAAGATGGTGTGTTTTTGGAAATCCTTGTATTGAGTATTGCCATGTCCCGTTATACAGATGAGGAGATGGCTATAATGTCACTGCATCCAAGCTTATTCTCTAGATTCTGATTGGCTGTTGACTTTGGTGTGGATACTGTGATCAATAAATATCCATCATTAAACTAAGAATGCTTGAGTACAGGGTCTGTATTGAGTTACAGCCTGCTTTCTTTTTGTCTACCAACTGGACACTAGTTGGGAACTTCCTTGCAAGGGTGAGTATCATATTTTGATTCTACAGTATCAACGTCTAATGTTCACAAGAACTTTCACGTGAAGCCAAAAATATCTGTCTTTTAATTGTATCAAAGAATTGGCCATAGAATGACATATAAGTTAGGATGCCAAAATAGTTATCAGCACTGGCATCATATTGTAGTATATGTGTATTCTTTTGGGTCAGACATTTTTTTTTTTTACTTATTTTTGAGAATTTGTAATTTAATATCATGAAAAAATTGGCCTCTAATGATATCAACATAAAATGCAGTGTTTTCAGTTTTGTTAGTAAAATGGCATTGGCATTTCTGTTGAAATTTAAGAAATGGACCTGATGTAAAGAGTTTCAAGAGATGGACTGAATTATTCAAGAAATAATTTGGATCATTGTCAATACAAAAATACACACAAGCATCTTGAAAATTTTGGTGGATAAACTTTGCTGTTAGCATGAGAAAAAAATGCAAATGTTTACTTCAAATATGTTTAAATCCTGTTTTAAACTGTCAAGATTCTTTAAAACCTTAAATAGTTAAAAAAATGAGTGAGTAGAAAAGTATTATGAATGTAAAAATGTTATTTTATCACCAAGTTAAACTTATTGAAATGCAATATTAATGTACACATGAAAATCTAATTCTGCATTTACAACTGAAGACGTTTCAATTTTCCTTTTGCCTGTACATTATGAAAACTGCAATCAAGACTCTTACTCTTATAGCTGAATCTGAGTAAGCTAATTAACTAATATTTCATGGTCGTTTGGTAACAATGCTCAATGAATGCAACCCAAATTATATATTAATATAAGTAAACTGAATTAAAAGATTACTTCCATGGTACACTATTTACATTAACACCTTTATCCACTGTGCCTTAAGGACACATGGCACAGTGGATAAAGGTGTTAGATCCAGTGGCAGGACCCAAAGAGTGTGAGTTCAATACCTGGTTATGGCAGTGGGGAACTTTGAGAGGAGAATTAACAGGAGATAACTGGCATCCATTAGACATGGCATGTGGAACTAGAACAGTTTACCCCAGTGATCGAAATAAAGGGTTCAGTTTGACATGCCAACCACCTGAAGAAGGCCAGAGTGTACAATGGCCGAAATATCCTCAAAGATGAGGACAATAGTCTGAATAATGTATTCATTAAGTGTACATAATACGTCATCTCAGGTATAGACAGATACTTCCATGGTATTACACATTGTTACAGTGTACAATGTTTCTTTAGTGATTTTTAAAGAATCAACACTTTTACCAGAAAAACTGTTACATCATCAGGTGTTATCTTGATCAAACAAATTAAATTCGGTTTTAGTGGTGATTTCTTTTTGCATGTATTTATGAGGAGCAAAGACCACTTTGTATATTAACCCCAGCATCACTATATCTGCTTCTTCCCAGATTTTTAATCCCAATCAACTCAGTCAAAGCAGTTTTAGCATTGGCACCACAATGTTGCATCTGACATCAACGCACACTATACTGTCTGACAAGTGCAATCTGAAAGTCTTCTGACAGACAGTATCACCATAAAGCTAGAACTAGTAAACAAAAAAGAAAATTAAATGAGAGTGAAAAAGAAAAAGGCAAGGATATAAAGAGAAAAAGAATTAAAGCAAATGAAAAAGAAATAAAAAAAAAAAAAAAAAAAGCACCTTAACTACTTTCATTTATTTCTATCTTTTTTTTCTCTTATCCACTTTACTGAAACTCATGAAATCAACCAGTTTACAGATTTCATCTATTTAGAAAATCCAATCAGTTTTTGACACTGTAAACTCCATGAAAGAGATTTTAAAATAAAATTTATAAAAACAAATCTCACATAGGGAATACTACCAACCATTCACATTAACAAAATCGGTTATTAATCTGTCAGGACACAAACAAAAAGTGAAAACAAGTAGCATTAATGCAAGAAAATAAAGACATTCATTACTTCTTTTTTTCTTGGTAATTCTGTGCAGTTTTTTTCCCCTATTTAGTAGAAAGAAAAGCAAATCATGAATTGTACAGGATACGCCACAAAAAATACAGGAAATTTGGTACAGTTTATTTAATTGTTAGCATTTTTGTTATAGTTATTTGAAACAAAAGCAAAAGATTTAGTAGCTTAAAACAGAACAAAAACACAAATGTTATATATGATGTTCAAACTAAAAAAGTTAATTTTTTTTCATGATATAGTAAATCTAAAATTTTCCGATTTTTTTTTTTTTTTTTTGAATCTAAACCTTACTGTGTTTTAAAAGCCTTTTAATACATGTGTGTACACTGTATTTCAATGAAAGACAAGACATCTTAAAGTGTTTCTGCACTTCTGCAAACCCACAAAACCTTTAACAGGTCAGGTAGAAAAGATTTTTTATTAATGCCAATATTTTGATAAAAGGTGATCAATATTCACAACAGACAATACTGGGAAACTACATTAATCCTATGAGAAGAAAGTATGCCACAAATAATAGAAAAAGCAATAATGTAAAATGAACTGGTTTCAAACCAGCTACGACTTCTTCATTGTAATATAAAAAAATCGTGGGTTGAATATTAGACACAGGTAATTTTTTTTGAAGAGGTTAAAAATCATACATTTCGTTGACCAGTTGCACTATACACTGGTTAGTTTTTGCTGGAGAGGTTAAAATTCATGCATTTTTGGTGACTGCAACCTACCTGGTAGACTTACATTCTCATGGTACCTTTGGATAACCTTAATGATTCAGGTAAACTTCTTTAGCCTAGATTTTTTTCTTTATGTTGTTACACAGAACATCATTCACTATGAAAATACCTTATATAAATTCTTTTTTCCTTTCCCCAATTTGCATTCATCTTCATTCGCATGGGTTTACCTCACTGAAGTATTGATATTCTAATGGCTTCCCTTTTGTCTGATATATATCTATACTGTAGAGATATTTCAGCTGTGTTCCTTATTCTGTCTTCCTCTGTTTATTTAGATTCATTTTTATTTATTACATTCTTTACATCTACTCGTGTTATTTTAACTTATAATTCTCTGTTACATATTCTTTAAATACTCCCCAATATAAGGGGTAAGTGATGATTGCATAGGGAGAAATATCAGAATTTTATTTCTAGCTTTATTTATGGTATACAGTAATGTGTTATCAGTAGGAGTCAACAAAATTGAGGAACATTATAAAAACATATTTTACTATTCATATATGAATTATAAACAAAGTATTACAGTATGTGCTACAAGAAGAAATTATTTATGATACATTGAAGAAAATATTGTTCTTTTACTGAACATTTATTAAATATACAGGAGGCCTACTGGTATTGCTCAGAAACTGGGGTTGCATTATACACATACTGTATAAAAAAAAAAAAAAAAAAAATCAAGTTTTTCACAAAAAAATTCAGGGATTCCCTTATATATGAAGTAGGCTTATACATGAGTATGTATGTGCACTTTAAGTGACCCCCTACAATCTAAAATATGTACTGGCTTTAAATAACCCACAAAGGATTGATAAGCTATAAAAAAAAACAAATCAATCTATGTGTACTCAGCAATATCACCATGGCTGACATCTGACATGATAACATTTAGAATATTTTTAACACAGATTAAACCTAAGGAGAATAACCAGATGTAAAACAAAAGGCATTTTCTTTTTAGAAATCAAAAAACCTTTTGATGTTTTTTTTTCTTGGAGGGGGGATAAAGCAAAAAAGTGCGTATTAACTTTTATTCCTATTGAAATATATATTTTTAGTAAAAGTGTTAATAAGTCCATTGTTAAAATATCATGAAATACCATTATACAGAATCTGAAATCTAAGCCCACAAAACAATACAATGAACTGATTTTGAAATTTATGTACAAAACAAACTTAGAGAAAAAAATATAACCTAAAGTAAAATAATGCAAATCTTCTTTTTCCCTCTATAAAGGAGTGCTGAAAAATTCTCAACCAACTTTCAAATGACCAAATACCATATTCATTTTTCGTTTTGTGGGCCTAAGAATATAACATCAACCCTTTGTGTACATGTGCACATAAAAGAGAGATGTCTAACAATAAAATTTAAAAAAAGAAGCATTTTTAAAATTGAGACATATTAATACTTATATACCTTCATGTAAGCTGGTATATGCACAGTTATATAATAGTGCTTAGAAAATGAACACAAAATTATCCATCAAATTGCCAATTACCTTGTTTCCAGCACAACTATTACTACTCCCACCATGCTCTAATGCACTTACCCCATCCACTCTTGGAATAGGATGAAATAAAATGGTTGCCTTCAGGGAGAACATAACCATTACTCTCCACCCTATTCCAAACTACCAAACCACCATATTTATCATTTGCTAATATGACATCAAATGCTTCAGGCAACAACAGTGTATATGTTAGAATTAAATATAAGGGAATAATCTTTTCATGCCCCCCACCCCAAACTATATACAATCTTTCACATACATATGCCAAAGATATACTTAAATATTAATAAGTAGACATTTTTCCACTTTATCAAATATATATATATCATATCTGTGGACATGTAAATATAGACAAATAGACATTATGTGTATCAATGCTACAAACAAGCAGGAATTTCTTTTTCCTGGTGATGGCCATGCTGGCTGAAACTAGTCAAGGGACCTAATTGAAATAATAAAACAAAAAAATATTAATATACAACCCAGTATGTCTGAAAATTTAAATTTTTTAATGTTTTTTATTGTTCAAAACATATATGTATACACACACACACACACACATATATATATGAGATTGTGCCAATATGAATATGTGACTGTGTCCCTAAATTTAAGGGCCGGTCATGTACAGGATAAAATTAAGTACTAAATATATCAAATGAAAGATTTGTAATCTAAGTGAAAATAAGAAAAACTTGTGATGGTTAAAAAAAAATCTCTAATCAACAACTATGAAAGGACTTAAAACATTTTACAAGTAATATTTTCCAATCTCCTTTCACCTTCTATCACAGCAAACAAATGACATAAAATCTCTGAAATGCTACAGAGTATTTATCATTTAAGTAAAGTTAAAATTCTTAAGCATTGCCATTAGCCTCTCTGATTTTTGATGAGATATAAAATTGATTTCAATTTTTTTAAGCCATTTTGTAATACAATTATGTTCATTACAGAAAAGATGTAAACATTCATGACAAATTATACGAACATCTGAATTAATAAGAAGGAAGATAGTAAAGGGAAAGAATGAAATAAAGAGTATTGAATGAGAAGAGAAATAAAAGGAGGAAAATGAGGGGGGAAATAATAAAGACATAGTAATAAAAAAATAAAAAATTATTAGAATACGACAGAAATGAATAGAAAAACGAAATGGGGTGAGCGAAGGTGGGGAAGACTGAAAAATGGAGAAAAACTAAAATGAGGGGAATCTGCAAGGGAGATTACAGGAATGAGGGGACAAATGAAAGTGAGAATATAGGAATGGGGAACAATTGAAAGGGAAAATATAAGAATGAGGGGACAACTGAAAAGAAGAACATAGGAATGAGGGGACAACTGAAAGGAAGAACATAGGAATGAGGGGACACCTGAAAGGGAGAACATAGGAATGAGGGGACAACTGAAAGGGAGAATATAGGAATGAGGGGACAACTGAAAGGGAGAATATAGGAATGAGGGGACAATTGAAAGCGAGAATATAGGAATGAGGGACCAACTGAAAGGGAGAATATAGGAATGAGGGGACAACCGAAAGGGAGAATATAGGAATGAGGGGACAACCGAAAGGAAGAATATAGGAATGAGGGGACAACTGAAAAGGAAGAATATAGGAATGAGGGGACAACTGAAAAGAAGAATATAGGAATGAGGGGACAACTGAAAGGGAGAATATAGGAATGAGGGAACAACTAAAAGTGAGAATATAGGAATGAGGGGACAACCGAAAGGAAGAATATAGGAATGAGGGACCAACTGAAAGGGAGAATATAGGAATGAGGGGACAACCGAAAGGGAGAATATAGGAATGAGGGGACAATTGAAAGCGAGAATATAGGAATGAGGGACCAACAAAAAAGGGAGAATATAGGAATGAGGAGACAACTGAAAGGAAGAATATAGGAATAAGGGGACAACTGAAAAGAAGAATATAGGAATGAGGGGACAACTGAAAGGGAGAATATAGGAATGAGGGGACACCTGAAAGCGAGAATATAGGAATGAGGGACCAACTGAAAGGGAGAATATAGGAATGAGGGGACAACCGAAAGGAAGAATATAGGAATGAGGGGACAACTGATAAGAAGAATATAGGAATGAGGGAACAATTGAAAGGGAGAATATAAGAATACACGCACAAATTTTATATATATATATATATATATATATACAATATCAAGGTATCTGAAATATCTTTCATAGTCGAATAATCTATCTCGGCAAGTTATTAATTATCTTCTTATGACCAGTTGACATCACCCTCATAAAAAGTTGATATATTCTTATTAACTGTTATTAGTGCAAATATTTTAGTAATATATATATCAGTTTACTATTCCATACATTCTTTTAATAGTATTTCTTTTCAGTCTTCATATATTTTCCTCTCAAATATTAATGTTATATCATCTTGTTTATTTCATAACAGTATATCCTATAAAGTGTAACATTTGAAGTTTATCTACAAAGTTGACTTCTCCAAGTGGTTATTCGCAGACTCACTTGAATAGAAAATCAAGCAAAGTGACATGATAAGCAGCCCAAATCATAACAATCACCAACAGCCAATATAGTCTGTCAATAATGGTCAGTAATGACCACACTTAACCAAAGCAGTGAATCTATTGACTATCCTCAAGGTACAAGGTAAGAATAGTCTCTCACACTTATTGAACCACACTAAGCAACAATTCCAGCAAACACTGACTGTAGGCAGATAGCTGTTCCATTGTTCAATAGGTGACATGTTGGAGTATGCAATGGACATCTCTACACATTCACAAGTAGGTTGGTCATCTCTATAGACACTGCTAAGAGGCAGGCTGTCCTTTGTAGAGCTAGACAAGTAGGCTGACCAAGAATCAAAGATGTCTCAAGAAGACAAAGACAGCAGAATATTGAAACAAGAATATAATGTTTGAAAATATAAACCATATGAAAAAAGAGGCCCTGTTTACACACACAAAAAATAAGACAAAAATATTTTTAATAGTTTGTAGATTTTAAAGATTGAGTGATGATGTTTTTTTTAAATAAGGTTTTTGGCTAACTTAAGAGAAAAGTAAAAAATAACATCTATATTCCATATAAAAAAAAAACAAAAACAAAGCAATTAATTGTAACATTTAGATTCACATCATAACTGAATGACTTAATCTCTTTTATGGAAGCAAATATGGCACAATTTTGTCATAGCTAAAGAAAAGATTTCAAGTAATGAAGATGTGGTTCAACTGATGAAATGAAAACCTCAAAGATAAAGAAAGGTGGTAAAGAAGCAAAAATTAAAGAACAACAAAAGACAGGAAGTTGTGAAGAGTAATCATCAAATGTTATATAACTGCCGTTCAGCAGCCTTTTCTTTGTTTCTAAAGACATCTTCTAATCTCTTAATATTTTGCTTCATTTCTGATAATTATTTTTTTTGGTATTGCTATGCACCTTTTGATTTCCATGTCATATTTTCCATCATCTGTTATTATACTCACCAGAGTCAAATTTAAGCACTTCTCTGATTTTTACATCCTTTTTTTTTTTTTTTTTACTGATGACCACCTTGTTACAGTTAGTCTTTTCCTCTTGCTTTCATCAAATGGTGAGTTTTATTTTTGAATAGGCCATGAAAACAATGTTGTCAGCAGAGTGCATATTGTTATGATTTCATCTGTTAATAATTTTTTCACTCCTTTAAGAAACATCTTGCAGTACAAGTTTAATAAATCTGTTGAGAAAATATGCTTGTCATATCCCTCTTTCTAGTATTCTGTATCCACTTAATTCATTCTTTCTCTGTAAGCAACTTGTTTTCCATATGAATCAAGTTTTACTAATATTTCAAGGAGTCATACTTAATCAAATGCCTTTGCAGAATCTATGAAACTTCACTATAGATCTATTGTACTTTTGCTTGCTCTGAAATCATGAAAATGACTTTTCTTTATCCAGCATCTTGAACAAAGCAATATAATTTTTGGCCTACTTCTGCTATGAACTCTAACAATTGTAATCTTAATTATTACTAATATGGATCATCAAATTTACTGTCTAGTAGAGTTCAGCTTCATTTGCACCTGTATTTATTTATTATTATTATTTTTTTTTTTTTTTGACAGTGCTTTGTAGACAGATCTATTGAGGTCTTCAGGTATTTTGATTTCTTTTATCACTCTGGTGAACTTGTCATTCTCCAAATCATCTAAAGCCATCAGAATCTCTTATTACAATCCTATCTAATCCTGTTACTTTGTTCTTCTTCACCTTGCTCACCAAGCCTCAGTAACAAAATTAAATCCTGCTGAATCTGGTAAAAACATTTCCAAATAATCTCTTCTAAGCATGCACAGTATTTGTGAAAACAATTGATAGAAACTCATCTCTTTAACCACACTTACATTTAACTGAACTTGACTTAGTCTGTCACAAAGCAACAATGGCAAGGCACTGAATGAAGATTAAACTAACAATATTCTGCTAACCATCACTATCACAGATACTTCAGTACACGCACACACCTGTGTCTAACATAAAAAAAATTTTAAAAATTTTTAGGTTTATATATTCTGAATATATTATGTATATTTCTTTTCACTTTCAAAGGTTCTAATCTTTAGTTCCTAGCTTCTCTTAGAAAGAGCTGCAGGCAAGATACCATTCTTCGTATTCTTTAGAATGAACAAGAATACAGTTGTTGCTTCTATAGAATTCTGCATGAGTTTTTCTATTGACAATCACTGCAGACATTGAATCTGAGAAGGTTTGTGTATTAAAAATAGGGAGAGAATAATCTATACATTTTTAAGGTCAAAGGGACAGACAGTTTTTTCTTTTTCTTTTTAGATTTTTAATGATTTTTGAAGTTGTAGGTAAAATGTGTCCTACAATAGATAGCAGTACAGTTGTAGATAATTTCATAATACCTTTATCCATTGCTGAGAACAGACAGATGTCAAATATTATGTATCGACATTGAGAATTTTTTTATATGCTGTTTAAAATGTATCATGTCTTGAACTTTCTGTGAATTACTTGGTAGTATCCATTAGTAGACACCCAGGGAATGCTTCACCATCTATATAAGGCAATAAGTCTGTTTCGGCAGTGGCAGAGTACAAACATGACTGTTATAGATCTTTCAGTGGTATTATTTTATACCTTTAAGACAAACTGTAAAACTGATATCTAATGATATAAACGTTTTGGTTGCCAAGCACATTGGACAATTTCTTTACATGACATATTTATCAGAACAATCAAAATCTGACAGTTTTGTTTGCCTCTTAAAAAGACAATTTTAAAATTACAGAAACTATACCAGCTTCAGTGGATTAATTCACAAAAGAAAATCTTCAGTTATTGAAGTCAGTAAATTTGATATTGAATTGGAAAAGAAAATTAATTTATATAAGAAGTAAAATATTTCTAAAATTCATGCTAAGGTTTTTTGTCAAATTTTCTGTACTCTATGTCAGATTTTATTTTGCAATTAAATACTTTCACAATAAAATTGCTATTAACCAATTGATGTTGGTAAAAATATCAGGATATATATCATTCATTTAACAAATAGACCATGTGAATTTCAACTTATAATAATTGTTTTTATTAGAAATAGTTACAATAAATTATTTGGTAGTGCGAGATGTTATTCTCCATCCTTGGAGTTATTTTGGAAAAATACAGTGTGCAATGGGTAAATTATCACCATTATATTTTTAATTTTGCACATGCATGTTGTTCATTTTTGTCAACTGCACAATACAGTAGGGTTAACTGTGAGAAAAAAGCACTATGATGCAATTCACTTCAGCAGAAATTTGGAAACTGCATGCTGAACTGCTTGGCATTTGTGTTGGAAGTTTCAATATGAACATTTCAGAGTGTTTGGGTGTTTATCTAAGGACAGTGCAGAGGATACTGTGTCCCCAAAAGATGTACTGAGAGTGATGAAAACCAAATATCAAGTCAACATCATAGTGTTTGGAGTGATCACTAGAGATGACGACATTATGCCTTCATTCATCTACCCACAGGGCCTCAGACTCAACACGGAGGCCTACATTGAGTGCCTTGAGGAGGTAGTGCTGCCCTAGGCCAAGAGAGTGGCTACTGGAATACCCTATGTCTGGCAAGTGGATTGTGCACCATGCCACACAAGCAGGAGAACCTACTCGCAGGACAATTTCTGCAACTACATCACCTCTTACATCTGACCACCTAACTCCCTAGACTTGCAACCCCCCTTGATTATTATGTGTGGGGCACAGTTGAGCAACATACCAACAAAACTCCTTGTAATACCAAAGATGAACAGAAGGCAAGGATTATGGCAACATTCACCAAGAATGGCCCCAGAAGTGTTGCAGGAGATTTCAAAGCCATTTGGAGGCCGTGGTTAAAGCCAATGGTGATTCTAGTGAATAAATTTACTCTCTAGTATTTCAAGATATTTTTGTGTAATTTTGGTAAATATATCTGTGTTATTTTCATTTTTGCATAATTTAGTCGACAATTTATCCATCGCACCCCGATCATTATCATTTTCTTATTAACCTTTTCTCTAGCATAGATGTGTATATAATAAAGTAATCAGTAGTAATCTCCATTGTTTTATGATTACCTCTCTTTGGAGAACTCTTTCATTTGTAGAGGACTATAAATAGTCACCAAGCTGGTATCAATTATCCTAAGCAGAATAAAGCTTTCTGAAGCTTACTCTTGCTCTCTTTTGTTATTACAATTTATTCTGCTTAGAATGGAACAACTAATGCGCCCACAGTGATTTGATGTGGAACTGGATATTCATAATTCTGAATAACGCTGAACTCATTGGCAAGTGACGCTTGAAATTTTTTTACCAACATTATATGCAGAAAATCCAAACTGACCAATAAACAAGCTTGGACTTGTAATGAATTATATTATCTCACATGATATACAAAATTATTATGGATGTTCTACTTATGAAGAGGCTGTTGCAGTTTATGTTGCAGCTTAGATAACAAAAATGAAATGTTTTTGTGATATTTACTTGCTACATGATGACAACAAAATTGTGAATCACTGAAACAATTTTTAAAAGAATTACAGACCCTAAGCAAGGAATGCAACTTCTGGCCAATGAATGCTGAAGAAATTCGAGACAAACACATTATGGATGCCTTTTTATCAAGGAGCCTCAGAATGGTCAGGTAAGACAGAGACTTCTTGAAAACAAATGTCTTAATTTAAGAACAGCCTATGAGCTGGCTTATATATCTGAGGTTGCTCAAAAACAGTATGTTCTACCTAGTCTGATACAATCAGTGCTGCTCTGAACATACTCTCTTCTTGTTCTCCACACTCTTCTTATGTGTATAATTCTCCAGGTCCTTCCTCTGTAACTTCTTTCTCTAACCAGGAAATTCCAGACACTTCAAACCCTTCAGAGCTGCCTATCACCACTGATTCCACAGGTCATAAATGCCACTTCTGTGGGGTCAGTCTACACCTGCAGTTTTCTTGTCCAGCCATTTGTCACAAATGTTGGAAGTTGGGACATTTTTCAAAAGTCTGTATGTCCATATCTAAAAATAATTTTTCTAAAACTTCTGCCTCTTTTATGGTAGCTATTATAACAGATGTGTCTCCGGACTGCCTTTCAAAAAGTATAATACAGATTAAAGTTAATGGCATTTCTATTGATGCAGTGTTGACAGTGGCAACTCCAGCAATTATGTTAATTTCAATATTGTGAAGGCTAATCAATGGAAAATTTTTCCCCATTCAACTTGGATGTCTATGGCAAATGTGTCTTTGTAATCACAAGTGACTGGGTACTGTCTAGTTAGCTTACATTTAAAAAATATTTCGTATAGAAACATCAAACTCTCGATAATGAAGAATCTCTGTAGTGACGTGATAGTAGGGTACGATTTTGTTTAGCATCATTCAACATCATTCTTGTAATAAGGTTCCTTTTGGAGGACCCAAACCAGTCCTTAGCATTTGTGGCCTAACAGCAGTTAATGTTCAGTAGCCATCACTCTTCAACAATTTATCTCCAGGCTGCAAGCCTACAGTGATTAAGTCGAGACAGTACTCACTTGAGGGCAAACATTTTATAAAAACCAAGATTACAAGAATGCATGATGAAGGAATCACTGAAATGAGGGAGTCTCCATAGAGCTCCCAGGTATTAGTAACATCTTCTGGAACCACAAAAAGAAACTAGTAATTGATTACTCTCAAACCATAAATAGGTTTACTCTATTAGACGCTTACCCACTACAAGAGATAGACAAAATTATAAGCGTAATTACCAAATGCAAAGTGTACAGCACACTAGATCTCAAAAGGGGCTATCACCAAGTGGCTGTCAAACCAGTAGAGTGAGTCTTCACAGCTTTTGAAGCAAACGGTCACCTCTACCAAATTAAAAGGATACCATACAGTGTAATGGATGGCGCTGCCTACTTCCAGCAGATTATGGACAAAAATTATTAGCGATAAAAAATTGAAAGGCACTTTTGCCAACATTGAAAATGTAACCGTATGCAGACATAACCATGCAGATCACAATTGTAATCTGAAACAATTTATGGAGGCCATTGAGAAATATAATCACATCAAATAAAGATAAATGCTTTTTGGGCATAGACATAATTCAGTGGGGTAAACCATGTTCTGTATCATCAGATCTAGAATGATTAAAAACTCTACTAAAATTGCCAATTCCTAATAATATGCATGACCTAAAATGAGATATGGGCATGTTTGCTCATTAATCCCAGTGGATTGCTTCTTTTTCAAACAGAATACACTCATTGGTACAAACAGTTTTCCTCTTTCTTTTGCAGCAATGGAGGCTTCTAAAAATCTTTAAAAGTAAAGAGTCAACTGAGCAATTATGGTTATAGATCCCGCTATTCCTCTGGTGATGATGCATCTGATTGTGCAATTGCTGTTTCTTTAATGCAATCTGGACACCCTGTTGCTTTTTTTCCAAGGACCTTGTCACGTTCGAAACAGCAACACTCAGCAATTAAAAAAGAAGCTTATGCTATTGTAAAAGCACTCAGAAAATGGAAGCACTATTTAATTGGATGACATTTTAGACTACTGATCAGTAATTTGACGTGTTCATGTTTAACACCAGAACAACAAGTAAAATTAAGGACAAAATAGCGAGATGGAAAATTGAACTCTGTTTTTACTTTGATGCAATCTATCTGATCTGGTAAAGAGAATGCCGCAGTAGATGCACTATCAAAGGTATGTAGCATGATACCAAACACAGATGAGCTTCGTACTCTACACAATGAACTGTGCCACCCAGGCAGAATAAGGATGACACGTGGTATGGACCAGAAATCTACCATATTCCATGGATTACATAAAAAAAAAACCCAGTAAAATCATGTAGAATATATGCAGAACACAAACTGCAATTCTTCAGGCCTAAAACTGTGATGCTCATAAAAGCCACTCAACCATTTGAGAGGACAAACATAGATTTCAAGAGCCCCTACCATCGAAAAATAGGAATTGTTACATGCTAACCATTGTTGACGAACATTTCACAATTCCCATTTGCATTTCCTTGTCTGGAAATATCAGCAAATTCAGTGATACAGAGCTTATGCTCTTTATTTTCCATTTTTGGGGGTTCCAAGCTTACATCCATTCAGACTGTGCAGCTTCTTTCATGTCTGAGCAGCTCAGACAATTTCTCTATGAACAACAAGTGACCACAAGTTGAATGATACCTCAGCGAATGGTATAATAGCATAATATGGAAAATAGCATACAACTGGCCACTGCGAACTGCAAATCTCCGACCACCTACTGAATCTCTGTATGAAAATTAGAATGCTCCTATGTACAGCCACAAACACTATACCTCACAAGAGTTTTCTACTATTTCAATGAAGAAGTTCGGCGGAAACTTTGCTTCCTTCATGGTTCTCAAAACCTGGAACAGTTCTTCTAATATGTTTCATCCATTATAATAAGAATGACCTATTGACAAATGAAGTGGAGCTAATTGAAGTGAATCTGCATTATGTACTGGTGTAACCCTTGGGTGAAAAAGAATCCACTGTTTCCCTCAGAGACCTTCCACCTGCAGAGGATGTACCTGAATCTAATATAGTTTGTGAGGAGGGGCCGACATCTCAAGATCCTTCCACTGCAGTTGAAGGTCAACCTGTCAGCATTGTAGCATGGGATTCATCTACAGACTGCAAGCATCAGATATAAGGTCTAGATCGTCTCTGGAATTCCAAAAGGCCCAGAGTGAGCCATGCATTCATTTACTCAGTAATGAGCCCATCCCCAAACCTAATCAGAAGACCTGCTTTCAGAATTTTAACAACCTGCATGCAGAAGAAGACTTGCTTATACCAACTCAGAACAAAGAGAGAAAATTGATCCCAGTGTGTCTTCAGACCCAGAAACCTAGAGTCTTGATCCTATTCACAATACCAAACTACCAAGATGTTCCAACAGAACCCACAAAATGTGTGGACAATGGAGCAAATTTATCCTGTATGATTAAAATAAAATGGGGGAAAATATAATAAAGTAATTGGGAGTAATCTCCCTTGTTTTATGATTACCTTCCTTTGGAGAACTCTTTTGTTTGTAGAGGACTATGAATAGTCACTATATTTGTATCAATTATTCTATGCAGAATAATGCTTCCATAAGCCTTTTCTTGCTCTATTTTGTAATTACAGTGTATATACATTGTTGTAACCTAGGGAAGGTTACTAAATAAAATAATCACATGAAGGTTGGTAATGAACGATAATACTTAGGACATGAACAACACATATAAGATTTGCCAGTGGTGTGTAGAAGTAGTAGTCAACTGCTAGAAGTGAGTCAAGTGAATTCCACAATGAATCTCTAACTGCAGACCAACATACAGTATTTACTACTGTATTTATGTGAATGGTGACATAACCATTATCATCTGTAGACATGCTACAACATACATTTTTACTGAATTGGTTTTCTTTTTCCCCAGACACAGAAGAACAAACACATCCAAAACAAGGTTGAAAAAACCCCAGCTCAGACATATTTATACATTGATTCTTTTTATGCCTTTCTAAGCTTAAAACGAATCCAATTATCAACCCATATACATCTGATAGTGGCGTTAGCCACTGCTTGGACATTTCAAGGTGCCTCAGTTTCTTAGTTACTATATTAAAAACAATTAAAACAAATTTGTCTGAAAATGAAACATTTTTTTTCCCTGGCATTGATCATAAAGATATAACCTATAAACAAGATTATGTGATGAGTGACAAGAACAGAACTTTGGAAATTGTGAAATGTTTAACAGAAATCAGAAAATAAAAAAATGATTTTGAAAATATTGGCAAGAAGGGAAAAAACTAACTTTAAGAATGTCACAGGAAGGGATATGAAAAAAAAAAAAAAAAAAAAATTAAGAGGGTAATAAGCAAGAAAAGCAGATTGATCAGCAAAATAATATTTGAATGAACTGAAATGTAAAGAATAGAAAGATGTATAATATTAAGAACATTGGTTAAAAACATGAAAACATCCAAAACACTGATTTAAGTAAACATCACAAAAAGAAGTATATAAAATGAACAAAGTCATAAATGAAAACTTATTTCTTAACAGCAATTCTTACTGAAGTATGTTGAGCAACAATGGATGGACCTGATGGCTGGGCTTCATGGAAACTGACATGACTTAAAACACAATATGAGAAAGATGATGTAATATTTTGGGTAAGTACTGAAGCTAGTAAAATTATATGTACCTTCAAAGATGATGATAGTGCTGAGATAAAAGCAAAGAATTATTACAAGTTACATGATTTTTGAATAGTACATGTCATAAATCAAAAAGCTTTAAGCTAAAGAAAGAATATATTCATGCAAGACAATGCTCCTTCATATTCTACAAAGCTGGCTATTGACTACCTTGCCAAAAATGGTTTCAAAGATACCAAATTAATAGAATGGCCCCAAACCTCTCCATATATAAATCTACTAGAAAACTAGTGGCCCATTGTTAAGAAAGATATGAGAACTGAAAAGAATATTCAAGCAAAAAGAAGAAAAAAAGCTCCCTGTGAGCAATACAAAATGCTGCAACTAATATTAGAGTTAAAGCAGGTAAAGTTAACAAAATCAATGAATGAAATACTGATGAATGTTATATAATGCCAACAAGTCAATATTAATGTGTAAAATAATAAAATAATTCATTTATTATTAATACTCTCTCTTTTGATATGAAGCATTGAATTACAATAAATTCTTGCCTTGAAAATGTTATCTTCCAGAATTACCCTCGTTGACTTTTGCAAATGCTGTAATTATCATTATACAATAATTATGTTAATCACTTTTAATCATGTAAATCTAAGTTATATATATATATATATATATATATATCACACACACACACGTTTCACATCCAACTAAATTAGTTAATGAAAATCAATTGTAGATAAATCTAACCCAAAGTGTTGTTAAATAGAACCTGATGAATTTAAGTACCGAGTCAATTACAAATTTGCAACAGCTGACTCCAAATCAAAAATTAAATAGTTCTAAATGAATGCTGATTTTCTTTTTTGTAAACTTTCAATTAAAAATCCATTCCTGAAAGAAATTTTCTTAATCATGGGTCCTTTAATGACAAAATTACACTATGGTCAAGTTCAGACAAGCTTTTTGCCATGCTTTGAAGTAATTTGTGAGGGGCAATTAATTCTTGTGATTAACCTATTTAACTCTCCTGCCACAAATATATATATATATATATATATATATATATATATATATATATATATATTGGAATATGTTCCAAGAAAGAAATTGATAAATAAAATAACTTTGTGAGAATTTATAAAAAAAATTGCTCAATGTTTAATATTTATAGTAGGGTTGATTTT
Organism: Acanthosepion lycidas; assembly: GCA_963932145.1. Lineage (NCBI taxonomy): Eukaryota > Metazoa > Mollusca > Cephalopoda > Sepiida > Sepiidae > Acanthosepion > Acanthosepion lycidas. Next base: position 64,921,406 of record OZ010576.1, read on the forward strand.
ATTTTTTTTTTTTTTACATTACCTCTTTTCCCCACTTTTTGAAATACTTCTTGTTATTAAAGGCCTAACTCTAAGATCTTTATTGAAGTAAGGATATATTAGAGAGTAGAAGCAGGGTATAAAGGAAAAAGGTTGAAAAAAATGACATGTCAGGCCTTGTCTTTCATCCATCCACACAACAGATTCTCACATATAAAACTGACAGTGCATTCAGCTGTGCTTGTGCATTAAATCTGATAGTGAGTGACGTGCATCTTTAAATTAATGAACAATCATAGGAGAGGAAAAAATCCTCATAAAATTTCAGAATTTTTTTGCAGTTTAGAGAAAAAGATCTTAAAAGAGGAAGAGGGCAGCAAATACCTTGGCATTCTTTTATTTGATGTCATATCAATGAAGTTAAATAGATGCATAAGTAGAATGAGATAGACATGAAAATGTGTGTGTTGTGTTTAAGAAATACAGACTAACAGACATATGATCAATATAAATAAATGATTACCCACTCATATAGAATAGGGGACATGTGAGTAAGATAATGCTCCAGCAGTAGTCATGCTTAGATACAGGTAAAAGCCTGAATTTCAAATACTGATTTCAGAAGACAAACAAGTACTTTTCCATTGAAAAGATTGGTGTAACTAAATCATGTCTGTTCCCATTTGACCTTTAAATTAAGCTTGAGTACATATTACATACAGAGAACAACAGCTGTATGCAAAAACAAATTATATAAGTGATTGATCACAAGAAGCAATTCTCAATGATTTAATGAAAACTATGCTCATCTCTCAAAAGTCATTTGTAGTAAATATGATTTTTATTGATTGATTTTTAATTCAAACTTTGTACCAAGTTTGGATTAGACCAAATAAATTTATACAAAGAAATCGTTACAATCTTACATTTAAGCACATGCTGGTAGAAAATCTTTTTAAAGTTTTCTTGGTGTAAGATTTGAATTCATGGAAATTAAAATGATCCAGCCCAAATTATTTTCTTTGTATTTAATGAATTATTTCCAATCAGGAAAGAGAAGACAATAGTGAAATAACTCTCCTGTTTTTTATTTTAACATAAATCTTGTTGGATACAATGAAATAAAATTACAGAGCGTTTTCTGCACAGAACAAGTTAGATATAACTTAGCAAGAACTAATAATTTACAAATATATTATCAATCCTCTCTGGGGATTGAGGTTTAGATGTGTAATCAAGTCATTTCCCCTCTCTCAACAATCTTGATTTACAATAACTCGTACCTCCCCGCCCCCAAAGAACACCAAATAACTGCCGTGTCAAAGACAATCCTTTCTTCATATATTTTCTTCTTTTGAATAGCATTAATGTGTGAGTTTCAATATGATACATAGTTAATAAGAAATATGCTGACAGATTTAAATGAGATTTCTTTTCAGATATTAAAAACTAATAAATATGATAGCAATCTCTTCTGATCAAATATTATTAGTATGGGTACTGCTAAAAAAATAAAAATCTGAATGTTTAATACTAATGAGATTGATTATTTATATTTATATTATTATATTCATACATTTTAACAGGTTCAGTTCAGATGTTTAGTGCGAGAGTGAGTGACAGCAAGCCTTACTAAATCATCAGCACCCACCTCAATATTTTCATTAAGTCAATGTTTATAGTTACCATCAAAGTAAGAGTTATATGGTTTTGTAAACATTACAGTTCTTCTGATACTATTTGTATATATTTTACTTTAACAAATAAAAACTATTAAAAAGATTTTAATATTGTCAAATATAAACTTAAGTCAGTTATATGGATCAGTACTACATGTCTACCTCTCTTCTAAACAAAAATGTATATAAAATAGATATAAGAGAACAAGATTCACCATTTATAGACACTAATAGAAAAATCAGTTGTGGAACTATTTGAACAGAGGATGTTTGCATGTATCTGAAATATCCTCAATTTAGTTTGTAACAAATATAGTTTCTCACCCAAATAAAAAAAAAACTTCTTTTTTCAAGTTAAACAAATTTACAGTGCTATATATTCTTACCTACATTTACACAAGCAAATTTCAAATAATACTAATATTTTGGTATATAAACCTCTATATGCATCATGAACTTCGATTTTGTGCAATTCTTTCTTCAATACACAAATATGAAATCGGTTGTTTTTTTTTTTTCCAATTTTCAAGCCTTTAAATCAAATATTTGTAGTAAAAAATAGCAAACATGATGCCTTTCTGGCACACAAACAAGTATATGATTATTGGCAAAGATGAAAACTTAGCAAATAAGCATGAAAAAAATTAGCCATTTGTCAAAGAACAACATTTGTATAGCCAAAGCTGAACAAAATATGAATAAAAGAAAAAAAAAAGACTGTCTTTCTGTAGCCTCTTATTGGGCTATGTATATGGTCATCTAGCTGAACTTGTTTTTAAAAGCAAATAAACTAGCCAATCAACAAAAAAAAAATAGTGTACCAAATGTTATTTGAAAAAATTTACATCAACAGGAAAAATCAATATTTAACTATGCAAACATGGCATCCATGTTTGGTAAGGAACCACAGAACTGCTTTACAGGTGATCAAAGAAAGATAGAGAGAGAAGTAAGGTGGCAAAGGGAGGGAAGAGGTACAAGAGACTAAATCTCCAAACTTTCGAAAAGCTTCTTAACAGCTAAATTCTCCAACTCTCTCTGACCACTGGAATCTCCCCAACACAAGCATTGTACAGTAAGAGTATTTATTATTCTCTGAAAGTTCTTTTGGGCATTACTTTCCTCCCTATTCTTCTGTAGTTTAACTCTGAATGCCACAAAACCCCAGCCTCTATAAATGGTAGCGCACTCCAAAGAAAGCGTAACACAAGAAAACCAAAAGGGAATTGCATTTTTTCAATATCATAAATCTATTAGGATATCTATAAATGTGTGTGTAAGTATTCATAAATTTTATATATATATGTGTGTGTGTAGATATATATACACACACAGAGTTATGATTTGATATATATCCATAAAAAAGATGTGTATATACACACACAAATGTACATAAGTCCTTGTATCTCATAACTAATTTCTTTAGTATGTCAGTATGCATCTAACATGGTCCTATACATTATTGCAAATATTGACATAAAACTTTTTTCTTTCTTTATCTCTTATCTCGTTATTTTATAAAATCTCCCAGGTTCATAAAAATATTCTGTATTTGGTAAAGTTCTTTATTACTCCCTCCTTTCCCCATACAACATCTTTTCTTTTTTTTAATTTTCTTGCTTGCTGTTTATAAAGAACATGTTACGGAAGAGAAACCATCAAAGTTGATGGGGTGAGTGAAGAGGGCAAAATGAATACAAAGAAAAAACTAATTAAGAAAGAAAAGAAAATCTTTCCACTATGATATTTAAAAATGTTTTCTACTCTGCCAACAGAAAAGTTCAATAAATATTGTGAGATAATGCTAACTATCACAGTATATGAATAGGAACTTGACAGTCCAGAACATTTTGGAGAGCTTGTGACATTTTAAACATTTTGAGGTTTGCCTTTCAAAATTGGATAATGGATTTGTTAAATCATTGCTTATTTTAAATTATATTGAATTGTTTAAAGATATAAATTCATAAGTATTTTAATAAACCAGTTATCTGAGTTTCATGCACAGTGCAAAAGTCAGGTGCTGATTTGAGTTTTCAGCATGAAATTGAAAATTGTGCTACCGGTGAGGAAAAAAATGTATAATTATTATTAATATAAATTATAGCTCTGTTGTTATACATCGAGCACTATTTTATTAGCACCAGCACTCATATATATTTTATATATATCTCCAAATAAGTTTGATTAGATAGAACTGATGCCAGTAGCCATAAATTTACCACCTCACTTTACAAAGAACCCACAGGCAGAAATTCATGTTTACTTAACTACAAAAGTGAATATCCTCACAGATACAAAATAGCTGTTATAAAAAACATGATTTACAGGGTCAAAGTAATCTCTTCTTCAGACATATTATTCTATAAGGAACTTGATAACATTAAACCAACCCTAATCAACAATAATTTCCCTAACCACATTGTCAACAAACAAATAAAATTAACCTTAAAGAAATTTAGCAAAAATGACGCCCTTCCTGATACGAACAAGAATAAACACACTATTAACTTATTCTATTGTAACCAAATGCACCCTAATTATAAACAGGATGAAAAAGCAATTCAAAATCTACTTCACTGGTACATATTTCTCAATGATCCTAACAAGCACCTAAGATTTGTCATCTATTATAAAAAGTATACAACATCTAACTTAAATATCATCAATAACACTGGGCCGCATAATTTTCCCCCTATATAAAAATAATGTTATCTCTAAATTCTCATGCCCTTTGGGAGATTGCATCTCCAACACTAATAATCAAAAACAACATTAAATACTTACATTGGGCACACATGCACCACACTCTTGCAGACTAGCCTGTCACCTGTTGAAACTTAGTGCAATCTGTGCATACATCAGCCAATACATCATTAATGACCAAAATGTAACTATTAACATAAGACAAATACTAGTTGACAACACAAAAATACTCTATAGCACCAGTTGCAAGGAAAAACTCAAAACTTTAGACGCTATTATTATACAAAATAAACAGCCCACATTAAATAAGATATTGTTCACTACAGGAAATGGTATCTTGAAGTGCATATAACTGATGTGTACATATATTAGCCCAGCTTCCAAATGAATATCAAGATGTAGATGAAGGAGTTAAAACTATCAAACAGACACCACATCATCTCTTAATAATGACTGTAAAATTGAAAGTACTTTAAGAAAAATAAAAAAATATGAACTTAGATAATTTATCCACAACTTCAAACATATAAGACTCAACAGCTTATTTGGAAATTGTAAAAGTGTAATAAAAAATTAAACAGATAGACCCTATCAGTTCTATTTAATCAAACTTATTTGGAGGAATACCTACCACCCAAATACACCTTATATATATATATATATATATATATATATATATATACTTGGTTACTTTTTGTCTGGTCCACATTTAACATACCAATCAAGATAAACAATATCTCAAAGATAGATCCTATTGATACAGGTGTGGGGAAAAGATTTGTCAAAAGAAAAAAAAAATAGATGAAGAAACAAAGCAAGTGTACCTAAAAAAATAACCACTGTTTAATAAAATTATCTTCTGTGCCAAATAGAGAATGTTACTTAATGCTTAATAACTGATCTTGCATTAAAGTTGCATCAGTCAAGCTAATATTCAAAAACTGTTCTATTCTCTAGTGACTTGCAGGATATGACTATTTATCTTTTATAATTAAAAGCAATGATTTCAAAAAGAAAAGAGTTAATTGTACTAATAAAATAAAAATCATTAAAAATCTATAGAGAAAAAGGTAAATAAATTTTGCTCTATATTTACACATTTCTTCCTTAATGCTTTTATATTTTTCTTCAAATTATTACCAATGATGATAACAGCTGCAGATGATTCCCAGCATTGAACATTGCCTTGTTAAAATCCAAATTTAAAAATAAAATATAATTCTTTTTAAAATGTTGGAAAGTTAAATATACAAAAGAAAGAATATTACAAAAAAGGAAGTTTGTTTTCTAAAAATACTTTAAATAGCCAATTATTTCAGTTTCCTTAACAATGTTATTCTGATTTATACTTGCCACCATATATTACAGAGTTCTGTATATGCATGCTTACTTTCACATGCATAGACAATCATGAAAAGCATAAGTGGAACAATTATATTGAATTTACTGCTAGGTCAGCAGCTACAAAAGTTGGTTCACTGTGTTGCAACAAACAAATTCTTTTTGACAGAATTCATCTTGCATGTTTATAAATCTACCATTTATCTTTGCATTAAATATTGCTGCCACATCTGGTCTAGTGCACATGTATCTCAAGATGCTTGACAATATCCAATGAAGAATCTGTAAAGTTATTTGTCCTGATTGGACAGATCAGCTTCAGTCATTTCCTCACCATTGTAACATAGCTTCCCATTGCCTTTTCTATAAATATTTCATGACAATTCTACTAACGGTAATTTGTATTGACCTGATGAATTTAAGTAAATTACTAGATTGGCAACTAGGTCTCATCATTTACTGTTGAAATAATTAGATCTAAACATAAGTTCTATTCTAATATTTTAATAGTTTCTTCTCACCTTTGAAAATTTCTTCTGACTTCTTGTTTTCCTGTCAACTACAATGTTCCAAAATTTAAATGGAATATCAATTGCCATCTTGTTTTTCTGAATCCTGTTCTTTTATTGTCCTCACTAATGCTTTTTCATTTTCTTTCACTCTCAGTAACTCCATGAATGTGGATGCCAATTTGTAATATGTAGACAGTATTTATGAGAGGAGAGCAATAAGTCTGTAACCTAACATGTAGTGATTAGCTGAAGTTTAATCTGAATATTTCACTGTATATTGTTCAGCTAATGTGATTCATTATTTATTATGCACGTGTGATTCACATTCATCACAAAATTAGGTTTCAGTTGTAAAGGAAGACATTCAGTTTAAAAATATTTTTGTATAAATGCTTTTTTATCATAAGACAATTATTGATATACCTATGTATTTAGAAGATTATTCATTACAATCAAGTGTGTGTGTGTGTATATATATATATATATATATATATAGCTCGGCAGATGTGTACATACCTTAGATAATGAATTACAAAGAGTTACACAACTGCATCAATGCATGAACCTTATTACTTCCCTCCCATTACACACAAAATGCCCACAATTCTTTGTGCATGTTATCCATTCTAAAATTACAATTTCACAGAACTACATCAAAGCAAAGTCTAAATTTGTCATAGTTTATATGCTCTTCACCAAATTCTTAATTTTAAAACTATAATGAGCTTTTGAAAAATTCTTATTGATATTGAAAATGAAGCACAATTGAAAAATAAGTTTTACTCATTCAATACATTTATCTAATTTACTTTGAGACAACACAATAGTTCTACAGTTGATATTTATCATGATCTTTTCTTTTTACTTTCAGGGGAAACTGTATATTTTTGTGACTTTAATATGATCAGAATTTTCAAACATAGTCAAAAAGACAAACCATTTAATTAATTATAGATACAACTGCTTGGAAAAGCTTTGGATATATGTAACGCTTTCTGCCTTTATCAAAAAACAAATTAAACAATTGATTTCTTACTAGTACTCAAGGATTAATTAATAGTACTTATGGATCAGTAAGGATACTAAGTCTACAGAAAAAACTGGATAGGAGAAGGATATGATTTTAACAGCTGCCTTAAACTAAGTTTATCAATTTGCTTGGTAAAAACCTATATAATGGTTTGCAGAAACTGTCAATTTTTCTTTGAAGTTTGGCAATGGAATGGATCATAGGACACAATGCAGTTACAATGTCAACAACATAAAGAAGAGGTTCATTTGCTTGGAAACTTGGTCATTGTTATTGTAGCTCAAAACCTTATCAGGGTCAATGACAATTTTCCAAATAATGTTTTTTCAGTTAACTTCCGGGGTATCTAGCTGGCATGAAATAACAAGTATAATAAACAATTAGTCTAAACAACACAATGTTTGTGATTCTAATCATATATTTACTTTATTATAAAAATGACCTGAATCAGTACACACTTGAATAAAGTCTGTGTGAAAAGGATAAAGAATATACAACAGAAAAAAATTGATACCTGCAGATGCAATAAAGAATCAGCAGATAAAGTAAAACTTGATTGAACACACAATATAAATGTTAGTCAATTAGCAGCCAACCTTTTTCACTCTCCATCACCCCAAGCTACATCCTTCTATGATGTCACCAAGTGCAATATATCAACCAATCTACTTATGAATCCACACTTTCTCAACTGCTTGCAAAACCACCTTGATATTTAGATACCACAACAGAGAGACTGGTTCTTCTAATCATGCTTGTTTAATGTTATTTTATAGAATCATTTGACTTGAGACTGAAGCAACATCTTAATCCAATGTACACATCACTTCTGTGAAGAAAATGAAGACATTGTCTAAAAGATGAGTGGATCTGAAATCCACAAATTCTATAATCCAGGAAAAGCAAAAGCATCTTAAGAATGTAGTTTTACTCAAGAATAGTCACTTTAGTTGGTTATCAGAATTTAAAGGCAACTCAAACAAGCAGTACATTGGCTGCATACATACTTGTTGACCTTTCTTCAGATGTAGTTTTGCTTGATAATGGAGACAGAAAAATTGATGACTAATTTTAGATGCTGGATAATTTTTCTGAATATCAAAAACAAAGTTTATTTGTTTCTTTTTGTTAGATTTAAGTAATGCTATGAGCTCTTATCCTATATTAATAGCATGTTATTTTGAAGGTTGAAACTCCTTTCATCCTGAAATAGGAAAAGCAATTGGACAGAATAGTAAAATAATTCATGAGAAAGCCAACTTAAAACACTGAAATACAAAGATGCTTGAATCTTTCAAAAATATGAATTTTTAATAAAGAACAAATCAAAGGAAAGCCATATTGAATAAATTATTTGGACTATTCTTATATTGGTGATTCGTTACAATTATTTTTCTTTTCTTTGAAACATTCTCTGGTCTTCCCGGGATTAATCTTGTGGTACTGAATCTATAGTTATTCTGTTTGAAATATTATTAAAAAAAACAAAGATCAAGTTAGTCCCTGAAATACACTGAATATTACCAAGAATTCATTTTAATGTTTCAAACAAAATGAGAAGCAATAAAATGGCACAAACAGAGGGAAATTAATTTCCTTTCCAAAAATGTTTATAACAATATGTGTAGACAATTTGAAATTTACCAAAATAAGAATGAAACATTTAGTGAGCTCTTACTATCCATAAGATCTTACCTGGCAGAGATCAAATCTGAAGCTCCAATTGACTATTGATTATTTGTGGGAAGATTTTCAACAGATCAGATCAACTTTTAACAAAGATATTTTTAATTTGACTAAGATTTTTCTCTTTACAAAACTTCAAAGAAATTTTCTTAAATGAAAACATATCCAAAATTTAAAAAAGAAATTCTTGTATTTATGTTGTTCACAACTATTTATTATAAAGAAATCAAAATAATTGAGCAATCACCAACTTATATGAGGTAGTATTTGAAAGTTCCCAGACTATGCAATTGGATTATACCATACAGTAGAAATACATGTATAGCTGACACTGTTGAGTTGGTGTGTAAATAAGCTTTGTACTATCTACTTATGTTCAGCTATTATGCAAAGTTTTCTACATAACTGCAATTATAAATTATAAAACCTGCTAGGAGATCCTCTTGGAAAACCTGAACACACACTGCATTGATATCAAGTTCCTCTTGGTTCCTGATACACACTGGTGTCTTGTCACCCAGGGAGACTATATTAAAGGGGACAATGGGCAAATTTAAATAATATAGGAAATATATTATTTACTGAAGTAACGATATACTTTTTTGAAAGCCTAATCTGAGAACTTGCTAACCTTTCTCCTTACATACTTGATATTAAGTCCAAATATCTGAGAAATACAATTCTCATCTTAACTGTAATAAAAAAAAAACAACAAAGGTTGGTATTTCTGAACACTTCATGAAACAATGATAAAAATATGAAGTCTGATCTAATCAAAAGAACAGTTTTTTGTTTTTTTTTAACCCTTCTGCAGCTGAGGATGCATTGATACATCTTCATAAAACTAACATTGTTTTCTGTCAATTTTCAAGTCACTTTGAAATGTCAATCCTTAGCATTTGTGTGATAAACAAACTAGCACTTAGTGCTATTTCTAAACCATGTAGTAGTGTGAAATACAAAAGTGGTTTTGTGATGTATTTTTATTATTTATTGGGAGTGTCATTTCACTTATTCTGAAATGCAGAGTATCTGATCAAAATTAAAATTGCAGCACTATCAACATCTATAGTTTTTTATTTTGAATAAATGTAGGTACCTCCACAAGATCGCTAAAAGATGAGCATAGTATGATGAAAAAGATGCCAAACTTGACGAAAGCAAAATTTTATCGTCTAAATATTTATGTTATTATGAAGAGGAAAGATCAAAGTATTTTCGGGGTATTGTTTTATACATTTTTTTAATTGTTCTTAGCACGTCCAAAATTTTCATTAAAAATCTTTTTTTTTTTTTTGTCAGCAAAATTGACCATTTTTTCCCATTTTATAAAAAACTAGAAATCTCACTTTGAAATTCTTTTAAATATCAAAAATCATTTTTTCAAAACTTATTCTAAGAAAATTAGAAATTATAATGTTTATTTAAAATATTTTGAACCAAGCTTAACAGCCAAAAAGATGTATTTTGAAAATAAAACAAAGCAGGTCATAAACTTTTGCGTCACTTGACAGGTGATGAATGACATATTGACAGATTCCGTGAGGATAATTTGTTCTACGGAAGGAGAGAAGTGAAATAATTTAAGTGAACAAATTATTTACCTCGTTATTTTTAAGGAAAACTTTCAGCGCTCTAATTTTTTTTTTTTTTTGTACTTAGCTTTCACCTTTACGTTTACGATGCTTTACGGAAAATATATAAAGAAATTAAAATAAGACTGTTGAGAGTGAGATTAAATTTCATACTTCATAAGAAAGGTATCTAATTAATTTATAGGTACCTTTCTTATGAAATTTTATCAGAAGTGTACATAAAATACTATAATTTTATGTATATTTATTACATTTGACTGTGTTATTTGTATTTTGATTTATTTTATTATTAATTTTGATATTTCATTTATGGAAAAATGTCATAACTGAAATTAATATAAAAATAAGATCATATAAATTTCATAAGATAATACTGATACTTGTAGGTACCCTTCTCAGTTGAAATTGAAAAATCAAATTAACTTCTCCACATGTGTTTTGCAAATGTAAAAACCTTCACAGCAAATAACTATGCTTAACTCAAATAACACAACTTAATTGTATTCTGGTTGGTCTTCCGTACTTTATAATTACAGCCCGATTATAAACACAAAATTACATTTCTTAATTATTGCGGATCTTCTGATTAGTCAAAATGATACAATTTACAACGTGCTAAAAAAAAGATAGAAACCCAATGCGCCTTTTAACTAATTTTATAATATTTTAACAACTTAAATGTAAAAATCTATTATAATTAAGAAATAACAAATAATTGTATTAAAAATTCATTTTCATCGAAAAATTTTTTTGCTTTCAGAAAATATTGTCCATAATCATAAAAACAACTAAAAGCATATAAAAACATTTGAAATTAAATAATATCTTTGTTTTATTGAGTTTTGTATGTTACAATTCAGAGCTGATTTTCAGGTATTCAATTAAAAACAAAAAAAAAACATGATTTGCATTCCTCAAAGCCTTGTGTTTTTAACTACTGTAATTGCTAAAGTGGACTCAATCGAATTTCTAGAGTTTTCATAAAATTAGTGGGGGGGGGGTAATAAATATATATAAAAAATTTCTGCCATGACTTTAATAAAAAGAAACATATTTATAATAATTTTGATCATCTGTGAAAAGTTCCTGAAAGTTTCATTAACATCCGACAATTATTTTTATTTTTGTAAGATTTTCCAAATTAATGTGTCATACTAAAAAATTTAGAATGTTCTAAAAAGAAGGAAAATTTTAAAAAAATTATTAAAATAAACTTTGATCTTTCCTCTTAATAATAACATAAGCATTTAGACGATAAAATTTTGTTTTCGCCAAGGTTAGCGTCTTTTTCATCAAGCTATGCTCTTTTTTTAGTGATTTTGTGGAGGTACCTAAGTAAATGTCAATTTCTTATTTTCTCCAAAATAAACCAGCACAGCTAAGTAATAATGTTATAACAATGCAGCATTGAATGTTTTAATAATGTCAGTTTATCTAAAATAAAAATCTTTAATGCGAAATCATAAGTAAACCTTGTCTGCAAATAGTTAAATACTTTTTCTCAATCAAAATAAACTACAAATTTAGCAAAAACTATACCCAACAGCACAAAGCTTAGAGCTACCTCATAAACTTGCATAATAGCCAGTGGTTTTGCTTCTTTTTTTTTTTACTTTTTTGAAAAGAATTTTACAAATTTATTTTGTGGTTTGAAGAAAGGCAAAGAAAGTTGCATAGAGGCAAACATATTTAGGTAGGAGTTGAGCAAGTTGGCAAGATAGAAATGGATGAGAAGAAATCATTTCAGATGCCACTGCTCTTTCATGGACACCACCCACATCCATCCAACAACCCCTATAATCAGTTATTAATAACACTTTCACAGACTATTTACAGCTCTGCAGAGCACAGAGCCTAATAAATTTCACTGAGGCAGTATTGATAGCTATTAATTGAATATTAAGTGTTGACAGAATTTCTAGAGATTACATTTCTTCAGATATGGAATCATCAAGTCAAAGACAGACTGGCTGTTAAAAGGAGAGACTAGGAGAGCACAGATAGAAATGACAGCAGCCATGGCAGAATTGGCAAGAAGACCTAAGGGAAAGATGAAAATTAATAGAAAATGAGGAAGGGGTGAAATGTGCAACAAAAGGTGCAATGAACGCCTGCAATTAGAGATAACTGCCACTGTGGTAGCTGCAATGGCAGCACCACCATCACCACCACCAGAATGGTCTTTTATTGGTTATTATTATTGTGGTCATGACTTGGTGCCACTGGCATTATGGTCTGTCTCAATGTCTTCCTAACAATGGTATATTCTTACCTGCTGGCCTTCTTTTCTTCCAGCATGTATAACAGACTACATACTTTGCATCCTACCTGCCCCACAAACTTGAGTTTGCCAGCTGCTGCTGCTGCCACCACCCTCCCATCACTGCAACCAACACCTTGGCCACCTCCATGGTTTTCCCTGATGCCTGACAATGAGCACAGCTCCATCTTCTTTTGCAGAGACTGGAGCAGACATTTCAATCTGCTATTGAATTTCTGTTGTGCCATTATAGAATGGTCATAGAGGGTATTCGTAGGACAACAAGCAGATCGATAGTGCTCTACACTCTTGTGAATGCCAGGCGTGCATGGAAACGGCTTTACCTTAGTTACTTCCAGGCATTCATGCACACATTTTTTTTTTGTCAATTCCCTTGCATCTTTCTCTTTCTCGAACTCCAAAATTATACATACTTCCTTTTCCTCTTCAATGCTATTTCTCTTTTTTGACCTTCCCCTTTTATTCTCCACAATCTTTCTTTTCTTCTCTTATATTTTCTTTATCTTTTTTCTCACTTATTCTTCTCGTTTACATTTCTTTTCTTAATCAAATTCCCCCCCACCACATATACTTATTTATATTTATAACAAGATACATACATTATCAATTTTACATTGATTATAAAAAACAACTTTTTAAATACTTGAATCTGAATTAAAACTTGAATTAAAAAAAAAAAATCAAATGAATACAAAATTAATCTGTAATTAAATCACTCATTTCCTGTTAAATCCACTCAATTATTGCTCCCCATTCTACAAAATTATGTTTTGTTAAAGATGATTTTATATGGAGATTATAAGGCATATATTTGTTGTAAATTATAGCATATACAATAAATATGAAAAATAAAAACTTGAGGATTAAGTTAACTTTTTGTTTGAGAGTGCACATATAAAAAAAAATGTTGTTCTGTATAAAGAAATATTGCTTTTAATTCTTCATTTTTATTATCTTTTTGCAAACAAAAAATAACCACTGGGTTATATGAAATAACTTTGAATGTAAACTCTTTTTCATACTTATGTTTTCTTTACACTTTCCCTTTTCTTACAAAATTCTTTTTCTCCAAGACTACTTCTTCTCACCTTGTTTTTTGCCTATAAATTACAAAGCCATTCTTCTTATTTCTATATGTGCACATATAGTGGCTACGGGTCTGTTTGGCAGTTGGAGAAGTTGTATATAATTTGCTGGCACAAGTTGACAGTATTCAAAGACAGGATTTTTAAGGCAAGCAAACTCTATAATAGGAAGACAGCCACAATGCAGCAATTTTCCCAGTCCAATAATTCAGCCCTGTGCCATATTAAATTAAAAGAAAATGCTTCCTCATCTTTTTTAGTATGTCTTTAAACACTCTCCTTTTGTTGTTATATCTATTTCATATGTAAAATATTATATATATATATATATATATATATATATATATATATATACTGGACACTTCCATTGTTTTCAACATATAAGGGTCAAGCAACTCAGTTCCTAGGAACCGACACCTGCACATATGATTTGATCATAGTGGTGAAGGTTTTGCACAGAACCATCCACACCTTTTAAAGAGCCGAATACAGAGACCTGGTGTACTATGTGCCACAAGGTTCTCAAATGACCCTCTGCAGATTTTGAATTCAGAGTTGACTTCTCTTAGACCAATTGCTATCCCAGGCTATACAGCCCAGTCTGTCCTGCTATTTTCTCATAGCTGGGGGGAGAAGATTCATACCTTTCCCAAGAGTATTAGCACATAATTGAATGTAATGGATTCGAACGGAATATGAACTCTCTGATTCCTCAATCCAAGCCACTATCCATTACTCCACCATGCCTTCATATATATATATATATATATATATATATGCAAGCATAAATAGGTAGATTCAATAGAATGCAAGAAAATAAAAATTGAAAGTTAAGTTTCACTTTTAACTAACTCCTTTGTCTCAATTTGATTTGCACTTACTTTTCTAGCTTTTACAGAGTTATTACTATATTAATGACCAAAAATAGAGAACTGCTGCCATATCTGGGTTTGAGCTGCCCAATCATCACTCTGCAGCCTCAACAGAGTTCAAAAGCATTTGTACAGACTTATAGGTGATAAACTATTTTGCACCCTACAACCTCTTTTCCACAGACAAAAGATGGCTACTCTATTGCTATTTTCATGGCAGATATTCAGACGACCTATAATCATTAATTCTACAAGGCCAGACCTTCAAACCTAAGACCTGCCATGACACATACACTGATCCAACCCATACTTATTATTTTTCTTCTGTTGATAAGGAGGAAGTCCAACTCACACAGATTATAACCCAGAACTGTTGCATTGTGGAACAAAGTCCTGAAAGGATGCTTCTTTGATCACTACAATCTTACCCTCTTCAAGTTAAGGGTCAACCTTTATCTATACTATATATCCTCATAATATGCAACTCTTGTTGCCAACATGTACACATTTACAACAATGTCATATAGTAAGCCTTTACCTTGAGTGGCTCTTGAGCCTTGTATTGAGTGCAAAAGGTACACTCTGTAAAACAGACCCACAAAAAAATAAGATCATTAGGACAGGAGGGTTTGCCACATCTGACATGCTCACCAGATTTGGCATCTACAAATTTTCATTTGGTTCAATCGTAAGAACATTTCAAAAGTTGTAGAACATTCCGAAACACAGAAGTTGAAAATACACTTTCAAACTTATTGAGGGGTGGGGGACCAGATTTCTTTCAATGTGGAATCGAATATTTGCCTTCCCATTGAGCTGAGGTCTCTTGAAAGTGAAGTTGATTAGATTTTTTATAAATAATATTGAAATAAATTTAACTTGTATTTGTTTTGATATCCTTTCTGTTAAGATGTAATGACTTTCTAGACACCCTAATACAACACATACATCTTCCATTTTGGTTATATTTTGTGAATATCTCTATGTTATCTTTTTCTCTAAACTATTGTCTATGTTTAAAAAGAGGCAAGATGAGAATTTTCATGAAAAAGCATTCTCTATTTTCTAATTAAACCATATTTAGAAATCAAAATACTGAAACATTTATATTTTAGCTTAAGATTAATAAGCAGATATACATATCAAATTGTCAGAAGTAAAAAAAAAAAACAAAAAAAACAAGGGGAGCTAAGCAAAAATCATCTGTGCATTTTTCAGACAATTAATCTTCAAGACAATTCCAAAATGAAATTCATCAATAATTTATACTTTTGATTTACTTTGGCTACATTTAGATAACACTTACCATAATTTATTCAAGCACAGCAAAATGAATGTTTGTTTTTTTCTTTTGTTTAAAAAAATACAAAAAACAAAACAAAAACGGAAAAAGAAAACTTTGTCCATTAGTTATTCTTTTTCCTTCTTTTCATATCTCTCCCTAATGGTGAAATGTCGCCATTTCTACAGAACTCTTGAAAGTCTCACAAGGCCTGCTAGGCAGTGCAATAAAAATATATTGCATAATAAGGTTTGAAATAATCCAATATTTGAAGAACAGAAAGAAAAGAAAAAAAATGTTTTTTATTGGTTTCTGCCAAGTCAAATGTTTCATAGAATAATATCAAATTTTTAGTGTGTCTGCATATGTTGGTGTAAATGCACTAAGAGACATTGCAGGTATTTTGCACCAGGATTAGTCTGTGGGTGGGGGTGAGCTACCTTCAGGGGAAAGAAAGGACAATTAGGTGAACAGGAAAGCACAAAGCACTCAGCCATAGATTATTATGTGTAAACTAATCTATTTATTTGGCATGTAACTTGTAGGTCTTTTCAGTGAGGTAGAAAAAGAAAAACAAAATGTGTAAAGATTGGATATAATCGGAATATGCTCAAAGACAGACAAACAGAAAATTTCATAGCAAGATAAGTAATAGACATGAGAACAGGTCAAAAAAGGTCAAATGGCACAAAAATATTAATAATAAAAAAACATGTTAAAATGTCTACAAAGAAAAATATTCCAAGATATAATTGGTAAGAAACATTAAACATAACCTGTAAGGCAGAAAATATACACACTTCATAAAACAAGGCAAATAAATCAATAAAGGAAAGTATAAGAAAAAAATTAAAATGAATAAAAAATATGCACATTTATATACAGCCAATTTGTGGCAATTAAGTGAACATTAAACTTAAATCAGAGAGGCCAAACAACTCTTTAAAAATTATTTAAGCCAATCAATATTTTTCTTCTTTATCAAAAAATGTTGTTACACCAAATTCAATATTTTCTACTACATCTGATAATTTTACTCTGCCTATAAGTACACTTAATCTCAGGTCATTCTTTTTCTTTAAATAAAAATAGTTGCAATAGGATTTCCACTTCAAATGACAAGTGTTTTCTTGGTTGCATGTCCTTCAGATATGTTCAAGTTGTAGGCTGTATTAAGTGCATTAAATATAGCCCCAACTTGCAACAGGAAGCCAGCAAATGTTATCTGACATGCTACACTAAAAAGCTAATCATGGTCATCATTCAGAAAGGATATATTAAACAGTTTTTAATTATGTATCTCAAGATAGATACAAAAGACTACATAAATCATTGCTTTATAAAAAATAAAATTTTGTTTTAAAATATTCATCTGTTGCAAATAGTTCTTCATTAAATTTGGAAACTTGTCCTCTTCCATCTGGCTTTATTTGCATGGACAAGAATTTTGAGACACAAGCTTGTCTCAGTGAATTGGTATTAAATATTTCTATTGGTTCATGCAATATTTGGAGCAACAGTGACTCAAATTTCTATAATTTTATAAATACAGAAGGTAGTGACTGGAAAACAAACTGGGATTATATTAATAATTCATGAAACAGTTTTTATCTTGGAGTTGGCTAACCTATTCACAATTTTCAGAAGTTCAAGATTTTATAACATTAAAGCCTGTGTGGCAATATGTTTTTAAATATAGGTTTGGTTTGGTTTACAGCATATAAACCTCAATGAGCCATTTAATGCCGACAACATTTTTTTCCTGGTAATATTTTTGTTTTGTCAAAAATCTATTTCTGGTAATATTTTTTTCCTCAAAATTGTATAGCTGTAATATTATTTTCAAAAACGTATTGCTGGTAATATTTTTTTTTTAAAAAAAACATATTGCTGGTAATTTTTTTTTTTTCAAAAAACATTTCTGGTAAATTTTTTTTTTTTTCAAAAAGGTATTGCGGGTAATAGTTTTGTTTTTTTTTTTTCAAAAATTTATTTCTGGTAATAATTTTTTTTACAAAGTATATCTAGTATTAAAACCTATTTTTACACTATATCAAAATGCTTTTTACCTCAGTTTCAGGGTTAACTATCACCCCGGGTCAGGGTGGACCTGGGAACACCAGTAATTAAGAGGTGGTTCCGCACTCCTCAAAGTCTCCTGATCAGAGGCCCCACTGCTAGACATAGTTTATCATCTTACCCTGGATGCAGATGTAGTTTATCGCCATACCCAGGATGGGTTTTTAAATATACAGTAATTAATAAATGGACAATTCAGAAAAGATATAATATAATAAGAAAGATGATGATGACTTTACAAGTCCTATACATGCAAAATCCTTAGCTTTTTCATTAGATCAGATGTTACTGCTCATGCAATATGATTACTATCATGAAAGGAAATGTCAGTCATCAAAGTAAAGCTTACATTATGAAAAAAACTAAAAAAAACTCACTTATTTTTAACAATAACAAACTTCCCTCAATCCATTGAACTATGATATAGAAGTAAGTATATTTGTGTAAACAGTAAAGAAAAATAGAGTATTTAATTTCAGTTTAAATTCTTATTTTTTTAAATCAATAGATTAACAAGTTTTAATTTACTCAAGAGTAATCAGAGAAAGAGTTTATTAAACTGCAAAGAAGAGTGCAAACAGAATTTGTTAATTAAATGTATTTCAATATTATTAGGTGCACTTCAGTAGGCAAAGATAGTTTGGCTATAACAAGCTTCTGGGGTATGAAGTGAGAGTGTAAATCTCACTTGAAATTACTTTCTTGTTTTGAAATTTTACAATTTAATATCGAAGCCAAGCAATAGATGAAAATATAAATAAAAAGAAGTGTAGAATAGTGTGCCAATCAATCTTTTGCAAGAAATTTTGTGTGTTTTGTATGTTCTGTAGATATAATGTAGATGGATATCGCTATTTGGCTCAGAAAAATAATAGTTCATTAGAATTAGATTATAAAGACATTTTGAAGTTGGGATCATGTACACTATTTTTTTGCTGTGAAAAACAGATTGAAATGTCTTGGTTTGCTACCCACAAGAATAAAGATACTAGTAGTATGGTTATTATCCATTGTGTAGGCAAGTGTGTTTAATGTACTTCTGCAAACTAAATGTTAAACCTCCTGCAACCATCACCTGTATCTGTACAGTACACCACTTAGAAACCAGTTTACTGCTCTAAACACCTTTAAAATATACAATAACTACTACTAATAATAAATAATAAATGCTAATAGTACAGATCAAGTAAAACAAGTCACTTTTGATTATTTTACAGATAATGGTGGGAATACAGTTAATTGGCAAGAACAAGGTTATTAAAAAAGCATCACAGAATTGACTGAACAATTTCTATATCCTCTGTCTCCAAAAACTGCAGTGTGTGCGCCTATATATATATATATATATATATATATATAGAGAGAGAGAGAGAGTGTATTCAAACATACATTAAGCAATGGTAGCCATACAAATGTCAACTAATCAACCTATTTGATTTGTTAATTTTTAAGTTGGTCAGGTACTTTGAAGAGAAACTTTCTTGATCATAATATTCCATCATATTTAAGATAATATTATAAATTACATATTTGCATAGCTGATTACATAGACTTGTATATTTTTAATGTGTCATATAATATATATATATATATACACACACACATACACACTCTCTCTCTCTCAGCCTATAAGATGCATATTTTACAATGGCATTTTAGGGGTGAACAAATGTTCACTGTAATTTATTCTGATCTAATTATATTGCATAAACCTTTCATGCTAAAATTTGCCATTTATAATATGAATGCATTGGACATGATGAAATATTGTGATGTTTTTTGGGAAGAAAACATTGTCTTTCATAGATCAGCAAAAAGTGTGTATGTACACACACACACACTACTGTACCCAAATAGTTGTAGAAAGTTTTCTACAATAATACAGATTCAAATAAAATGTGACCAAAATCTTCTGGGAACTTACGGCACAAAATGGCTTTGTCAAAAAAAGGAAAATTTAATAGACAATGTCCTTTGTTTATCTAGTTGAGTAATTTACAGAGTTAATTGAAATTTCTGGCAAGAAACACTGGTTAACTTGACAGAGGAAGAGATTGTTGGTTGGTCTTGTTTTACAGCATATCAACCTCAATGGGTTATTTAATGCTGACAAAATTTTTATTGCTGGTAATATTTCTTTTCAAAAATGTATTTCTGGTAATAATTTTTTCTTCAAAAATTCATTGCTGGTATTAAAACATATTTTTACACTTTCGCAGTGTTTTGACCCCAGTTTGAGGGTTAAATATTTGCCCATAGCTGGGACTCTAACAAAGGCTACCACCCCAAGTCAGGGTGGATCTGGGAACACCAGCAATTAAGTGGTGGTTCCACACTCCTGAAAACCTCCCAATAAGAGGGCTTGCTGTTGGATGTAGTTTATTGTCTTACCCATGACGGGAGAGATTGTACAATTTGTTCAGATTCTACAAACCTTTAAGCAGCTCTTTGTATAATATTTGATAAATGACATTTTTTTTTAAGCAAGTATCATTTTTAAAACAAATCATATCATTGCTTCAAGTTAGCTCACACAGAGCACTTTGCTTTGGTTATGTTCTTATAAGCCAAGAGTGAGAACAAATAAGATTTTGTTTTTAAAATTCAGAAAAGGAATTAAAAGAAAAACTATTGTTTGAAATGCATCCAAATAGGATGAACTTAGAAAAAAAAAATTACTCTAACCTCTGCTTTAATGATAAAGTTTTAACATTAAATGTTTGAGTAACCATTAAAAAAAAAAAAAAGTTCATCTTACAACGTATGAGGAGGCACTGTAGAGTAATGGATAGCAGCTTGGATAATCAGAGAGCCAAGTTCGAATTCCAGTCCAATCCGATACATTCACATGCTAATACACTTGGGAAGGGTAGGAATCATTTTCTTCTTCTCCCCCAAGATATGGGTAAATAACAGGACAGACCAGGTTCTATAGCCTTGAATGGCAACTGGTCTACCACAGAAAGAAATGGCAACTTACTGCAGGTGGTGGTAATCTGCTTCGTCAGTCATGTATCAAAAGATACATGATCACCTAAGTGTGTATCATGCATGATACATAACTGACTGATATCTTACAAAAGAAAAAAAAATTCAAATTTAAGTATCCTTCATATAGCAGGCTGATTATTTTGTTGTTACAGGTCAAGTGACTCACTGTTTGCCTAATTTATAAAGACTTGAATGATAGGCCCTCTGCTGATAAGAGTCTAGAAATTGTCCTCTTAAATCACATTTCATGATTTGCTTTCCTATGGCTCTGGCATACACATACAGTGTTCAGGCAGCATATCTCTTATTTTAATAAAAGGTAGGGTCAATACCTGGCACTTGAATTGTCTGAATACAGGAATGGTGAGAGGGATAAGAATAATTTTTGTGTCTCATCCAATGTATTCCCACTTTAAAGATGACCTAATATATGAATAGATTCATACAAAAATGACACACAAGGGCAGCAATGAAAAGTTCTTTTCAAAATGTGATCAAATGACTAAAACTCAGAATTATTTAGTAAATCCCTTCTTCTGGGCCAAGAACTTTTCTGCACTTCCTTGAGTGAGTGAGTAAGAGACTTAAAATTTTAAAGCAGATTGTAGGTTTTCTTCATAAAAATATAGCTGAATCATTGCCTGCCTTATGAATGACATTGACTAATTTGCTTTTTAATTGTCAACACATATAATTCCTATTTTCTGCTGACATTCTCTATTTCATACTGACAATATAGTTATTATTTCTTTCAAGAGGTCTCTATATATATTTCCAGGCATGAGGATGACTCCAAAAATATTAGCTCATTTTATTATGTAGGCCCACAATGTCAGATGTCGGTATTTGTACAATGTCAAGAGAAGCTGAGGATTCCAACCAATAACCTATACTTGTACTTTGTCTTTTTATAGATTATAGTTGAATGCCAGTTTGGTAAAGTGGTATTTGATATGAAAGCATGAATCACTGAGTTCCTCCATGCACAAGAAATTGCACTCATTGACATATATCACCACTTGCTCAGCATTTACAGTGGATGTCAGCATGGCAAGTCAATTGTTAATGCATTTCAGTTGTGATGATAACGTTATGTGTCAAAAGCCCTGTATGGCTATCAACTCTCAAAATATTTGTTACTGATGAAAATGCTGAGCCATCGGTGGTGAATTTGTTTTCTAGTTGAGAACTTGCTATATTTAAATTTCTTATGGTGTTCACTGTAACTGTTGCATTTATTGCTGAAACAAATTAGTAATATTATTTTCAGAGCATCATTTGTAGTTACATGGCTTAAAACACATGAACACTAAAGCAATGCCAAAAGATTTTATTTCACTCTAACAATCATCCAATGATCAAGTTTCACTTGTTACTTTTAGCAAATTTTATAAGGGTTTTTTATACTTCAGTTAACAATTCCAAAGATGGAACATAATTTCTCTTTTTTTCCATTTAAAAATCCCTTAAAGGAACAATAATTCTAAGAAGGAATATCACTATGTTGTTCTATATAGAAAATATGTCTTATGATATGTCTAGGCCAAGTTAAATCTTTTCTAGTTTTCTAAATAATGAGTTTTCAAAAGATTATCATTATTTATAACCAAAAAATAACCAGTAATATTTTATGCATAGACTTATGAAAAATACCAGGTTATTACATTTTTTGGTCAATTATTTCTGCCAAGTCCTTTACTAGCAGCCATAGCTGAAAAGCATTCACCTAATAATATTGGTTGGTACAGCTTTTTATTTGAGACTCTAATCTCTTTCTTTACAACTTCAAAGCAAGAATTTTAAATACATAGAAAGTTTTCTTCACAGTTTAAAGGAATGCTTGATGAGATGAAGGGTATGTAGAGTTCTATTCTAGCAGAAATATTAGCCATATCAAATTAAAGAAGCCAATATCAAATACAAAAATTGGCAAATATCCATTGAGAAATGGTTGCAGGTACAACACCAAATACAAGAAGATTTTGCCCATAAAAAAGAATTTACTCCAAAATTCAAAGTCAAATGTAAGAGAGTTGGCTGCCTTTTACCTATCATCATCAAAAGTGTCAAGTTTTTTTTTAAGTCTTTAATAAAAATACTTCTTAGATATACGAAGTTAAATAGAAACTAATCCTGACACTATACAGAAGCAACACAAACATTTGAATTTAAATATTTTCATATGAATTGTTAGAATTCAGAGTAAAGTACCATTTGACATGAATTGTGCTACTTTTATCATTAAGTATTGGTTCACAGAGGATTTTTAAGCAACACTTTTTGAAAACCAGTGTTTACATGAAAAGATATATCAAGAAACATCATTGTGTTTTAAGGCAAGTTGCCAAAGGGACTCTGCAACACAAAGTGAACTTTTGTATGGTTGTTGTCCATGCCTTTATAAATACACACAAGCTAAAAGAGTCTCTCAAGTCATAGGAAAAGAAGATCTCCACTTGCTATCAGACTTTGTATCCACTTGACATTACTCTCTTTCACCACTTTCTCTCCAGTATGTTGTTATTTGTTTAATTTCAATTGTATCATCCATATTTAAGGAAAGCTTCTTTATAAAGCATTCATATTTCAGCCAATATTAAATAAAACTGATATGAGATATATTTTTTATTTAACACATCGTATATAAACATGGAAAACAAAGTACATCTTCATTGTTAACAATTGCGATATACATTTATAGGTTGCTATAAAATAGAAGTTTATCCTCAAAATAGAAATTTTAAAGCACAATCATTATTTTGACACAATATACACTGTTGATTTTGTTTAGTGGCATATCAAGCTCTTTGGGTTATTTAATACCTAAATTGGAACTAAATACATTTTAAATATAATTGTATACCTTCACAACTATAGATAAAATGTATTGTCAGTTATTTTGTTATAAAATGTATTGTTGGTAATTCTATAAAATTGTAATGCTGATCATTTTACAATAGAAAAATGTATTTTTATGATTTCAGTGTTGTTTTTGTTTAGGGTTTTACTATTTGCCCATAGCTGTGACCTAACAGGTGCTACAACCTTGGGTCAGTGTGGCTATGGGAACCACCACAATTAAGAGGTGGTTCAATACTCTTCAAAACTTTCAATCTCCCAATCAGAGGCCTTGCTGCCAGATGTAGTTGACACAATATACCTTCATATATATTTATAGACTATAAATAACAAAATGGTTTTAAATATATGTATAAAATATGAAAGTAAGTGTGAAAAACAGGTTGAGAGAGAATCAATATTTGATGAAAAATAAAAACGTCACTAACTTCATTAATATTATAATGTTCATTTCCATCATCTTCAGAATCCTTATTGCTTTTTAATTAAAAATAGATTGCATATTTTTTCAAGTTATTTTCATGTTTGGTGCTTTGAACTTTTTTTAATATAACTTTACAAGTTATTATTAATATTGCCTAAAAATTTAACATAACTTGAATTTAATATTTATACTGGTAATGCTTGTGAGGTGGACAACCAGTCAGACTTGATAAGCTTTAAAGAAAGAGTCCACCCACTTCACTCCACTTTGTCATTAAGTCATTGAGGTGTACAACAGGTCAAGCCAGACAAGCCAGTAATCAGAGTCTAAAGATACTTCAGATCAAAGAGACTCTTTTAATTCATCACTTATCAGTTCAAAGTTAAGGCAACAACAATAAATCTACTGGTAAGGAATGGGAGCCGGGGACCATAATGGGGCACTTATGCAAGATAAGCACTTTGATGACAACAGATTAGTAGAAACTAAAAGCAAAGTCTTCTTAAGTAGTAAGGTTTTAAAGAAGAGGGATTATGAATGTAATGTCCCAAATTGAGGATGCCAGATTCAACTCAACAATTTTCTTTTTGGCAGATTTATTTTGGGACACATAATAAACACATCTTAACAAGTGTATGGTTGTGGATGCCATTGCTAAATAAGAGAAAATAGAAGAAAATACACAAACATTTACTCAGTGTGTGTGTGTGAGAGAGAGAGAGAGATAGATAGAAACCCTATTAATTACACACACACAAATGACATTTAATCATATGTTCAGATTTTAAGGAATGAGGCAGACTTAGAACCACTGTGCGTGCGTGAAAAGTTAATGTAAAAGTTCCCATTTCTATTTTTGTGCAATGTTAGTGAAATCTCCAAAGCACTTAGTTTTGTGCATATATACACCTTAATATTAGCAGAAAAGAGATGATTTTAATTTATTGTAGTGAAAATCATAACTGAACATAAAATTCTTACTGAACACTGTTTATTTATCTTTAAACTGGGTAAAAGAAAGTATGATGGAAGCTGGGTATTGGGTCACAAAAGCTCATAATAATGGTGCAATTCGGGTAAGTAAACTTTGAAACAATCTAAAAATATTAAGAGAGATTTCGAGTTCAAGGAAAAAAATACTCTGAAAAGAATATGAAAACTGGTTATTTTATTTGTTTTGGTGGGTGGGGTTAAGAAAAATGAAGTGAACTTTCAAAAAAATTACAAGTGAATTGGTTAAGTTTAGTTTAGTATTTATAAGCTTTAGGAAAGTTCCACAAAAAAAAAAAAAATTAACATTTTATTCAAATACTTGTCTTTCTCTTCTTGCTCAATACAATATTACATTTTGTATAGAAGTCATCAGTAATTTGATGTATTACAAGAATCCTAAATTAAATAAAAAAATAATAGTTACAGTCTGCATATATTAATAAGTGTGTACTATTAAAGAAAAACAAGTTCTGTGTTTGGTATGATTCAAAAGGAATTTTTATTACAACATGCTGGAGCCTGAATGAATTGTTACTGTGCAATGCCACAACTGGCTTGTTTGGACAATGTATTAAAAAGAAAACCCTAAAACAATGTCTATTTTTCTGCAGCAAATCCAGTGTAACAACTGATCATGGAAGTGAAATAAGAAGTCTTTTCATATAAAAGATATTCTCCAGATATGTCACCTTCAGATTATTACTTCTAACACTATACAACAGTCCTTGTCTGGTCAGCAGTGCCATCAAAGTTCAAGATATCAAAGAATCTTTCAAGTTCAAAATCGTTTCTTAAGGTTTAAATAGATGGGAAAGTGACTGAAGATGACAGGTCAGTACCAATAACATTGTAGATTCTTCTTTGTATTTTAGCAAGAATCTCTATATATATGGAAGAAGCATCAAACCAGATATAGCAGTAATATTCAAAGCCTGGATAAATAGTAGACTTATATCTAAGATAGATTCTGGAGGGAAAACTTGTCTAGCATAATACAGTGAATCAACTTTCTAAGTAGCAAACGTAGCAATTCAATATAATATTTCTACTTCATGTTAGCAGAAAATGTTAGCCCAAAAAAGGCAAAATGAATCAGTCTCCTGGAGGTTAGCATCAGCCATAATGATGGATGGTAGAAAGATGATTGATAGAGAGCAGTTTTGTTTTGGAGGCAATAAAATTAAGCTGCCATTCCTTGCCCCAGTTAACAATAGCACTAATAGGTTAAATAGTTTCATCATCCTAACTCAGGCATTAATTAAACCAAAGAAAGTATCAAACATACTAATTATTGATTTCAGAGAGTGATCCCAAACTTTTGGCCTACAGTATATGTGTGTGTGTGTGTGTGTATATATATGGAGAGAGAGAGAGAAATTTTAGTTAGCCTATGTGTATTATTATTTTTTTAACAAGATATAGGTGATCATGACTTTACACAGATTGCAGTTTTTTTTTTATTGTCTATGAAATTTCATGTATTCTTAGATAAGATAATAGAGTGTTTTTCTATTTGTAATACACTGTGGCTTTGAATTCAAAGTAGTACTTCTCATAGACTGGCTGCTACCCAAGGCTAGAGAATTAAGTCTACCTTGCTATTTATTAGGTTGGTGCAAAAATATTGTTGTTTTCTCACATATGTTACTATGTGAGAAAACGACATTATTGTTGCACCAACCTAATATCTAATAGGAATGGGGAGTGTCTTTTACAAGGGCATTAGAACATCATGAATGCAATAGACAAGGATGGAATTTGAATCATAAAAATCCATTTTGATAGTCTTTACATTATTTGCACATTTCTGTTTATCATGATCTGAGGATTATGTAAATAAATTGTATGACTACCTGTTCATATCCAAGTATGCTTGTCTGCTAGAGTCGTTAGTTAATCCCTGTCACAGAATCTGGCTCAGGAATATTATGTATTTGTTCAACACCCACAGAGACAATCTGTGGTTTATACTACAATTTTATTTAGTTACAATTTCTGGGAGAGAGCACATAATATAGCACAAAATTATAATTATTAATATGCTCAAAATTATAATTACAATAACTTCTGACTTTGCACTAGTACAACTATCAATAGTTTTCAAACATTTTCCTCTATCCAATTTCCCTCACAAAATCTTGCATCAACCAGCAATATGTTTTTCAGGTACTTCTAAATAGTGTTCCATGCCAGGATTGCCTTCCCAAAAAGGTGATATTATCAAGAAATCAACTTGTGAGATTGGAACGCAGGTCTCAAGGTCAGAATATTAATGTTCTAGCCATATGCCAACTAATTCATGTAAATAAATATAGAAATATTAAAAGCATTCATAAATATTAATTACCTAGAAACACATTTCTTTTAGTTATCTTTATTCTATACACTGTTTTGAATTTTCAGTTGCATCTCGCAAATTTGGCTCCAAAGATTACTGGTGTCTCTGCAAGAGCGTATTGAACAATTGCAAACCCTCTATACCTCCTTTATTCAACCAGTTCGAAGTCCTGACCTCCTCTGCCGACAAGGCTGAATGCTTTGCTCGGAAATTTTCATTCAACTTGACGCTTGACTCTTCCGGTGTACCCATATCCGACTTCCCTCTTAGAACTGAGGCTCTATTGAGTGGGCTACATATAACCCCGTCTCTGGTATTGGGCGTTATCTCCAATTTAGACACCAACAAGATGGGATACCAGCCATTGTCTTGAAGAAATGCGCGCCTGAACTAGTGCACGCCCTTTCTAAACTATACAACTACTGCCTCAAGGAATCTTGTTTTCCGGACTCCTGGAAGTCCTCTTCGATTGTTCCTATCTTCAAGAACTCTGACCCTTCTAACTACCATCCTATCAGTCTCCTACCCCTCTTCGGCAAAGTCTTCGAAGCCCTAATCAATACCGAGGTGGTTAACCACCTCACATCCCATGATCTGCTCTCAGACAAGCAATATGGCTTCCGCTTTGCCCAATCTACAGCTGATGTGCTTATGGCCATCACTGAAACTGTCTACCAAGCTCTTCAAAATAACGGGGAAGCTCGTGCCATGGCACTAGACATCTCCAAAGCATTTGATAGGGTTTGGCATGCCTGCCTTCTTCGCAAGCTCCAGGGTTATGGCATTACGGGTCAATTGTTTGACCTAATACAATCATTCCTGTCAAACTGTGAATTGAAGGTTGTTGTCAATGGATTCTCCTCCCGTTCCTATCCCACGAACGCAGGCGTTCCTCAAGGCTCCATCCTAGTCCCCACTCTATTCCTTATCTACATAAACGACCTCCCTGATGCCATAAATTCCCAAGTTGGCATCTACGCAGATGACAACACAATTTATTCCTGCCTCAAAAACAAATCTAGTGTCACTGAGAAAACTAACCTGGCCGTGCGTCTCGAAAAGGACCTCCAATCGGTTGTGAACTGGGGCAGGAATTGGCTGGTCAACTTTAACGCTTCAAAAACAAAACTGCTCTCTATTAATCATCACAGAGATCCTTCCCTGTCCTCCATTAGAATGTCTGACGCTCAACTTCTCGAGAGCAACTCTCTGTGGCTGCTCGGTCTCACGTTGACTGCTGACCTGAGATGGAACAAATACATTGAGTCAATTGCTTCGTCCACCACAAGGAAAGTTGGCTCTCTGTGCCGCGCCAGGAAATTTTTCTCCCCGGAATCGATCCGCCAGATCTACAAATCAACAATTCGCCCTTGCATGGAGTATTGCTGCCATATATGGTCTGGTACCCCTTATGTTTGCCTCAGGGTTCTTGATAGGCTCCAGAGGTGGATATGCAATGTAGTTGGCCCTGCCCTGTCATCTCGTCTACAGTCACTTTCTCACAGACGTGCCATCGCCTCCCTTTGTCTGTTCTACAAATACTTTCATGGTAATTGCTCCGAGGAGCTGCATTCGCTGGTTCCCAGACTTCATGAGTTCAAGCGCCCTACGAGGCTGACATCCCGCTCTCACCCCTTCACTGTTGAAACTCCTAAATGTAGCCATCTCTTCTACTCTAATAGCTTCATGTCTCGCATCTCTCGCCTGTGGAACTCCCTTCCCTATTCCAGTTTCCCTGAGACCTATAATCTCCAGCTATTCAAATGTAATGTCAATCGACATCTCCAGTTGCCTTGATCTATCCACTACCCTTCTCCTCATACTCTCTTCTATCACTCCTATCTGATCTTGCTCCAAATTTTCTGTAACCCCTTGCGTCCTAGTGGCTTCCCGCCTTGCTTGGGGTGAAATGCTTAAAAAAAAAAAAAAAAAATCTCTATTCACATGACTTAAAAAATTGTCCGCTATCATTGTTATTTATTCTCAGTTGGTAAAGCAGCCCATTAATTTCCTCAATATGCCTACCTGATAAGAAATATTAAATTGTGTCATGTAATGAGGTTATTTTAAGAGATAGCATTTTAAGTGTGCAAGTGTTTAAAGCAGGTAAGCAAAAATTCAGTAGATAAGGATTAGGGAACTTGATGCAGATAAAGATTTACTTTTAATATGTAAGCAAATAATTATAATATACAAAAATAATCCTAAAAATTCAATACAAATAGTATAGAAACACAAAGTGTTTGAAGCAAATTTATAGGTTTATAGCTGATTAAGAATTAAAGTGCAATATGATTTTAAGATTCAGAAATAAATGATAGCTTAAAGATTAGAAAAAAAAAATTGCTAATACTGTCAGATCCATGAGAATTTACTTTTGGATTAGTCTAAATTTAGTATAAATAACTTATTTTCTTTCATAAATTAGAGTTCAAATCAAATGCAGAAAAACAATGATTAAGTATAGAATGACATATTATGATTAATTTCAAATCAAAATTGTCCCTTTCAGAATTCAAGAGCCAAATTTAAGGATTAATTTCATGGACATATTCAAAAGTTGTATTTTTAATCCCATCTCAACTTCCAAGTGTTATGGATTAGTAACTAATTAACCATACTAACATAAATTAATACAAATAAGTTAGAATTTTAATAGTAAAAAAGAGAATAAAAAGCTTTGTATTTCTTCTTTCAGTAAGTCACTGTGACAAAGGTCCTCCTTGACCTTCATTGAACCAATTCCTATCCTAGTAAATCCCCCTCCTACACATACACACCACCACCAACACCACCAAATAACACTGAACCAAGAAACTGACTAAACTGGACAATCTGGCTTTAACTATAATCACCAGACTGATCATCGACCTGGATAGAACCCACCTTCTCACTTTCAAGCCATTAGTTGACGCTTTAATCATACTTGAGCAGAAACAATCAGTAACATGTAAGTGATTAGTGGGTGTTAGGGTAAAAGGGAGTAAGGTCAGATGAGGACATAGAGAATAGGTGTGGCCAGACCAGATTTTCAACCAATCAGAGCAAAAAGAATCAAAAGAACAAGAGAAGGAGGAGTAAGATCAAAGACAAACTGAGGTAGGCTGGGTACTCAGTGTTACAAGATTCAACAAATTCATTGCCTTTTGTAAATTCAAGTATGTTTGGTTGCACTGTATAAACACTTGAGAGGACAAGGTGTTCGCTTGGCAAACACAGGAAAGAGAGAAAACCCCGGAGGTTTGCCCAAGTAATTACAGAGTACATATTTATGGAGATCTTATTGAAGAAAATGACAGCTTTAGTGGACAGTTGTATATGTGAGAGAGAGAAGCAGTGCAAATGAGAGTGGGGAAGAAGATGACAGGGAAGAAGAGTATGATGAAAAGAGAGAGAGAGAGAAAAAAAAAAAAAAGACTACCAATTGGTTAGGTGATGGCTGAGTGGTTGGTGGTGTCAAGAGAAAATAAAATAAGATAGGGAGTAAAAGACAAAGTAAACAAGCAAAACAAATAGTGAGTGAATGGATGAATGAAAAACTGTAGCAAAACAAAGAAATACTAGTAAAATACTATATATTATACATAAAGAAGGAAAAGAGAAAAAGTCAAAGAAAATATGGATTGGTTGAAAAATGAGTTGTGTTAAATCCACCATTCTCAATAGAGACCATATGGCTCTTGGCACATTTGAAAGGGGGATTATAGGCTTTTAAAAAAAAAAAAAAAAAAAAAAAAAAAAAAATGTCAGAAGAGTTCCTAGTTCAATGATGGTTGAATATGAAAAGTGATGTGAAGCAATGAAAAGTCTTCTGTTGATTCTTGTTGCTTCCCTTATTTTGCCACAACCCACCCGAAGGTGGGTGGGGAGTGACAATGAGATGACATCACCAATAAGCCAGTTGTTTTTGATCAGGTTTACTATCTTGGATGCAAACTGCCATCATAATGTTTATCTTTAGAAAATAATAAATTAAAAAAGCACAATCATATTTGGTCTGAGAGATGTTTAATTTTATGCAGTTTTTTTAAGCTATTGTCAAGGATACCAGAACATTCAAGTTTTCTTGATGATTGATAATGAATGAATTTCTGTATTGTATTCCTATTTAAGTGAGTAAAGATCTTAAAGGAACCATGGCAAAAAGGTTGAGGTTTAAAAAGGTTTAAATGAACAAAACAGAAAAAATATACTATCTCTCTGACAAAGAAATGTAGCTATAGTTATTATGGATTTTACAAGTACATAAATATATACTGATTTGCAGAAACAGAAAGTGTATTCCACTAATTTCTCTAATGATAAAAAAATGGCCTGTTTTGAAAATTAGTGCTTGAAACTGGTGAAATAGAAAAGAAAATGTTCAGTTAAAAGGAAGAAAATAAATCACAATATCATCATTACAGAGAAATAGAATGAAAGGAATATAATTTGATTGGGAAAGAGAAAAAAAGAGAATGAAAGTGGGAGAAAAAGATTTGAAAATGAACTGAGATAGAAAATTCTCTATGAAATCAAACTTCTAATAATCGCCTACTACTCTTACAATGATTCTTTATATTCAAAGTAAAAATAAAAATGTCCACACAAGATTTGCTGATAATATTGGAAACGGTAAATCACCAGCTTTTAGTTTGAATTTTCTAAACTTTCATGAATTAACTGATTTTTACTTAGCTAATTGTACAGTTCCTCTGAAACTTTGACACAAGAGGAATTTTATTATCTATTTAAAAAATATTAATTCTAAACTATGTGATATTTTAGAATTCATCTGTTTTTACCATAAAATTGGTATTAACCAACTGATACTAGTAAAATTTTCAGGATTACATGTGAAATTTAATTTATAATATCTATTTTCATTAGAAATATTTTCAATATTTTATTTGGTTGGTTGAGGTTTTATTTTGTCAATCAATATATTTAATAATATAGTTAATGATATTTTTTAATTACAAATATGAAAAGATTGTCTTAGATCATAAGAAAGATCAAGCCTCAAAAGAGAAACAAAATATTGTTTAATTGGTGATGGCAAAAAAAAGTTATAAAAATTTGAAAAGATGTATAAGCATTAGTTTTGTTTTCATTTTCCTTAAAACTTCCTCGTTGCTCACATGCTCTGTCCATGGTATTGTTAGTAACGTTCTGCAGAACCATATATCTTTTGTGTCAAGTTAACTGTCCATCTGTAAGGAAACTGTTCAGCATTCACTGCCATATAGGAGTATTGAGATTAAAAAGAAGTTTAGAACTATTTTCTTTGTTTCTAACAACATTTTCTTGTTTCTTAATACTTTGCTTAACTTTTGGAAGGCATATTTTTCTACTCTAATGCACTTTTGGATTTTGGTGTCACATTTTCCATCTATTGTCCAAACACTTCTTAGAAATTATTTGAATTTCTGTACTTGCTTGCTTTTGACATCTCCAATCCATAGCTTGCATCTTGGGGTGTTTTTCTTGCTGACAACAATATTGTTCTTTTATAATTAATGGCTAGTCCTTTCTTCTCACTTCCTTTTACTACTTTACCTAGGAAATACTGCAGTTTCCTTTCTGTGTTTGCCATTAACATAGTGTCGTTTGCATATTTTATGTTATGATAATAAATCCTGATGGGACTTTTCGTTCTCACTGTAATGTTTGAATAAATCCAGTGAGAAGACAAATTTGTGTCTTAAATAACTTTCTATTTTCATGTAGTCAATTCATTTACTATCCATATATAAGTGGTTTGCTCCTAATATAAGTTCTGGGTTATTCTAATATCTTTCTCAAATAAATCAAGTTTTTGTTACAGGTCAAAATGAAAGAGTAATGGAATTGTTTTGCTCAGAAAGAAACAATTGTTCTCAAATGAAAATACTGAGAGGAGGAAGATGCTTTACAAGTTAAATTTATATTGTATAACTTTGCTTTTGGTTAAATCAAGCTGACGGCACTTATTCCTGTTTTATCACCAAAGTTAAGCAATGCTAATCTATAACTGAAATGGAAGATTGTTTAGGTACAAGTACTGTTAGGAAATTGTAAATAATTATATGATTATCTCTCAGTAAAAGGAAATATTTTAGCAAAGTTGGGAAATGAAAGGCACGTAATCAGAATTTCTACAATGCAACTATGTAAATTTAACCATTACTCTACCAAATTCCTTCTAGAATTGTTCCCCCTGCCACTGCATTCTTTTCGAGGGTACAAAAAATATGAGCACCTACTGTTTTAAAATTGTTATAACTTTCTTTGTATTGTGTGTATAGATTTTATTTTTTGCATACTAGTAAAAGAATGGATAAGTAATATTTTGATTTAATGCATTACGTTTTGCATGCATGGTTTGACATTGAAAACAAAAAAAAAATAGCACAAAAAATAAAAAATAAAAAAAACAAATACATTAACAATTTAACATACTTTAACTTTTATTACTCCTTGTGGCATTCTGAGGTGCAATAAAAAGCAAAATAGCTAAAAAGGCCTTCATTTTGTTAAATGTGACATCCTTCCACATGTTTACATACAAGTAGACACCAGCATTTATTCCTCTCCTTTCCTTGACTAGCATATATATTTATCTTATTGACAAATAAAGTTATTATTTCATTGTTTATAAACAGACAATATAATTCACCTTCAGAAAGGCTATCAGGTACATCCATGGAGCCAATAGCTTCTGTAAAATTAGTCAGCCATGGATGATAGTATCTGTTCAGCACCTTACGGTCACCAAAGCTTTCCTCCCCATCACTAGCATGATTATCATTTCTATCTCCAAGCACTTCACCATCAATATTTGCCTGAGTAAAGCCTTCAAAATTGTCTTCAGAGTCTGAATCAAAGAAAAACTTTTGAATAAAGGCTTTATTGAATGTTGATGTGGCTATTTTTGTTTACAAAAAATCACAACAAATTAACGTGGGTTTAATCAATGTTGCCCTTCACGTAGAGTGGAGAAAAATTTAAAATGGCATCAATAAACAGAAGTTTAGTCTAGTTCCAAAGTGGGAGTAGGCTATTTACAGCTTAAAATACCAGAAATAGCAGTTGACAAGTGTTTATTTATAGCAACTTTTCTTGAGGCAACAGAATATGCCAACAGGTGCTAAGGGAGAGAATTCTATCGTGACAATTTTTGCTTCCAGCTAGATAAAGATTAAATAATACTGAACTAAGGCTAAGTTTGATACTTAATTTTCATTACACAAGATTACTCGTGTGTTATTCCTATTAAATATTATACAGCTGACTCCATTTATTTGGCCTGGATAGTCTTTTTACTCATTTGCCATGGAAATTATTACAAAAAGCATTCACAAAACTCACTGTTCTTGTGGATATGCCATGTTGTGTTATTTCAGTTTTACAATAAATCATTCTAATTATTAAAAACAAACAGAAATTAACACTATTAAGCAGTGGTTTGTCTATTTATACCAGTGGTTCCCAAACAGTGTGGCATGCTCCATAGGGTGTGGCAGAAGAGGATTAGCAGATGATGTGGAATGATTGAAAAATGATCAAAGATTTAGAAACAGTTTTAAAAAAATTTGTATGCCAAAAATAAATATGATTTCAAAATTTAAAATTATGGATTACTTCTAAGTTTTCAGTATAAATAGTTATAAATAATTATTGACTGATTTTACCATTGTGATATTTTTGCATTATATCAAGTATTAAGAATGTAGTAATTAGGGTCTGCATATTAGAGGAGAGAGTTATCAATGATAATATTCTGATTTTAAATCCCTGGTTATCTCACTTTAACCCTCTCTCTGTATTTTCCTTTTTAATCTCAATATTGTTTTTTCATTTATTGTTAAATATTACACATGATCTATTAAACGGTTAATTTAATGCTTACATTTTGCAATTCAATTTCTCATGAAAAAATATCAAAAGTACAATAAAAAAAAATTTAGATACAGTATTATTCATTATCACTATAAATATATTTAGCAAGTAAACATGTTTGAATAGATATCCCATTATTAAACAGTGAAATTAATATCTTTTAGTATAGAGATCAAAAGTCTTATTAAATAAAATGTGCCAATCAAGAGACACACTGTCTTTAATAAGACTTTCAATCTCTAGGCTAATATGTATTAATTTCACTGTTTAAAAAACAGATATCTATTCAACAAGTATTCACTCTAAATATAATGTTCAGAGTAATAAGTAATAATGTACAATTAAAAATCCATTAATTCCTTAAAAAAAAAAAACAACAAATAAAAAAAAAACCCTATTATACAAGTCATAAATTTTTTCCCATATAAGCATAATGCCAGTTTTATTTTGATATTGCAGAGAAATTTCTGAAAGCACTAAATGCTGCACAAGTGATTGTGAAATATACAATCTTGTAGACTTAAATTTAAAGCAAGTTTAATTTTGATAATCAAGTGGGGTACCAGCATTATGAATATGCTATAATAATGAAATTGTGAAGGGTAAAAAAAATGACAAATAAAGATGAGCTTAGGAAGAGAAAGTATAAAGAATTGTTGGGTTAGGAATGGTTCAGATGCTGGAGACAAAATGAAAGTTCTGGCAACATGACATGATGGAGTAGAGTGTGATGATGAGAAGGAAGAAGAAAATTAAAAACTGAAGAGGCAAAATAGCTCATCAGGGTGAAACTCATCATAACTCAAAAGCAAAGTTAACAAGTATGTTACATGGAGACCTGAACAATTGTCTCTTGATTTTGAAGGACCTCTTCAAGTTACTATTAGTTGCAAAAGTAAAGAAGAAGGAAGTGCAGCTGCTGCCAAATGAAGGAGGGAAGGACCTGGAGAGATGGACATTTCAGGTGTAAGCCTGAGGCAATGGTGATGCTACACTTGCGCTGCATTGCAAATGGGCCAAGAATTTGAAGAGCTAGGCTTTTGTTCCACTCAACTTTTCCCTGTGAAAACAATACATTTTAGGAGGAAGCTGTCTGCTCCTCCTAATTCTTTAACATGTGCTTAGCAATAATGATAGTAATTAGTTACCACATATTTAGTGATGGAGACACTGATGTATTGTGCAAGGAGGACACTTCTGTCTCTGCTGTGATTGGATGGCTATAAAAACTATTGCCAAGAAACCCAATGGATGGATGATGGGAAGAATGGTATGACTTCCATTTTTCTGCCTATGTGCATATGTGTGTATGTGCTTCTCTTGTGACATACTCATCACCTCAATCAGATGTGAAAGCATGGACATTTAAAGGCAGTGTTTAGATTCATTGGATGTTAAAGTGAATGTCGAAGTGGACACTGCAGAAATAAATTAAGAAGTGGGGGGGGGAAATTACAAGCTAAACAAAAACAAAAAAAAATGCAAGAAGAAAGAAAGGAAAGTGGAGAGGAAAAAAAATGAAGTAATTGAGAGTAAAAGAAATGCAAAGCCATGAAGAAAAGAAGAAAGAAAATATAAAAAGTGATGAAGAAGAGAGAATATATCCAAAGCCATGAAGAGAGAAAATATAGAAAACAATGAGAAAAAAAATAAAAATAAAAAAGGAAAAAGAAAAAGAAAGAAAATATACAAAGCAATGAAGAGGGAGAATGTAAACAATGTTGAATGAAATTTAAATGAAATCATTGTACATTGTGTTATGTTCAGAAGTTACAGCACTGAACTTGACTTCAATCTCTAAATAGAGATTCTTTCAACATTTCAAATAAGGTATCCTATTCTTTCCCATGAAAATTATGAAGAAATCTATATTGCCGTGAACATGTCCCACTCACAACTTAGATTGCACACTTTCCGGTTTCCCTGTCTTTAAAAATATTATGGTTAATTATAACTAATTTGTTACTATTTAATCACTTACATTTTGCAAAAATAGTTTTATATTATAGATTTAAGCCTGTTTATCCTGCCATGAGCTAATCTAGCAGAAGAATACTAATGTTTTGTCATTGCTCTACAATTGTGACCTTGTTCCAAGCTAGCACAAATAATTACCTATTGCATAAAGTCCAATGACATATCACACGTGACAGGCAACATTAACTGAAAATATTTGCTGGGGCGGGGAATGATTATGAACAGTTTTATATATAAATAACATTATCTGCCTAATAACATTCAAGGCCTTTCTCACTTGTAACTAGTAAATTTTATTAATTTTCTGTTGGTGAACTGTTTTTGAAAATGTTTGAACATGAGAGAAGAGATGGAAAAATCATCCTTTGATGAGTAATGGCTTTTAGAGTTCAAATTTGTCTTGAATATTTTTCAAGGAATCTCCTCTTGCTATAAATTGTTAAACCATCAATCTCAGAGTTACCAACATAGAAACCCAAATATAGAGCAATCTTTTTAGTAGATATTATACTAATATAAACATAGTAAAATTTCAGACGAGCCATGGTAGCATAAAAAAATGGTACAAATACAACTTGCTTAACCCTTGTTAGAGGATTAAAGTGCTGGTTTGTGAATTGGATAGAGCAATTTGAGCCACTAGTACAAACTCAGTGGAAGCAGGCATAGAACTATCTCCGAAGGTTACCTGTATTGACAAGACACCTGAAGAGGGCTGAAATATTGTGATAGCAACAAAAAAGATCAGAAATTAAGACAGAAATTTTAAAGCCATCTCTTTAATAGATTCTATACTAATATAAAAATAGTAAATTTTCAAATTAGCAATGGTGGCCTCAAAAAAGGTACAAAACAACTTGGTCAATCTTTAAGTATGTCTTTTATTTCTAATTATCATTGTATTGTTTGAAGTTTGGTTTTTATAAAAATTACTTTTATTTCAAATGTTTCATCTTGTAATAATGAACTAGTCTAATCATAAAAGTTGAAGGCTAGCCCAACAAAGAACCAATGAGGAGTGCTAAATCTGATCCTAACTGAATTCACTGTCACAATTTAGTGGGTATGTAACAAAAGAATCACTGATAGTACAGCAGAAGAAATTGTGAAATATTTTCAAATAAGTAATTTTACATTTGATACACAGACATGTATGTGTCAGCACATGTAAAAGAGCTATTGTTACTTCTGGCCTTAATTGTCCAAAATGTAATTCATACCATTAGAATATTATGCTATCTAAATTTATTAATGCAGTAGATGGTATTTGACCACTTTCTTACTTCTCTCCTACCCAAAGACACAATAATAAAGATAACATGATTAGATTGGTAAAAGAATTCATTGGGAAATCTGCTATAAGTTTTGCTTTAGTGTAAAAGAAAAGTGGTATGAACATCAGCCAGAGGTAGTATCAGAAAATGACAGTCACAAGATATTATGGGATTTCTCAGTTCAGATATATGTCATTGAAGTATGAAATCAACTTTATTATCATAGATCAAAATATTGCCTTTGCTGTTCTATAGGATACAAGGGTGGACTGAAACGATAGAAAAATGCCAGGATTTAGTTAGGGAGCTGAAGAAGTTATGAAACATGAATGTAGAACTAATTGCATAGTAAAGGGTGCAATTGGAACACCGGCTAGAAAACTGAAAATGCACTTAAGGAGAATTTGAACCCAGACCAAGATTGTAGACATCCAGAAAACTGTCATCATTTACTGTGAGGATTCTCTGAAAAGTTTCTTAGTTATGAGGAGTCATGTTGACACCTCAAGAACAGAATTTCCATTAACTACATCAATGTGCAACACCAATATAATAATCAATGGAATAGAAATAAAATATAAAATCTAATAAGTAAAAAGTAATTAACATAAGCACCAAAGTAAAAGCAACAACTAATAACAAGTGTAAATATTACAGTAAAAAACAAAATGAAAAGAAAATAATAAAAATAAAAGAAAGAGATAAAATGATAAAAAATTCCCACAGGAACAAATTTTTTGAAGAAAAATTTATATATATATATATATATATATATATATATATATATATAATGAAAACAGTAAAGAACAAATGCCTAAAGCAAGTAACAAAAAAAAAATTCTTGTCCTGAAAGAAGTTGCCAGGAAATGGTAAACAATAGACCACAAAAGCATTTTATCTTTGCATGCATGAATTGTAACATCATACTCCATGCTTGAGTGGACAAGAAGTTGTTGGGTGGTGTTTTAAAGAGGGGGTTTAATCAGCGTGAAACTAGATTGAATGGCAACTATGTATATGGCACATGGTGGTGGTGGGGACACTGGAATAAATGGGTCAATATCAAGAGAGCACAGTGAAATACATTCAACTGCTGCCATCTTCATCTTCAAGAGAATGAGTAAGAAGCATGGCAGTTGTGTTAAATCAATGTCAGGGATTGGCCAGTCATATTGCAATTATTAGGGGAGTTGTTAGTTGAGGAAGCAAAATATCCAGAAAGATAAAACCTTTGAAATATGTAAAGAAAGACAATAAAAACACAACATAAATAAAATAGAGAAGACAGAGAAAAGTGATTAAAAAAAAACAGAAGAGGCAAAGTAAAGAGAACAAAGCATGAAGTAGGTTAGTAGAGAGTGTGAGAGAGAAAGCTCATAGTTGAAAAAAAAGAGGGAGAGATCTATATAAGACTAACCAAATGGGAATGAGAGAAACAGTAGACATTCACAATGAGAAGAAAAATGTTTCTGAAAAGGTGAAAAATATGATAAATAAAGAGAGAAAGTACCCTAAAATAGAGAGAAGCAAGTCAGAGAGGAAATCTAGAAAAGTTAAAAATGAAGAAATACATTTAAAACGAATATTAAAGTAATATTGTATCAAATCAAGAGAACTAAAAGTAAATTCAGTAGAATTCTGCATCTTGCTAATTATTGTATTCTGTATTTATCAAACTTAAAAGTAGTCACCTTGTAAATTTATGTGTTGCATATCCAAGTTTGGGATTTTTCTGATCCTAACTGAATTCACTGTCACAAGTTAGTGAGTATGTAACAAAAGAATCACTGATAGCCCAAATATCAAAACGACTTCAAAATAAAGCTTTACTTGATTGTTACAAGCCAGAAGTTCACCAATAGATCTCTTCCATTCTATTTACTTATAAAACAAACATCTTTCATTCATAATCAATAGAAACTGATTTATTCAAACAATTCAAAACAATTATAGAAAGATTAATTCTTGTTAGTTTTCTATTTAGGATATTCAAACTGACATTTCTATATGCATAGTGTGTGTGTGTGTGTGTGTGTTCTTAAAGATACAAGTGAAAGGTGATTTCATTTAAGCAAACATAAAAACAGATATCAAGGAATATCAGTCTGTAGCCAGATAGCTGAATTTAGCCTGTCATCTGAAATCATTCAGCCTTCAGCCTTTAAAGGAAATTCCTTCTTCACCTGATGGCTTGAAAAAAAAAAGCCTAGTTAGTAAAGGTCAAAGGCTTCATACAGTCATGCACAATTTTAAATAACAATTAAGGCTATGAACTTAAGTCTGTGCATAATATTAATCAATCATTTTTTTTGTTTTGTTTTTATTAAAATGTGTTTAGTTTTAATTTCATTCAAAAAAGATTGCTTCTGACTGTCCTGTAACAGTTTTCTTATTCATGGGAATTTTTATATTGATTCTAATAATAAGATAGAAGAAAATCAGCAACATTTTTGGAATATTAAGGTAATGGTAACATTAGCCATTTCTTTATAAGAAAACATTCAGCATTCCGTGACAGAGTAGCCAGTGGTATTTTGATTGAAATTTATAAAATCAATACAATTTTTCATGAAAATAAATTTCCCAATTCCAGTAGCTGTTATTGCTCTTTCCAGTAGTAATAGGGGCTTCCTTCCTAACATTTTGTCTGTTGTAGTGTGGAATGTTAATATTTTGATTATGTCAATTTTCTCTTGGATTTGCTTGTGATTTTGATTTTATTTTAAGAATAGTAAAAATACAAAACAAACAAAATAGGACTGATACAATGTATGTATGATGGTGAAATTTGTCAAAAATGTTTTGAAAAATTTCATGCTAGAGATTTTTTGCTGAACAATGCTACATGGTTTGAGAGACCATTTTATGTTATGTTGCTTTCATCTGTGACTTTTGTATGAGTAAAGCAAAAATTACTGGGTTATGTATCATGTATCATTTGCTACCTACAACTTAAGAAAAATTTGTTTTTGAAACATAAAACAACGTTATAATGATGTAGAATGCAAAGCAGAGTAGGTTA
Source organism: Acanthosepion lycidas (assembly GCA_963932145.1). NCBI lineage: Eukaryota > Metazoa > Mollusca > Cephalopoda > Sepiida > Sepiidae > Acanthosepion > Acanthosepion lycidas. The sequence goes on from OZ010576.1 coordinate 64,963,271, forward strand.
AACCAAATGCAAGTTTTTATTTAAAGAAAGTAATATTGTGTGAATGATAGGAATGGAAGTGGGTGGTCTTCTACTGTGTGAATCTTGCAGATTTAAATAAATACTTTTAGACCAACTGAAGACAGCAATTAACTATTAAAAAGAATGAATGGAAAGAAAATAATTATTTAATCAGGATAATTACTAGATGGTATGTTTCCTTAGTGACCAAGTAAAAATTGGGATAGCTTGGCTGAGAGGTTTTCATTCATCTGCTATATTCACTTTTAGATTACTATATATTATTGTCTTTAGATAATTGAACAAAACAAGTTTTTTGCTGAGAAAGAGAAAAAATTCTGAAGGTAGAATAATGATGTTGCCTAAAAGATGGTAGAACATAATGGAACAAAATTGTACTATGTGGCTCAATAAAGTTAATGTAAAGAAAAAAAAAGTAGCTTTTATTTTTACTTGAGTCAAATTCTTCGTACAACAAATACATATTGTTATGTGATACAGATATTTAAGAATATGTGCAATTTATATTTTAAACTCTGAAAAAGAAAAAATTGTTTTTACAAATAATGAACTTAATATTATACAAATAAAATAAAAGATGTAAACTTACATAAATAAACAATACTCATGAATTATGTTTATTAGATTAGATTCTATAGAGATAGATTTACTATCTACTTATCAACATGTTATCTAACCTCCATATAGAAAAAGGTTACTGACCTCTTGATGTAATCTAACTAATCACCAAAATTAGAAAAATAAAAGAAACCCAAAATACACCATTTAAAAATTTCAACATAAACCAAGCAAGATATTATACAAAATTATCATGCAGTAGGATGAGCTATGATTTCCTCTTTAATAAGATTAACTATTTCTAGTTCAGTGATCTAACCAGTGCATCCGTCTTCAGTAATATCTGAGTAAAAATGATGTGACCCAGTTTGCCGACACAGAAACTATACTAACACTAAAATGGATTGACAACCTGTCATTTCCTCTATTTCAATCCAAGACCAAATCAATGATGTCAATCTATGATTGAGATTTTTGACACCTGACAGTTTTCTGGCTCTCAACAATGCCAGCAAAAACACAACCTCATGCAAAGAGGCATCAAAAGGTTTACACAGTGAAGAATGGAAAACCGTAAAAGGTCATGAACAAAAAGGAAAAAAAATAGTAGAAAATATAGAAATTTAAACATTTATTAGCTCCAAAACAAAAATTAAAATAAAAATAAAAAGGATATTTTTCAAATACTTACTTGTGTAAAATGACAAACCATATTTAATCCCAAGACCATAGCACTTACCTGTAAAAAAAAAGGTAAGAAGAATTAGAAGATAGGCATTTGTTTTTTTTTTAAATACAACAGACATTTCAAATAATTTATAATTACTGTCAGACTTATAATTTGTGTACTTCATAATTATCAAATCAGCTTTTTTTTTTTTTTTTTGCTTAACCCCACAGTCAGAAATATTCTCAGACATTATATGAGTTACTTGTAAGACATACTGCTGTCAATCAATGGCCAGTAAGCTTGTTTTGAAGGAAATTGCAACTATAGCAAGTCCAAACTTTACTGAGTATCCCACAGTTATGACTGGGAGATAAAGCCTAGAAAATGCCTCAGACACCTCCCTGTGGACTGCCATTTAGGAAGATTAAGAGAACATTTACTATGAGTTTGATTCTTACTGGATGTCTAAAACTTGTTTCAAGCATAGCAGATTGAGCTGGAAGACTACAATATCATAATGTCAAGCATTATGATTTAGCAAGCTGATCTAACAGTCCAGTAAAGTAAGTTACATCTAATGCTCCACTAATATTGCCTTGTACCAGACAAAGCTAAGCTTAATAACTAGTATCTAGTAAACCAACAAAATACCTGCTACTCACTATGGCTTGAAACTAAAGCAGGGCTGTGAAGTCAATAAAAATGAACTCTAACTTTGAATCTTCTATTTTTCAAATATCTATTTAAGATTAAGGAGAAAAACAACTCTTTAAAAGTCTGGAGAAGGCAATGGGAAACTACTTCACTATCTTTCCCAAGAATATATGGTAATTCAGAGAGAATCAAGAAAAGGGTTCTGTGCATATATCTTGAAGTTATATGCCATTAGAAAAAAAAAAGAAAGGAAAGATTTCAAAAGAAAATAGTTCCAAGATGTATGTTTCCTTATAGGCAACAACTGTTAATATTGAAAAGTCAGGTTAAATCAAGATTTTGAGTCCTGATAAGCATAGCAGCCAAAGCCTTTCTATTTGTAAATAAAAATCTGTTCCTCAACACAAACCAAGGTTACATCTGTGATGTAAAATATCTCAAGTTGTTCACAGCTCCAAAAAAGAAGGTCTACCATTTATCAGAACTGCTGGTATTGAAAAAACACAAAAACAAATAAATACTTTAAATATGATTAAAGTCAATGTTATAAAATTAATTGACACTATATGACATTCAATATGTTTGAAAATTATATGACACAATATGACTATTATAGGTGAGTTGATGTGTCATAAAAATAAATTCATTTTTTGAAACACTTCAATACTTAGCATGGAAAACTCCCATCAGCTGTCAAATAAGACAGCTAGTCTTAAATTATATAAGTATTTATCAAGACAAAATTTATTTATTTTAATCAAGTCCAACTATGCAAAGCGTAACAGTTTCAAAAATAATAATGATAACTGACCAGTTTGTTCTTTTGTAACCGCTTAGAAAAAAAATCTTTACACGTCACTAGTTTAGTCTTTTCCAAGAAAAACAATCTTACATCTTTTAACATTTTTGTATAAGCTCTTTAAATATTGACTCAGTATTTGATATGAAAATGATAAGGTGAAATCTTGACTGCTAATTTTTAAAGTTGTAGTTTCCACTTTACAACTCTTGTTTTTATCTCATAACACTTGAGAAAATCAAGAACCACCAATCAGTAGTAAGTTTATACTTTAGTCCAGAGTTGTCCAAGCTTTTCTCTTAATGGGCCAAATTAGTGATTTAGGTATATTCACCAGGCCACAAAAGTACTTTATATATCAAATTTTAATAACAAATATATATAATTATAAAAAATACTGTATTATTGACAGTAAATAAAGAAATTATACATAGACAAAATAAAATAAATTCAATGTGATTTTTGCCATTGCTTTCCTTTTATAATATTGTCAATATCTTCTTTTATGGTACTAGTTTTTTTTTTTCTAAGAATGTTAGTTAAATGAGAATCACTCAAACTATTTCTTTCAACAGTTTTGATGTTTTTCATGCACAAAAAGAATTGTTCACAGCAGTATGTATTACCCTACATGCATAACAGTTTTCTATATAAGCTAAATATTATTTATTTAGCTCTGGCTCTTTCCCCATGCACCATTCGTGTGTTTCAGCAAAGGCCTTTACCCACTTCCCCTTTTAGTGCAATGGAGAAGTGAACCTACTAGCAAAATCTGGGAATAATTTTCTTGACATACGTTACTAAAGTAAATGAAAATATACCTAAGGATTTTAGGGTGAAGTGGGCTGCAGTGTAGCGCCCACAGGCTGTGGGTTGGATTTCTCTGCTTTAGTCTGACCATCCCTTTTAGGCAAATAGCATTTTTAATGCTAAAAAAAGAAAATTCTACTCATAGAAGAGAGTAAGTGTATAAAATATTGAGAATAAATAAGTAAATAACAGGAATCAAAGACTTAATGAAACTGTTAAGATAATTTTTTTTATCATTTCACCATAAGCCACTATGGGTTACTGAGAGTGAAAGAAACAGGATGATAAAAGAACAGGATTCAAAGAGACAGAATATGATGACTGACAATATATTTTAATTTCTGAAGATCATAGCTGACAGGAAAGCAGGAAGCTAAAAGAGGGTTCCACAGCCAAATTCTGATGAGAAAAATTGTCTAGCATGACATAATGAAACAACATTCCTAGCAGCAGACTTAGCAATTGATTCAATATTATCATTCCACTTCATGTCATTGAAAAATGTGAGATAAAGAAGGTATAGTGAGTTGCTCTCTTGGAGGTTAGCATCAGCCATGCTGATAGAAGGCAAAAAAGATTCTTGAAGGTGATTAATAGGGAGCAGTTTTTTTTTTTTTTCAGGGGTGTTAAAATTAACAAGCCACTTCTTGCTCCTGTTCACAACAAATTAAAGGTTATTTTCAAAATCAACTGCAAATTTGATTTTATCAGCCTTACTATTAAAACAGAAAGAAATAGTTGTGTTATCAGTAGAGATACCAAAATGGTAACTGATGATTTCAGAAAAGTTACTAATGAAAATAAGGAACATAGCAGGTCCAAGTATAGTGACTGCATTAATGCAAAAAGATCTAGAGGAATGTCTGTTGAAGACAACTTTCATTATGTGTTTGTTAAAAAAAAATTGCAACAAATCAAAGAAATGGCCAAAAACACCATAAACCTTCAACATGAAAATCAGTCTAAGGCAGAAAAGATGGTAACACATTGAAACAAAGTCGAAAAAATAAACGGTTAGGAATAAATTTTGAATATGAAATTTTGATTTTTATTGTTTTCCTATTTAGAAATACTTAAAAATGTCTTAATGCCAATACCAACACTTTTATTTGAAGCTAAGAAAAAAATTGAATAAACAAAAATAAAAATAAATTAAAAATAAAAAGCAAAACAAATTAAGAAAAATTAAAAACAAAATATGGCTTGGAAAATTCTTTAGAGCAAATAAAAACAAAGTATGGTTCCAAGTAGTAGTGGTGTTAGAGACAAAAATTGTTTTTGTTAATTTTAATGAAAACATTTTAAACCTTATGTCAATATTGTCAACAGCTTAAAAACAGTATCTACTCTATCCATTTAGACCAATGTCCTTTCTCCTTCCTAGTCAAAAGCATTTCTTTTCACTCCATTTTCCAAAGACTTTTTCTTGCTTTAAATTTTATCACTGAAGAAAGCCACTTTGAAGAGCCAAACAAATGCTTCAGGAGTCAGTTGATATGCAAAGTAGGATTTTCTTAGAGCAAAAGGGGAAATGAAAAATCCTTACACTCACTCTTAGCAATGATTGTTCAATTTTTTATTTTTATATATAATTTTTCAAGATTCTTAATCCAATTCTATAATTTTTATTTTTCTGAGAATATATCCACAGTTGATTGAAATCCCTGAGTAATTTATTGAGTGTGTGCAAATACAGATTGGATTTTTGCAAAAATTGATTGTCACATTGAAAATTAAATAAAAAGCTGACAAATTCAAGAGCAGTTCAAGAGGAAAAAAAAATCAATCTAATAAAATCTGACAAACCATTCAAAAGATGCAATATGCTTTTACCATAAAGAGAAGAAATAAAATTCTTGAACTTAAAGGTTTACAATTGTTTTTAAAACTCTCATGCTTTGTGGTGCAAAATATAAAGCAGCCATTTTGTTTTCTGAGATACATTTTTACAAATTACCTTTCCAAATGTTTTTCTTACCTTTTATCATAAAATCTTTTCTCTTTGTTAAAATTTATTTCCAGTTTTTTTTTTTTTACAATAATCTTAAAATACCAACAAATCTTACTTTTACCCTGAATATATATATATATATATATATATATATGTAAGCTTATTTCAATTTTAAATTACTATATAAAAACATTAAACCCTAATTCAAACTTACTAGAATTAATTTCTTCTCTGATCTTGCAACCAAAACCCAAAGTACATAAATTTTGCAGTGAGTTGATAGCTATGAGTCACATTGCAAAAACAAAAACAAAAATTGCATTGAAAAAGGGCAGAGAAAGAAAGTTAAGAATATTTTGTAGTATTTTTAAATATTTTAAATCAGAAATGTTACAATTCAGATTAAAGACAGGCCATATTAAAACATGTAAATAATGAATCCAAAGAGAAGAAAACAATTTTTTTATCTTTCATAATATTAGGATATGAAATGCAATGTATTCCCAAAACTATAGCAACAAAGCATTTGATGAAAATGAAAAATAAATCATTTCTGAAAATGCATAACCTTTAAGAGCATTATTAGACATTCATAAAAGCTTGGTACTTTTCAAATAATCAATCTTAATCTTAAACTTAGGCTTAGGCTTTCTTCTAATTCAAGGAAAGAATAAAAAAAAAACTTGTTTTCAAAACTAATTAAGCCTAATGCAAGTCATCCATACAAGTGCTTATTATTCTAAGTTATTCAAATATTTGCTTAATATTAAGAATATTAGCATCTTAATTTTTGTTGTTTCAATAACAAGGTTTTAATCAATCCATCTTGTCACATGCCATAACCTTCAATGATCTACAAACAGAACTCTTTATTTTATTCAATATGATATATTAATCACTTCTGTGATATCCATCAACCTTCTTGGTAAACCTTTTCTTTTGCCAATTTTTAGTCTTACAATTTCTCATAATCATACCAATCTTCTTACAAGGTTTTTGTTCCTCTGTTAGGATCACTGTATATCATTAAACCACCAACAAGTTTCTGTAAATTCTATGGCTTTTGGCATGGAGTATTGCTGCCATATATGGTCTGGTGCCCCTTATGTTTGCCTCAGGGTTCTTGATAGGCTCCAGAGGCGGATATGCAATTTAGTTGGCCCTGCCCTGTCATCTCGTCTACAGTCACTTTCTCACAGACGCGCCATCGCCTCCCTTTGTCTGTTCTACAAATACTTTCATGGAAATTGCTCCAAGGAGCTGCATTCGCTGGTTCCCAGACGTCATGAGTTCAAGCGCCCTATGAGGCTGGCATCCCGCTCTCACCCCTTCACTGTCGAAACTCCAAAATGTAGCCGTCTCTTCTACTCCAATAGCTTCATGTCTCGCACCTCTTGCCTGTGGAACTCTATTTCCTATTTCAGTTTCCCTGAGAGCTATAATCTCCAGCTATTCAAGTGTAATGTCAATCGACATCTCCAGTTGCCTTGATCTATCCACTACCCTCATCCTTTCTTCTATCACTCCTATCTGATCTTGCTCCAAATTTTCTGTAACCCCTTGCGTCCTAGTGGCTCCCCGCCTTGCTTGGGGTGAAATGCTTAAAAAAAAAAAAAAATTAAAAAAAATTAAAAAAACTGAAAGCAAGAACCAAATAGTATTATCCTTTCAAACCAATCCAAGTCAATTGTAAAACTGACAGACTGTTCATTCTCATGACTAAAAAATAGTGCAGCCATTTTTCTCTTCTTGAGTTTACATATAAATTTATTCATTACATCTTTTATTTGTATATAACTATATTGCTACATTATAAGCAGTGCTTTTAATAATTCAGAAAACACAGTGATTGCTATATGATTATATTGAGGAAACTTTATACAATTCAGTAACAATAAACAAGGCTGCAGGTCAAAATTTCAACAGTAATTAATTATTGGTAAGATAAATCAGTGACTCTCCAAGAAACATTTTCTCTAAACAATAATGGCTGATTTTTTCTCAATTGATTATTCAAATTACTCAGTTTGGAACCTCCTTTTTATGGATAATACTAAACAAACTCACTTGGAATAAAATGCAAGGTGACTCTCACATCATAGACATTTTTTTTTTTTTTTTATAATTTCACCCCAATAAAGCCACAACGATGTAAGGATTTACTGAATGTGAAAGAATATGAGAAAAAGAAGAACATTATTAGTGAAAGAGAACAATAAAAGAACAGTAATTAAAAATGATAATGACACAGCATTTAAAATTTTGAAGATCAAAGTTGACCAGAAAGCAAGCCAGAAGAATGTTTCACAAGTGAGAAGTGTGGAAGAAGAAACTGTTAGTATAGAACTTATAGTTACATCTAGCCAATTCAACAGTAACATGGTTAAACCTATCTGCCAATCTAATACTGTGCTTAAATTCATAAAGTCGACATACCAAAGAGGAAAGCTCATCCGAACAATTACCATGAAAATATACAAGGCATAAAAAAAAATACAAGGAAGCTATGTTACAGTGGTGAGAAAGTCACTGAAGCTAAGATGCCATGTCAGAACTGATAACATTGCAGATTCTTCATCAGATTTTACCAGGATAATTTATCTTTAAATACACAGTAAAATCTCCAGACTAGATATGGCAGCAATAGTCTAAACCTGGATGAATAGTAAACTTATAAAAATATCAGAAAATTCTGGCAAGTAAAATTTCCTAATATGACACAGTGAATGAACTTTCCTAGCAGCAGACATAGCAACTGATTCAATATAATCTTTCTACTTCATTATACGGAATCGATACAAAAGTTGTCCTAGATATATCAATGATTTTATGTGCCATTCATAAATCAAAGTAGCACTCACTATGAAATTTCTACCAGTCCTATGAACATAAATGAATTTGCAAATTAAATGAACTGCCAGAGACAGTGAACAGCTGTCATTAGAAAATCATTGCTTTCACTGACTTCATCACTATCAGATTTACTGCAAGAGTAAGAAAATCCAAGACAAATTTCTCATATCTCATCAGCTGCTTCCAAGTGGTTAAATTGAGAATTTCAGAATCAAGAAATAAGCAAGCTAACTGAATTGTGTTGTGACAAACATTATTTAAAAAAAAATAAAATCAAGCAGGGTTTATAGTCAACATGAATTTGGTACTTTTCAGTAGAGGCATTTCATGAAGCTGCATTATTCTAAGGCTCATTTTGTGATAACCAGACAAATAGGCAAAGTGTTTAACACAAATAATAAAATTATAATAAATACTACTACAATAGCAATCCCTCTATTTTTGCCATGTGTCATGGATTTCATTTAATCTACTCCAAATAAGAAATATCGCCAGGCAAAATCATTTCAGATTATCTTATTTCAACATATAGAGAAACTTGTAATGAATCCTTCATCACTGCAACTTATTTACAAGGGACAATCTGAAAATAAAGGCTGCTCTCTTCCCAGAGATACAGCAGAAAGTGAAATAACGCTGCTGGACAGTTTCCAGCTACTATTTACTATGCATTTTTACCAGTAATTAATTTTTTGTGGGTTGATAGTTGTGCAAAGTTGTCCAGGACATGGCTTATCTTACACAATGCTGTTACAACTGTTAAAATACATTATCCATCAACTGTGCTCACATCCACTGTTTGATCTGCATAAATGTCCAACAAGTATTAATGAATATCAATGGATGCTATTCTTTTCTTCATAGAGGTATTCAATGTTATATTTCTGCTTTGTATGCACTTTCATGTCAGATGCTATTTTCCAGACTGCCACTCAAGTAGTATGTATAAAAAAAAAAAAAAAAAAATTATTCGCAGGAAGTTTCAACCTCTCCTGCCATATTTCAACTTAATGAAGAAGGAGGCATTAAAGAGTTCATTGTGCAAATATTAAACACAACACAAAAATAATTTATCACTAGAATAAAATGTTCCATTATGAATATTATTCCTGTTTTTAAAAAAAAATAAAAACAAATTCCAAATAATACAGAGTTAAAATAGGATTTGGTGATAGAAAAGAAAACTGAAGACAAAGGTTCCATCTCCAAGTACTGTGCCAATTGTCTGTACAAGGATAAAAACGAAAAATAGATGAAACGAAATAGACCCTTTCTCCTTGTCTAACCAAATTAAAATTCACAATACCTCAATGGCATAAATACCATCTCCTAAAAGAAGAAAATACTAAATTGAAGAGAATAAGACTAATATTCCATTTGTGGTTGGTGAAACTCATTGCAAAAAAACTCCACTGTTCCCAACCATACACACACATGCAACATAATTGCATCATTGAAAAACATTGATTTTCTTTCTAGATAATAGAGGTAACACTGGCCAAGCTATATTTCCTTTGGCAGCATTCAGTCAGTTCTGGCCACTTGAGGTCAGTGGACAGACAGTGACTGCTAACTTTAAGAGATCTGTGGTCAGCAATACAGGAAACCCATTCAGTGGAGGAGACACCTTTTGTAAGAATGTTAATTTGCTGCACTACCTGTCGGCAAAACTCATTGAAATCCCAATCGATTTGCAGTGTTCGTCAGGTGCACAGGCCAAGTATTTATCTGTACCTGATAATAGTGGGAATGATTACATATATATATATATTTATATATATATATATATATATATATATATATATATATAGAGAGAGAGAGACATGTATATATATATATATATATATATATATATATATAAAGTATAAGTGTGTGTGTGTGTAAACACATAAAACTATATTAACACATTCTCAGCAATGGGGGAAACAGACATATATGAGAGAAAGAACTCTACACACATAGATAACACATTAAGCATAAATATATATTAGATTGTCTACATCAGAATAGATGTTGCATTTCATATCTTAATATTTACACTAACAGAAACTGTACATAGTTATATAGAAGTGTGCCTCATTAAACAAGAAACTGTGTATTGAAATATTACTATTCTACTTGTGACATATAAAAATATCATTTAATTCTTAACCCATTAACTTTTCAAACCAATTAAACTGTCTTAAACAAGAAGTACACATCTGTAGAAATTCACATTTAACTATTTGAAGGTACAAAGAAATCCTGCCCCACTCACGTTGATTCTAATTCAGCAACATCATGCCTTATTTTTTAATCTATTCTTGACATAAAATTGCAAAAGAAATAATAGAAAACAATTCTGGTTCCATGGAATCCAAGATTACCAAAGATGCCACTTAAAACAAGACTACTCAAATTGTCTGAAAATACTGAAGAGCAATCTTCAGACATATTCAACTTAACAAAATAAAAAAAAAAAGAAAAGAAAAAGTTAAAATTCATTTTTTATTAGTTCTTTTTTTTTATTCCCTTCCATTTGAAATATTGTAATTCTTGTCTAACTTTATTTTTTGATACTTCATATTTCAAAACTCAAAATGTTCTCATAAATTTAAGAACATTGATTTGTTTCAATCCACTGCAGGCAGCAAAAATAAATAAAAATACAAGTTCTTGATTTATTAATAAATGACTACAATTAGCACATTCACTTGTTTTGTTGTTCTTTATTCCCCACCAGAGAACCATTGACATAACAGCACTTTCCAGTAGCTCTTACATGTCAAGTATTCTATATAATCACTATCAAAAGCTACTAGAAGTCCCAAGTTATCAAATTAACTTTTTTTTATTAGCTCAGAGTATAGAATTTGAATATAAAATTAATAAAAGATGTAATACAGTAGTGTTTTAATATTCTAAAATATGATTTGTTTGAAAAATAATAGGCATTTTTGTTTGGGTTTTTCTTTTATTTTATGATTCAAGTACAGTAAACAGTTCTTTCTATTGATTTCATTTGTTTTCAGTTGGATTGATAGTATCTCCTTTTTAAAATGGATAAATACAAATGTAATTATTTCTCAAAAAGTTGAATTTTTTTTTTTTTTTATCCGTATCTACAACTGGATCCTCACCAACAGAAGTGTTTTTGCAAAGTGTAGGTTAAAATGTAAACCAAAAATAAAGAATCTTCTAATGGCTTGATATGCCAACTTGGTTTAACTTCGCAATAATAATGTATAATAAATGCAGATTGAAAAAGTTTTAAAACTATTTGTTCATATTGTCTAACTCCTACAATTGTCATCATAAAATTCAAGGATAAGTTTAGTTGTTTATAACATCTGAATATACATCACCTGCCCCAAAGAATCTGTTTTCTCTAATTCAACTAACGTTATAGCATGAATAATTTATGTAAAACAAAAAAAAGTTAGGACAAAAGCATTTCACCATATTTGTATCTCTAATAAAAAGATTTTGTTTCAGAGCCAAAAACAGAAAATTTAAAGTATTTATTTTATAAAAACTAAGTATTCTCCAACATAATCTTCTTTGTCATTGCATTTAATTCAGTGGTAAATATTAATCAAATAGCTAAAAAATTACACAGTGAAACTGTCAAATCAAAATTCATCAAATAACTTAATCAGGAAACTGACATTAATTCACTCTTCAATAAGCCATTCAAAACAGTTTAGCTACTTTTTGTTGCAGAAGCCCTCATATTTACTCTTAACAAAAGTGAAACTCAAAAATTTAGATTCTTAAAATGATAAAAGAGGATTTGTTTTAATAGATTATGCTTGGACATTAGAACGTGTATTATATATATGAATAAATAAAGACAAAAGGAAGACATATCTTATCCAACATGCCTTTATTCCTATTGTATTATATATATATATATATATATATATAGCCTTTTCACTCACAGTAATAGAGGGTTATTTTATATATGAATAAATATTATATATGATTAGATTACAAATACAAAACTGAATATATATAATGTCTGTCATAAAAAATTAAATGTTATAATAAAACATGACAGAAAAATTAACAATTATTAACAAAGTAATAAAAACTAAAACACGATGAATGACAACATATTTCAGAGAAGAGAAAAGTGCTTAATAAAAATGCAATCATCAACACATGAACAGTGTTTGGGTTTTTCCTTTGTAGGGGCATCAATCACTGATAGCCTTATGCCATATCTGGTTTATCTGAGTAAATCTTTTGCCTAAGGACACATAATACATTAGATAGAGAAGTAGAAAAAGCAACATTGTAAAGATATCTAATAGAAACAAGCACTAATAAAGACAGTTATATCTGATCAAATTGAAATATGGAATTGAATTATATTGCAGTGAAAAATAAAAAATAAATGGGCCAAATGTGAGATATAAATGTAAAAGATACAACCGATATATAGGAACATGATAAAACACATTCTGAAGATACAGGTGTCAATATGAAAAATGCTGAAGAATCTAAAGTTCTAGATTCTAAATCTTAACTCCTCAAACAAACCAGTAAAAACAATGCTTAAAGAATTTGGGACAATTAAATAGTGCATCATTTTTATCCTTTCTTTTTTAATTTTCACAGAGCAGCATAAGGCAAGAATTGGCTGATGAGAAAGATTAATGTAGCTAGAAGATTTTCTTAAATTGATATGATTTTCTTTTCTTTTTAAAAAGCACCAAATTTATGCTGATAGAGAAATCATTAAGACATGCATTGTAAATTCTTAAAACAAACAGATGTTGACAAGAATGTTTTAAGTTTTTCATGCCTACAACTAAAGAAATGGAAAAAAAAACAAGATGACACTATTAACAAAAATGGAAAATGACTGTGTAATATTAATATTAAAACTATTATAATATGGAGCCTCCAAAAATAGAGAGAGAGAGAAAAAAAAAGTGAATGTTTGGGAAAAAAAAAAAAAATTTTAAATTGTTAAATATTTTACATAAAATTTATATACATGTAATTTATTTTCCAAGTGCACATACACTATATCACATTTTATTATACAAGTAAATGTTTTCACAAATTCATATTAAAACAACTAATTTTAGCAAAAGTCTCAGGATATACAAATATTTAAATATATTGAGTACTCAAAAAAAAATAATTACATATTTCACTGTTATGAATTACCAGTCAACAAAGTTGAATGTTAGGAAACTGTATCTAGAATTATTTTATCATTTCTTCTAACCAATAGTGTGTTATTTATAGTTCATTTATAGAGTGCAATTAGGAAATTTTGTGAAAAAGGAATTTGGGTTCCTTATGAGCTTTTACTTGAGAAACAAGCACAATATTTGCACCATCTACAGCAGTTCTTTAAGCAGGAATGCTTACCTTTCATTTTCACACATGGCATTGTTATAAGTGATGAAAATTGGGTTTTGTATGTCAGTAGGAAACAAAAAAAGACTGGTTATCATAAAATGAGAAACCAGTGCCAACACCAAAACCAAGACTCTATTTGTGCTTTGTGCCTGGTTGGATACAAAAGGTACCATCAATTACAGGCCACTGGAACATCACTGCAGTTGTTTATCACCAGCAGCTGGCTAAGTGAAAGATTGTCAAAAATATCCTGCTTTTAGTAAAGCAGAAAGGTATTATTCTTCAGCATAATAATACAAGGACGCACACTACAAAACAAACCCAATTAAAAAAAGATTGTCATGCTAAAGGTTCTTCCACATCTGACATACTCACTTTATTTGGCATCTACAGATTTTCATTTGTTTCAATCACAAGAACATTTCATAAGTGGCAGAACATTGAGAAATAAAGAAATTGAAAACAGACTTTCAAACATTTTTCAGTTAAAAACACAGGTTTCTTTAAAATTTGCCTATCTATAATGCTGATGTAGTTGAAATTGAAGGGGATTATATTATTTATAACTTACATTTGTTTCATTTTTTCTTTTTTTCTCCAACATCTACAGAACTAATACTGTAATAATGCTGATCAGACATTAATTACAGTGTCTGGGAGAGAGTGCCATATCTAGCATGATCAATAGTTGAACAAGTTCAGCATGTTCAAGCATTAACTTCATGCTAATACAAAACACTAATGACTTGATGATAGTTTCTGAACAGTTTTGTCTAAACTTCACACACAAAGCTCAGATCAACCCATGATGGCTTTAGGTTACTATGAAATGGTGCCATATACTGAGATAATCTCTACAGGCTGATATAATTAAGGTCACCACCTTGCCAATCTAGCCATAGTGAGATTCAAAACCAGGTTTTATAGTTGAATCACTAAACCTCAAACCACCAGGTCGTGTCACCCCCGCCCCTGTTCTCTTACTCTCTCTCTCTCTCTCTCTATATATATATATATATATATATATATATATATGAAAATAAAATAATTACTGATATTTGTTCTTTAATTTCAGATATATAAATATTGGTATGAATCGTAAAATTTTAAATTCAAAATATAAAGAAGATACTGTAAAGTTATTGAATAAGAGCACAATATTGAAAATTGCAAAATAGTTGAAGATCAGGACAACTGAAATTGAAAACAAGAAAAAACTAGCTTTAAGAATGTTACAATTAAAAAATTAAAACAGTAATATTTGAAGAAATTGGTGTTACAAATATAAAATAAATGATGGAAAATATGAAAAACATAAAAGTAAGCACAATGCTTACTTTAAGTAAATATTTAAATGAGAAATGCGTAAGTTGGGTAAAACATTACATGAAAACCTATCTCTTTTTTAATAATAAACAGCATCACATTGGATGGACTTGATAGCTGCGCTAATGGTTTTTCCTTCATAAAAATTGTTAATCAACACAACTTCAGAAAACAACAGGGAGATGAAGGAGTAATATTTTGTGCTAGTACTGTTGACAGTAAAATGCTTGGTCCATTGAAGATGTTCAAAGTAAATGCAGACAATTATTGCAAGTTCTAGGACATGACATTTTTGTGAGATAAAGGTCACGACTAAGAAGCTTTAAGATAAAGAGTCTATACACATAAAAAATTTTCTTGCGTGAATATAATTTCTCTGCAAAGTTATTGCCCACCTTGCCAAAAACAGTTTCAAAGGCACCAACTTAAAGAAATGGCTTCCAACCTCTCCGGATATTAATCAAATAGAAGATGTGAGCTCTATCATTAAAAGAGATATACATGAAAATAGAAAATAATATCCAAGAAAAGATCTCTAGGAAGCAATAATATTTGCTGCAAATAATGTTAAAATTGAAACAAATTTAAAAAAAAAAAAAAAAAAAAAATTGGTGAATGAAAGACTGAGAAAATTTGTAGAATATCAACGAGCCTATATTAACATGTCGAATAATAAAATAATAATTTTATTCGGGTATATAAGATATTGTGCTAATCAAATCTGCTTCTATAGCTTATATCTTTGGGATTTATTTATGAATAAAAATTCACATTGTACTTTGCAAAATAAAACCTGACAGCTTCAAAACAAGTTTTATCAATATATATTTTTAAATAAAGACAGACATCATAAGCTGAAACTGACATATGTTGCTTTAGGCTTAAGACAAATATAGATGAGTCAACTCCCATGTAAGCATATGCTTATAAATAAATAAAATAAATAAATCACATATTTATTATAAACATACTTACTTGAAAATAGAAATACCCAACATATAGAAAAATACTTATCATAGAGACAGGTGTACAGAGATAGATATTACATCCTTTACATGATATGAAATTCAACACACGTTATTCACATGTATGTATGCATTAAATAGCAATATATTAAAAAATGTTTACAAAATTTGAAACAACTTTTCTTTAACATCATTTCCTATGTGCATATGCATAAACATACTCAAAAATTTGTAGATGCAGCAGTATTCAGTATATACACAAAAACATTGTTTGTTTTAAGAAATACATAAATATACACATGTAGACAAAAAGATTTGAAACTTATCCACTTTCTGAATATGTGCACATAAAAGTGTCCACACAATCTTGAAAGAAAGGAAAACAAAACAGAAGTCTATTTAAAAAAAAACAAAGTGACAAGAAAAATTCAGTGAGGATAGGAAGCAGAAGCATTGAATAAACTGATGAAAAACATCCAAAAATGAAAGTAGAATAGGATAATAAAACAAACAGTTGTGAAGGTTTATGATCAGAGTAAAAGTGTGAGAGAAGAAATGATAAATAGAATGTTAAAAAGAGAAAAGAGAAGATAAAAGAATTTGCAGAAAGTAGAGAAAAGAAAAGGTAAATAAAAAGGTAAGCAATGAGATCATGAAGAGAAAATATATAGAAAACTATAGAAAAAGAAAAATGCTCAAGATATAAGCTTAATTCCTTGCAATTCTCCAGCTTTATATTTGATACAAACATTATCATGCACTATGGTTAGAAATTTTCTCCTGATATCTTCTGGATAAAATATAATTACCCATCAGTAATGAAAACCCAATCACCAAAAATTTTTAAAAAAGCTTTACAACCAATCCATCGACTTTTCTCCCAAACTATTATCCTTAAAATATTAAAATGTAATCTTGGTACCTGCATGATGACTGCTAAATTGAGAGGAAGAGACTGATAATAACCTGCTTTTTCCATTTTACTCAATTTGAGAGAAGATTTTTAAAAAAATGGTCAATGGCAGGAGAGAACAACAATTGGTAAAGAATACATATAGGAATGCTGATCTAACTGAATTGTGATGATGTAGAATTTAGCAATAAGTTAAGCTTTCTACACAGTTGATAGGGCATGCAGATTAAGAGCTGTGTCTAAATCCACAAGCAACACACTCAACAGAACTGCAGTTGATAGAAAGAGGCAGCAGCAGCCACTTACTTGAGCTCAGAAAATAAAACTAAGTGCCGACAAGTCTAATCAGACAGCTGACATAAGCACACATCCAGATGTGAGATGTGTAATATACAAAGGAAATGATTGGTCAAGGTGGAATGGAGTTGGAATGTAAGTGGGCAAGAACAGCTAGCCACTGCCACTGTCTGCTAGTTGCAAAAGTGCAAATAGCTAACTATGGTTGTCTGGGGGCCAGAATGGTTTGCAATTGGGAGCATTTAATTTACTGACGAGAATACAGGGCAAGAATGTCAGACAGCAGTTAAGACTATAAAAGTAAAGGTACAAAAGGATGGCTGATGAGACAGGATGGTGGACAAATGAAATACAGATGAGTGCGGACTGGTGTTAATACTGATTGCCATACCCTGTCCATTTTAGCAATACCATTGATAGTCATTGTGGTAGTGGTGATCAGTAGGTAATGTTCCTGTAATGAGGGTGGAGATTGCCATCATTGTTAAATGAGGTGGTTTTAATGACTGATGGACAGAAGTAGTAATTGGGAGTAAAGGGTTACAGTGGTAGAGAAAGTGGGAAGGATGGAATTGTAAGAAAGGATGGTGGGAAAGGTAACCAAGGATAGCTCAAAGAATGGTGAGCTTTAGTTAGTATTTTGGGGGTGGGGAATAAAAAAGAACTTAATAAAGGTTGAAAAGAAAGAGTTCTTTTTAGGTGTATAAAAATAAAGAAGATAAAGCCAGAAATATTTAGAAGAGAAGCAGATAAATATTAAATTGAAAGAACTGAAAGAAAAATGAAAGAAAGAGTGGTTGAGATGGTGGGTACAGAGACAGAGAAACTGGTGGTAGACAGATTAAGAAGGGAATAAATGAGGAGAAAAGGAAGGGAGAAAAAGAAAGAAATGATTGATAATGGGCTGAGATGGTCAAGAGAAGGGCAGCATTGTAAAGTGGATGTGATACTAAGGGTGAATGACAACACTTAATGGCTGGAGAAATAACCACAGTTCAGTAACAACTAAAACTTGAAGAGAAAAGTGGACTGGAGAGACTGGACAGTCAAGAAGCTGGAAACTGAGCACAAGCAAGAGTAACAGTGGGGATGGTAGTGTAAGGAGAAGTAGTGGACACTTGTGGTGGCCAGTGGCAAAATAAAGAAGCTAGCTTTTAGAGTAGAGGGGCCAGTGAACACTAGGAGTATTCAAAATTCTGCAGACCCTCTCTTTTCTTGCTGAAGGCCCACTCAAGAGACCCAAAGATTGCTTCTCTTCCACATCCTTCTCTAGTACTTTCCCTTCAGGCAATCATAGAAATGCACTTCATCAAATAGACAATATTGGCAAGCAGTCAATATGGCATTGTTACATCCTCCCTAACACCTTATGAAAATGGTTTTGGACACATTCCCAGGTGAGCAAATCAGGGGCACTACCCAAAGTGGCATGTATAAAAGTAACTAGTGAGTAAAAGACCAAGTAAAAGCTGTTCACTTGCTTTGCAATTAGTTTTCTTGTAAAGTAAGAGAGAAAAGAAAAAATAATTGCTATTATTCCTCTTTTATGAAAGTTGTTTGAGAAAGAATTCATCAATATTTCTGATTTCCTGACTAAGGCTTTTTATATCTCACTGCTGCACACATGTCATTAAAAGGAGTAAGATTATCAGAATATGTAGTAGTGAGCCAATACAAAGCTGAGACACATTATGTGTGAGAGAGAGAGAGAAGTCAATAACAATTACAAGTGAATAAATTATGTTCTCTGTATGAATGAGACCAAGAAGATGATAATGGGTTCAGTCAATAGGAGGTGTATGTCACTTGGCCAATGAGAGAAGTGAAATCTTTCAAAGAAATGCAACAAATGGTATTTTGGTTAATAAAGTTTGGAGATTTATTTTTCATGGATTGATTGAGTAAGAGAGAAAAAAGTATTTAATATTTATGCAAGAAGAGAAGGAAAACAGCTGGGCTGAGTAGACATGCAAGTAATGTAAGGAGACAAAGATATGGAAAGAGAAAGAGAGAATAAAAGAAAAAACACTTAAAAGAAATAAGATGGAAAGTTATGAGATGAAAGTAAAGGTCATGGAAACAGAAGCAACCAACCAAGACTGAAAGGGGACAGGTGTTGGGGCAGAAGCAACCAACCAAGACTGAAAGGGGACAGGTGTTGGGGCAGAAGCAACCAACCAAGACTGAAGAAAGCAGAGGCTAGAGCAGATGCAACCAGACAAGACTGATGAATGTGGGGTTAGGGTGGAAGTAACTAAACAAAACTGATTGATTTAATGGTGATTTTACTCGATAGATGCAGTATGTAAACAGCCATACATGACTGATGATAGTGGATTCTGCATGGGGTGTAAAGAGACATGAATGGTGTTCTGAATTTAGAGTGAGAGAGAAGCAACCAGATTTTACTGATGGAAGTGGATTGGGAGTGGGGTGTAAACAACTATACATGACTGTAGCAGATTTAAGGTGGAGTGTAAACAGCCATACATGAATGATGATAGTGGATATGGGGTGGGGTGTAAACAGACAGACATGAATGATGATAGTGGATATGGGGTGGGGTGTAAACAGACAGACATGAATGATGATAGTGGATATGGGGTGGGGTGTAAACAGACAGACATGACTGTTGCAAGTAGAGATTTAGAATGGGAGAGAAACAACCAAATATGAGTAATAGGAAAGAATAATAGAGTATAATGAAAATTGACAGGAGATGGAATAAGAAGAACAGAAAGTGGCATGAATGAATGAAAACAAAAATGGTAGAAATAAAGGGAAATTTTATATTAGGGAGATTTTCAGTAGGGAAATTGAAGAGGAAGAAAAATAATGAAGCCATGCAAAGTAAAACTGAATATGTAAAGAAGATGAAAGTGAAGATATGAGAGAAAGAGAAATTTTGTTCACTAAATTGGAGAAAGAAAAAAATCAAGGATTGCAGGGGTGGCAAATAATGTGAGAAATGTCAATAGAGTTAACAGGTACGTCACTACTGTGTTTCTCATGAAATCTTTTCCATTTACTATTTTTGTTCAATATACTAGAGCATCTATATGGAGATGAGGAAACTCTTATTAAGAAAAATGAATTTAATGCAGTTGGCCAATCAAGCAAGTAAGTGGTTCCAACAGGGTGCATTTATAATTGATGCTCTGTCCATGAATTTTGACATGTCCAAATGTTCCCAATCAACCAACATCACGAATACTAATAAGTACAACATAAATGTAAGTGAAATAAAGAATGAAAGTGAAAGTAAAAAGAAAAGGATCAAAGAAAGGAAGATGATGAGAAGCACAAGTGAACAGGATGTTTGTCTCTTCACTCATGGATAAAAGGAGGAGGAAGAGAATGAGAAGAAGAGGTTATAAAAGAAAAACTTTAAAATTATACAGAAGAAAATTTGCTTTTTTTTTTCTTTCTTTTTTTAAGGTTTCTTTTCCCAGTTCTTTAGAATGTTAAGCAGTTACACATTTAATTCAATTTCTAAGACCTTATAAATAATTTATCAATGCAATGATGAATAGTATTCTTGAAACCAAAGTAAAAATAGAAAGTTAATGTAGAACAGAAGATTGCTCACACAGGCATCAATTTATTCATGTAAACAAATTTCAATTGTTCTGATACTATTTATTTAAAGAATTCTAATATTGGACATTACTTACAATATTTTCCAAGGCAATTTTTAACATTGTCATTCTTTGTAATATTGTTACAAAGTTTAGTAAGTCTTTAAAATATATACAGCCAATCATGCTAATTATTGTAGATAATTGAATATGTGATATAAAAGCAATAATGATAAGAACAATAAACTGACCAAGTACTTTTTATTGAATATAATTCTGCACCACTGCACAAAAATTAAAAAATAATATGTGTGTTTGAGAGAGGGAGAGAGAGTGTGTGTGTGTGTATATGAGGACAAGAAGGTGCTGTAAATTACTTGGGATAACTATATATACACACACACATACATATTTTATATATATATATATATATATATATATATATATATATATATATATATATGAGGACAAGATGGTGCTGAAAAGTACTAGGGCTAATCAAAAAGTATGTTTTGACATTCCATCATTTAATCAGATATTGGGAAGTGGGTCAAGCCAAGAACTTTTCAGCACCCTTTCATTTGTACAGTTTATCTTTGCATAAACACAAATCAATTGACCTTAGGAAGAGAACATCTGATACAATCAGGAAATTCAACAGATTCAATTTGCCAATAGGAAATTTCCACAAAATGCCATTTTATTCATAAGTATAGATTTAAAGGACATTTTTTTTAAAAATACATTTTTCCAATATAATCAAATTCAATATTATCTTTGCATGTATGAATCTGACATGAAATTTTCCTAAAGCAACAACAAGTATCTTATCTTTTATAGAATTTATGTAAATGCTCATAGTGCTTTTAATATACAAGAAATATAACTTCATATATATAAATTTAAAACTTGGCTACCGTTTAAAACTAAAAGGTGCTTTGAGGAAATGAAATTTACAAAGATAAAATTACTCAACAACAAATGAAAATAAAGAACTTTATATCTTAAAGCAGAAAATAATTGCTTAAATCCCAAGTAGCCAAACATACATTGAAAACTTAGCAACAGAGTTAAGAAACTTTGAACATGCCAAAATAGTCTAAAAACATTATTTGCATGGAGTGCAGCATATATATATATATATATATATATATATATATACACACACACACACACACACAAGTGTTAAGTTTGATCAACACCCATCCCTACTTTAAGAATACACCTGCAGTTACTGAACATTACTTGCCTAACAAGAAAGCATTGTAGAATTTTGCCATGAATACAAATAAGTTTCAAAGCATTGCTTATACAATGTATAACTAATAGACAAACTAAATGAGAAGATTCAAGTATTGAGCAGTCTGCAGTGACAGATTCCCAGAAGTCAACATATGAGGATGGACAAATAGCAATGAGAGTACTAGATAGAAGGAAATGTTGAGATATAAAGTAAGAGACAAATACGTGTGCATAGGACTGAGTGAGGAGATTAAGTAAAGAAATCCTGAATAAAGAGAAAGTTGATAAGGAAATAGAGCAAAACAAGAAAAGTAGAAAATGAAAAAGAATTTAAGAGGGAAACTGAAAATCAAACAGAAAGAAAATAAAAATAACAAAAGGAATCATGTAAGGAGGAGCTACCAAAAAGGTTGAAGGTGAGAATTAGAGAGATGGGCTAGAGAGTGGAGAGAAACAAGAACGAGAGTGGTTAAATAGAGTAAAAAGCTCAAAGTAGCAGCTTGGATTAAGATACTGTATAGAGATAAAAAAAAAAAAAGCAAAAACAGGATAGGGTGGTGTATACAGTTTAAGAGCCATTATCAATGATCTATCACATTACTTATATTAATCATAAAACTAATTGAACCAAGCCAAAACAAGGTGCCAAGAAAAGATATTTGGTTAGTGTGGGTCAAATGTTAACAAAAAAATCATGAAAATTTAATCGGTTTACTAACAGAGTTTGCAGCTAAGGTGTTACCAATAGTGATTCTCATGTTATCTCTCTGCATCAATTTATTACTGACAACTGGTCATTGGAAAATCTTGAATTTTCTTTAGATTAATGAAAATTTATCAAGAGTTCTAATTTTCTGTAAGTTTCTTCCTTTGAAAGTCAGTATAAATAGTTAATTTCAAATCTCTTGTATTAATTTTGACTTTGTATCACTTTAGATCTTTTTCTCTTTCTTTTTTTTTCATTTTAATAAAAAGTAAACAAATCTGCATGAATGCACAAGAACTTCCCTTTATTTTGTATATTTTTTCATGTTTATTTCAAAGATTTTGCTGATGATATTAAGGAAACTGATGAATATACTAAGAGGGAGGTGAGCCCTCACCCACATCCTTGAAAACTAGGCATACACTTGACACCTTCCACAGACTTAAAGACTTCTCTTTGAAGCAGTGTTTAAATAATTTTGCTAAGATTAGAGATAATTCTGGGTTAATATTCTTAAGGGCAACCATGGGATTTTAACCGGACTGGTCGCCTTCTTAGGATCAAAAGTTTTGATAAATCCTGGTTGTAATGAAAATATTACTGAGATTGTGCTCAGTGAGATGAAGGAAGTCAGGAAGGGGATAGCCTTTGTCATTTAATGTTGAATTAAAGGCAAAGATTGAAGTGAAGAGCTTTGTGTTGTCTTACACTGATGAAATACTGATGTTTGAAATTTATTTTATTCTTTTCTGGAATTCTTTATGCAAGTGTGGCATTTGATAATTGCATCCACAATTTTCTTTTTTATGGTAAATTTTGCCAGCATTCCAATCTGAATAATTCACAAATCAAAATGCTAAAGATTTTTTATGCATAGAAAATTTCTCATGCTCAGATTCATAAATTGTTCTCATATGAGTGTTGAAAAAAAATAATTAAAAAAAAAGCATCATAAACAACTTTAATGATTATATGACATACAAGATTGCCAGATTAGTAAGAATGAGATGAAGATACCAGTTCAAATAATTCCTAGAATTTTGACAACATTTATCTCATAATTTCAGACAATACTTCCCTCAAGTTTATTCAAAGATAAGATTATGTTATTCCTGTAAAAATATATGTTACTCAGTAGCTAAAACTTAAAACTATGGATATATGATTAAAAAAGAAGTCTCTTCAAGGCATGGCCTTTATTGGATAAAATGCACACTAAAAATCAATCTCAGGCCTTCTATATTAACCTCTTATCAATAACAGTTTATCAGATGCAGTGAAATATTTAGAATATGTTTTAGAGAAAAGATTAGCAAGTATGGTAAATAAAATCTTTAGCAATACATGATCAGTACAATGGCAATTTTATCAGATTGAACACACTTTAACTAACCACAGACACATTTAAGGAAACATCTACAACTAGTAAATTCTAGTAGGTCAACAGACACTCCTACACAAGAATTAAGATGCTTTGGATTCACTTAAAAATTACATATTTCCTTATCTACAGATTGACTTAAGAAGACTGATAAAGATTATTATCATTGGAAATGTTTCTTTTATTTACCTAACTAATGTTATGTTCTCTCATTGCTTAGAGTGAAAGGGAGTAAGACTTGTGAAATTAAGTCAGAATGGTGTTGAAGTCTGTATAATATCTCAGAATAAGCAAAGAAACTATGTAGGTAAACCTGAACTTGGTGTGATTTAATAAAAAATTTTCACCTCACTTAAAAAATTGGCATAAAAGAATAAACTATAAGAAAAAAAAACACACACACCAACTGCTTTGCATAGATTGTCTAAGATCAACTTCACTACAAAGTTACAGAAAGCAAACAAGCCAGTTCAGATTAGGTTCAGTAAAATTATTTAACAATCAAATAACTGACAACACTTGTTAACAAATAAAAGTCACACATACTCTTTCTCATATTTTTTTTAATTTATTGCTTAAATGTTATTTTTAGTGGAGACCCATATTTGAGTAGATGCTTTGTTTTTATTTATTTATTAAACAGTATATTTATTTATTTGAACATCTGAGAAATCTTGTCAGAAAAATATATGCCCTATAGCAGGATTCAAACCTGTCTCCTAGAGGAAACTATTATTAGATCTGATGTGCCTTAACCTCTTGGCCATGAAGAACCTCCTGGTCAAACAAAACCCAAATAGAGCTGGTGAACACAGAGGGTGCATATTTTTATTCTAACAAGATTTCTCAAATATTCAGGCTGGTAGATGTAAATAAATAAATATGCTGTTTAATTAATAGTAAAATTTTTATTTATTTTCACTTTTCATAATTTTTCTTTGAATTTTTTCGGTGTGAAATTGACAAATGTCATTAAGAATTTTATCATAAATTTAATATTTTTCTCTATTTTTCATCAACAATGATCATATTAATTATAAAAATTATTTTTTTATGAATGATTTACGTTTTTCTTTAACAGATATTTTTTTTTAAAAAGTATGTTGAAATTTTTCTCTCCTTAAATAGAAGACATTTAAAAAATAAAAATGTTTTTCACTGTAAAATTAATGAAAAATGACACTTAAAGAATTTATCACAAAGTTAATGTCAAAACTTAAATTCAATAATAAATATTTTACAACTATTCTTAAAAATATACCACAAAAATGTGAAAGAGAAAACATTGTCTTGTAACTATCTTTCACATTTTTACTTTTTTTTTGTGATTATTTTAAACAGCAAAATTCACAAAAAATGTCATTATTAAGAATTTTGTCGCATTTAAATTTTTTCTTTATACTTTTATTCTTCATTTTTTAATGAATAATTTGTGTCTACTTTATAACATGTGAAGTATGCAGATACTGTCTTGTAAGAAAATGAAAGAATGAATGTAATTTTTTTGTATTGCTAATTTTACTATTTTACTATACAGAAATTTGCCCATCTGAAAAAATTTAATTTAATATTTTGTCTGTGATATTATAACAAGAAGTTCTTGATAACAAATATATTGGCATAAATTTTTTTTTTTTAATAATTATTTATGGGTATTTAAAAATGTATATTGAATTTTACAAGCATTGTTGTCAAAAATGTAAAACAAAATTAACCAGTTCACTATTTTTAAAGTAAATTTTAAAAAATATATACTGTAAAAATATTAAACTGGTTAATTTTGTTTAGATAATTGTATTTTATCGGTGAGAAAGTGATTGAATCACCCCCAACTCTGGATAAAATACAACTATCCAAGATTTAATTTTCTAAACTAAAATTCCCATGTCTGAATCCCAAATACCTTCATCCTGGCATTGATTAATCCATGTTAGGATCTAAAAAATTTGTACATTCATACAAATTTTAAATTTTCAATTCTGCAACCTCAATTCCAAAATCAAAACTCTCCAGACATTAGAATATTAGGTTCACACACTTTTTAGGAGCACTAGAAGTAATTTTTCAAAATAATAGTTTAGTTAATATTTAAGTACCCCCAAACCTTTCTCAGAATGGTCAAAAAGTGCTGTGTAACAGGTTATGATGGTAACTATGATGAACAAAATGTTTTGTGCAAAACCTGTTGAACAACAAAACATTTCCCATTGTTTAAAAGACTTTTGTGATCAAACAGTAGCTACAATTAAAACACATCCATTATTAAATAGGGAGGATACTGCAGAAACAATTTCACTGAAAAAGTTTTTAAATTTTGGAAAATTGTCAGTGTCAAAGAAATATATACTGACACTAAGAAAAATGATCCCCTTAAAAAGGTGATATCAGATTTAAATGATGAGCATCTGTTATTTCTTTCTAATTTTGGGAAAATGACCAAAAGAATGGAAGGAAAGCAACGAAAAAGAATGAAATCATTAACAAAAGATACTAGTTTAACCATTGAACATACATGCATTGGCTTAATTGATGTTTGTAGATATTTGCTAAATAATGGGTTTAGTTTGGTGAATTTACCAGACTATTTAGAAAATTAATTTGGAGAATTAACACAAATTTCTGGAGGTGCATATTTTATAACAGTTCAAAATGTTATTGAAAAAATTAAACTATTTCTTAAACTAGATGTTGATGTGAAAGAATAGAACTTTGCTCCAGCCCATAATTGTTCAACATGTGGACATTTGTGGATGAAATGGGATGCCAAATATTTGATAATTTACCAGACCTTGAAACTAGGATCCTTAAAGATATTAAAATGTCACTTTTGTATATAGCATGCTATATTATAAAAAAAAGATTGTCCCACATAAGAGTCAATATTTAATAATAATAGTTTTTATTTTCAAGAATATGGACATTTCTTGAAAGAAATAGATCATTATAATTTAAAAATTCCACTGGATACCACAGTTCAGTGGAAATTTTTGTTTTATAATGCTTAGTGTTGTCAAAATGACAATTTGCAGAATTTCTTTGACAAAAATCTTGTTAGTTTCTGATATGTATCATTTCAATATGAAAAAAGAGCAAAGGATTATATTGTTAAATATATTTTTCAAAAATTATTGTTTTTTTGATTCACCTAAGACAACTCAAGAACCAGCACCAAAAGTTTTGAAATTATCTTAAAAGTTTATTTGTAAGATAAAAATGTTTATACAATTCTTTTAGTTTACACAATCAGAATTAAAAATTCATATTTTTTCAAGTAATAAAAATATGTACATACTTATTCATTCAGAGAAATATTTACTAGATACTTTTTATTTTCAATTTCACACCTTTTTACATATATTTAATTTGTTAACTCCACAAATTACCTTGTTAATTAATTTTGTATTCTTGTCAATTACATTGACTAGAACATTGATTTTAAAATTGATTAATTAAAATTTTAAAATTGATTTTAATTATTAAAACTATATATACTGGTAATATCTATTATTGTAACATAACAAAATAAGTTTTTTCTTCATCTTCTGTGAAGCTTATTGTACACGTAACAGAAATAATAAATTTTGTAAAGATTATCAAAATAATTGTTTCTTTGAAATTCACATTTGTTGTAAAGTATTTTCAGACTTTGTTGATATACAATTTTATAAAATGTTGAAATTGCTTTCCAATTGTATTATACAATTTCATATTTTCTGTAATCAATTAGTATAAACAAATTAACTCATTATTTTTTTGCAATATCTCTTAAAAATGTTTAATTTATAGTGAATAAAGTCATTTTTATAAATAGTTATTTTATGGTAAAAGTGTTTATTTTTGTTCTTTCTTTGTATGTTAGCATTTATGGAAATA
Source organism: Acanthosepion lycidas (assembly GCA_963932145.1). Lineage (NCBI taxonomy): Eukaryota > Metazoa > Mollusca > Cephalopoda > Sepiida > Sepiidae > Acanthosepion > Acanthosepion lycidas. The sequence goes on from OZ010576.1 coordinate 64,991,226, forward strand.
AGTCAATAATTGTAAGCTGCTTTCTAATATTATGTATAGCTGCTAATTAACTAATTATTGGACACTGCTAACAAGTTCCTTGCTAAAATTATTCTCTGAAATTGTTATTTAGTAGAAATTTAGGTCTCCACATGTCCACCCCCAGTCATGAACCCCAAGTCGGAATTAAGGATAACCTTGGGCCTGACACATAAAATGTAAGACATTGTGTTTCCAAGCAGAATATTGACCAAACCAGCTTCTTTTCTTATAGTGCATTCTGCTGGTATCACTTTCCTAGGTTAATGATATACACATAACCTAGTGTCAGCCATATTCAAGAGAAAGTAAAACTCATTGGTTTAAGTGACCTCCTTTCTTTGATATAGAATCTAGTTCTGATATGGTCAATGTAGACATTTTCATTTTCAGCATGAACCATGGGTAGTGACTGGTATACCCAGCCCATTACAAGAATTATTCTACTGAGTTGAGACATATTATTTTGCTCACCTTGATTAAAGATATCTACAATTTGTGCTTCAGTAGAACTTGTGTTAGCTTTTACCAGATTAGAAGGCATCTGCTCACTTCTTGCATCAATAAATCTTGGCCAGCCTGAAACTTTGTTGGTGATTTTACCTCACTGGACCACAGTCACCAAAACTTAACATGCTGTGCTGCTTTGGAAATGATCTGACCTAGACTTTGGCTATAATAATTAAAAATCTTTGTTCTTGTTCAAAACTGTAGCATTCAATGCATTAAAAGTACACAGGGTTAGTTTACTCACCTATATACCCTCTGACATGCCCATTGCCCAGTGGTTATGGGACAACAGCTGTCATACTTACCACATATCACTGATCATAATGATTTAGCTCAGCATCAATTTCCCACAACAAATATCTTTTAACATGATCTCCTCCTTTGTTATTGCACTTATTAGGGCTTTAAAAACTCTCTCTCTCTCTCTCTATATATATATATATATATATATATATATATATATAAGATCAAGAGGGGATGATGAGCAAGAATAAAAAAAAAAAGAAAACATTGCTCACCATAAAGCGATTGATTCAAAAATATAACATTAAAGAAACAACAAAAAAAGAGCTAATTGGTTATTGGTCCTTGATTTTCAGAACTCAGTTGAGGACAAAACAAATATGTGCACAATGACTATAAAAAGATTTTTCACAGTAGTTAGCAAAGCACATCCAGATTACAAGTTGTGAATGTTTAAGATCTTTTATATTAAGTTTAAGCCATTTTCCCTTTGCAAGTAGAAGGAATGTTTGCTTGTGTTAAATGTAATCTGTCTGATTTTTATTGTTGCTTTTCTAGTGGTATGTTTTTTTTTTATTTCTTTCCCCAATTTTTATTTCTTATTTATATTTAGTGGATAACCATATCTGAGTAGACGTACTTGTTTTTTCAATAATGTAAATTTGTTTTCAAGCCTCTGTATTCAAGAAAATATACTGCCCTCTAATAGGGGAAACCATCATCTAGCCTAGTGCTCAGTCATAGAAAACTTTCACAGCCAAGCAAGATTTGATTATCCTATTTAAGAAATGCACATCACTTGTTAAGATTCTTTAAAGCCCATATTTGCTAACTTTTATTTTCGTATCAGAAACGTAAAAGTAATTTCCAACAAATTCATGGATTTTATTTATAACCAGACATACTTTTTTATTACTTTAAGGGAGCCAGGAAAATGAGACATTATCTCCAAGGTGGCAACAGATCAACGTTTTCTTAGTCAACATTAAGAAGAGTGTACCAGGAATATATGAATTCAGGACACTACTTAAATTGACTGGTTCACTTGCAAAAAATGGGAGGTGGGGGATTTTTTGTAGATCACAGTTCATTACACCTTCTTCAAGCCATGATATTTGTCAGAATTGAAAATTATATTGATCTTTTTTTAAAATCTATTTTGTCTATTTAAAAAAGTTTTAAATATTCAAAAAATATTTGATAACTTCAGTTATATGATAACTTCAGTTATATGTAATTACAAGTGACATAAGCAGAGTTTCAAATTTGACACATGTAAATTAAAACAAAGTACAAATAGCTCTTTAAAAAAATCAGGAATCGATCTGAGACTTCACATTATGAACAGGACACCCACACCCACCTGAAAAAAATTCAATTCTAGCCAATGTCTTGGCTTGTATTAGGTTGGTGCAAAAATAATGTCGTTTTCTCACATAGTAACATATGACAGAAAACGACATTATTTTTGCACCAACCTAATAGAAGGACTAATAAATGCAAATTACAAAATTTGTTTCACATCCAATCTTCCCCTATTTTTTATGAGCTGGCAAGTCTAAATGTTGCTAAATTCAGGACAAGTATCAATAGCACATGAAAGTTGTAGGTGCTCACAGGTAATACAACTAACAAGGATGGTAAGTACTTAATGACGGGAAATGTTGCATCAGATTGCACTTAATACTGGTGCCACTCAACCCATCATTCAATCCACATTAAAATGTACACTGAATTCTACTGTGCTTCATAATTACCAACTGACATGGGTAACATTATTGACATTGCAACATCAGTTACTGCAGTTCACCTGTGTTGTTATTCATTAAGTAGAAGTCTCAAATCTTTTGGTATTTCAGTTTACTTGATATTATAACTTACTTCAGAATTAAATTAAGGATACTTTTAAATCAACTAAATTTAAAGCTTCATTATTCTGAAATATGGAAAATTCAATAATACAAATCAATGACTGATTATAAAGAAAATATTGCTTCCTTCAAATTTTGTTAATCCCATTAAAGATGTGTGTGACGTTTTTATTTTTAAAGTATCAAGTTATATACTAATAAAAATGGCTCTATTTATAAATGATAATATTAATGCCAAAACTAATTTGTTAGCAAAAGCAACAGAGGGACAGTATTTTATATTGTTTCTTGTAACAGCTGGCCTCTTATATATTAGGAGCTGGAAGTTAGGCCTTCAAAGTTAGATTAAAAGAAAAGAAAATAACTGGTAGAGTTAGATATTTATACTTGTTACCATTTTTAAAACTAGTGTATTCACTAAGATCATCTACAACATCAGTTGGACTGCCACACCTTTATGCCAACATTTCAAAATCAGAACTGATACCTTTAATTCTATTATAATAGCACAACAGCAACATATTTCACAGAGGGTCACTCAAGGTCATTTTAAAAATTTCTGTGGGGTTTATAAATCACTATTCATAAAAGAACAGAAACTAGATTCAAGTGAAAGATAAATATATCTAGGTGGTTAATGTATTGATTGGGAAGTAATAAGATAGAAGGTTCAATTCCTAATACAATATAGCTAACTAATCAATGACAATATGAATATTAATCACCCTGGGTTATATGACTGCTTCTCCACAACATATTAAAAGGATAAACATGTTTTTTGGAACTCTTAGGAACAATGAATTAATTATAATGACACATTAAATCTAGTTTTCAACCAAACAGTAGAGACTGGTAAACTTCTGCTATATATACCCAAGAACATGTTAAAAATGGTGGTGGTATAAGATTGGATACCACTTACTTATGAGGGTCAGCATATATCTCAGGATGAACAGACAGGTATAGTCAAGCTTTAGTGTTTCAAGGATATTTAACAAACCTAGCTTACATTCTACCAAAATGCAATATAATTTGAACTATTTTTCCATAAGTAAAAAATTAAATTTCATTCAACATTTGTAACCAACAAGTCACATCATTTGAGAACAAAAATAAATCAACCAACCATAACCAAAACTAAAAAAAAAAAAAATACTCTAAGAGAGATAAATCAGTGCCTGTTATATAAAAACCATTTGAAATGCTAAAACTGACTATACTTGAAAAGCCAATCTTGAATAACCAAGGCTGTCCCTAACAACCCGCTAACTCAGCTATGCTTGATATTCTCCAACATCAGCAGATCAGTGTATGAATCATGAACAAAAATGTAGGATTATTCAAATATTTCAGTGAGACCTTTCATAAAATGGATACAATGGATATGTTTGGTGCTGATTTTCAAGTAACAACGGAGGTTTAATAACCTTGATTCCATAAAACCTTAATGATAGTATTTAAATTAAATCACCTGAAGCTAAAAGCAAAGGTACCCACCTGCCCATTTCATCTCTATTTTTTTTTTATTTGAATGTAAATTAAAAGCAAGAAAACAACAAGAATAGCCTTAAAAATAGTTTTAAAGATTTGCATACATTTGTGCACTTGTTATATGTTATTAGTATGCATCCAACTTGAGTTGCACAATCTGCTCATTACATTAATTGTTTACTCCTACTTCACTGCAGTTCAGAGAATAAGTCTTTTGAAATATTTGCTTTAAGCAGTTTGTGGGTGGGTTAAAAGAGATGGAGAGAAACCCTATCTTGGCTCAAGAGACTTAAAGACATAGACAAGAATACAAACATGAACATGAACATGTCTTTGAATATGCACATGCATTGGGCTGTTTGCTTTTGAACATACATCTATGTAAGATTTTGTATACATTCATGAACCACAATAACACATCAACTCACATGCACACAAATATCTGCTGCTCACATTCTTACAAACGTATACCAATACAAATAAACATTTACAGACACACATATGAAGCCGTGTATGATTGAGCACAAATGAACATAGCTGTGTATGTATGTTTGTAACTGCATATCCTTGAATGAATACACGTGTGTGTGTGTGTGTGTGTGTGTGTGTGTGTGTGTGTGTATATATATATATATATATATATATACACACACAAAGCTCCCATATAAATCCCAGGATTTGTGTACAAACATTTCAAAGCAAACCACACACCGACTCACAAAAAAAAGAAAAAATTTTTTTTTTTTTAAATATGCTTTATATCTTTTTGCATACATGGATATTTTTTTTTTTTTACAACTCTGCACATATCCACATGATACTCATAAGGCATCCATTGCTGCCATGACATTCCATCTGCAATAGAAAATTTCACCTGATTTGTATCAATTGAAAAACTCATCCACCCTTAGGTTATTGTTACTAAATGATGGGAGCAGTTCTTCTGACCTTTTGATGATAAAATTTTCCCACTCCTTCTATAAATTAAAAAAAAAAAACACATGCACTAAAAATATGCATATTTCTTTTTCTTATAATCTTCATCTGACTACATTTTTAAGTTAGCATTCGCAGAATTTAATTATGCCTACTTTTATTTCCTTTGCTGTGTTTTTGTTTGCACCACCTGATAGGCACATCACTACACTTTAAAATGTTAGAAATATGTATTAAGAAAAAAAATTTAAAATGAGTAAGAATTATGGTTATCATCTTCTTCAAGACAAATTCTCTTTTACAAGTCTAAGATTTACAATTTACAATTGGTGGCTTATTTTGAGTCTGGAACTCTACAAGAGTTCCAGACTCAAAATAAGCCACCAATTGACAGGGAATAAAGATTTGAATTAACACTTTAAAGCCTGTTCAAAGGATTTCCTCAGCTGAGACTCAAAACTACTTTGTCAATATAAAAAGGAAAATAATGATAATGTTTGTCCTAGAGTGCTTGGAGATTAAAAAAAAAACCCAAAAAACTAATAAAATTTGATTTAATCAGTAATTATTGGCTGTCCACTATATCCTTTATCAGTATTATACAAGATAAACACCATTCTCCTACCAAAAATATTCGGTATATAAATCAATATAGATAACATATTGGATATTGCAGTCGATTTTGTAAACATTGTGATGTTTATTTATATGAGCTTTTGACTACCATACATACTTGAGTATAGAATGAGTTCTGATGATCAGTTTTCATACAAAAATAGGAAGGTCACACTATACGCAATAAATTTTTTTGAAGAGGTGCACGCATTTTCAATGTCTGGTTGCTCTATACACAGGTAAATTTTTTCTGGAGGGGTTAAAATTCATGCAAAAAAAATTCAAGGTTTACATTATAAATATAGTTGGCTTAAATACAAATATACTTTTTACAAACATGTTTCAGCATGTTCATATTTTGTTTTTAACTTTTCTGATCTACAAGGCATCTATACATGTTATACGAATATGTTAGATTGTGCAACAAAGTTTGGCATAACAAATTTCCTAATTGTCAGTAAATAGCATTGATACAGTTTTTCCATCCTAACAGAGTGATTGATGAATCAGTGAGTATTTAGATAATTTGGAAGAGAATAAATTTGAGAAGGATACCTGAGAACAGCAAAAACATCAAACACACTGTAATTGAGAATAGGTTTTAATATTTTAGGAATTTTTTATGTTTAAATTAATCATAATTATGTCTTAATCTGATTTACGAAACTTTTAAGCTTGAAACCCTTGCTCTGTTCATATTTTCATGGAACCAGTCAAAACCTTTCATCTGAACCCTCATTCCAATATCACAAAATTCTACTAAAGACTTCTTTAAAATGTTACATTAATACAGTTACAATCAAACTGTTCCATGATGAACCAATTCTTATCATTACTCAAAACTTATTTTTTTTAAATAATTCATTTCTTTTTATATTGGAATAAACTCATTTATGCTAATGACAGACCCTCAAGACATTGCTTATAAGCCATTTTCAGAATTGGATCTAAGCTCAAAATCTTAAAACAATCACCTTAATATCTGTCATCTCCATGTAAACTAGTTTGGTAAAAATGGTCCTGTTCCACCAATTGTACAAATATCAGTGGATACACATGTACTTTAGATTATTTTTCTTCTTATAGGTGCTCTAATATTTGGAATAAAAGCAGTATCATATCTGCAATCAGTTGTGTAAGAAAGTTTGAATGTTGTATCGTAAATTATTTGTTTTGCACTAATTTTAAATGAGGTATTATTTGTCAATTGCATAAAAAGTTATTTCAATCCTGTAAAGTTTATTATTTCAAATACGTGTGCCAGCTGTGAACTCGGCTAAAGTTCTTTCTTAATATTCATAATGTGAAGTGTAAAATTATCGGTATGCTACAATTAATTTCATTTAAAATAACATAATTAATTTCTAAAACATATGTTGTTTTTATATATAAAAGATGGTGCGAATAAATACTGAATCATTGCAAAATTTTTATTCAATAGTATTGTAAATGCTAAGTGGCTATCTACCTGGATAGCCAGCTACTTGGATAGAATGTTAGTGAGAAGGGCTGATATAGACTTACTAGATTGTTCCACATTCCACTGGTTAGGCAATTCGAAAAATAGACTTGTGCCCAGATAGCATTAGATGCTAGGCCTAGAATGGCTAGACACTGGAAGTTCAATCTGTCTTACAGGCAGAACTTCCAGCAAAAGCTAATTAAACTAGTGCAGAGGCAACTAGCGGGAATAGGTAGTGGGAAAGCTCAAGGATAGCATTAGGACCACCACCAAATATAGCCAGCAGCTTGCACGAGATAAGGTGAAGGTTCTCAAGGATAGTCTAGCCTGAGTGGAGGCTGGGGGTGGGGTGATTCCCTAGAGATAGCTTTAGCTGGGCAGGCTCTGGAGCGGTCGGCTAGCAAGTGCTATAAGGGTCAGGTAGTTAGGCATAGGTTAAACAAGAGGTCTAACAAAGCCATGAACACGAGTGCACAATTGTGCAAGGAAGAGATCCGTTGAAGTTCCAATCAATACATTCATGAGGTCAAAACCCTGGAGGGCATACTCTGAGATTGACAGATGACATGTATGAGACATTTTGGCAGCATTTTGAGAGCTGGTTTACCAAGGAGCCTACTATCTGTGACAATGAATTTCACAGCTATTAGGCTGACTTTCCTCAGATTTCACCGATTGAAGTGGCTAGCTGTGAGGATGAGATTACCCTATGAATTGTATTTGAGGTTGTCGTACATTTCTGTGTCAATTTTGGCCATTGTGTTCAACAAATGGTTTGGCAGGGGGTCCATCCCCAGTCAGATCACCAGGGGTGTAATCACACTGTTGAAAAAGGGCAAGGATGGTGGGTGGGAACTAGATTATTACAGGCCCATAACTCTGCTAAACACAGAGCTAGAGATTTTGGACAAGATCCTGATGGAGTGTTTGCACTCAGATGCCAAGATTCTGTTGGGACCAGAGCAGACTTTTGCTGTGAAGGGACAAACAATTCAGAGCAACCTGCATCTGATTCACACAATCCTAGAGAGTGTAAAAGACAACGAGCAAGCCATACTGATCAATTTGGTTCAGTCCAAGGCATCTGATAGGGTTGACCATCAGTACCTAGCCGCTGTCCTGTAGGATGCAAGATTCAAACCCAACTCTACTCAAAGTGGATTGGCCTCTTATATTATGCCTCCAGTGTTGTGGTATAGGTGAATGGAAAACAGTCATGCACTTTTGTGCTATCTCAGCCGGTCCATCAAGTTTGCACACTGTTGTCCCTACTTTACTCTTTGGTGTTGGAGCCTCCTTTCCTGGCTGAGGAACAGGGTATGCAATCCAGCTCTACATGGAATCATTGTCCGTGGTGGGGCTTGAGCCAGGGTTGCTGCATATGCCGATGATGTATCCATTTTGTGTCATGCCGCAGCAACATTGGGGTGGTACAGAATGTACTTGAACAGTGCGAAAAGGTCACAAGGCCCCAGATTAACCACAACAAGTCTTCCGGCTTGTGGTTAGGTGCCTAGAAGGATGTTGCTTGTAAACATCCGAACTGATAGAAAGCATTTGGTGCTGACAGATTACAGGAAAAGGTTTTCCTAGTTAATGTGAATAAGTGTTGCTCCCACCTTGTTCCTTGGTATTTTCTTTTCTTAACGATCCAGGTCAAGATTATCAACCTCTCCAGTTTGTTTTTGGCCCATTTTTCTCATCTTGGCTAGGTCAGACTTTCATTTTCCCATTCCATCATTTATTTTTACCCTTCCCTCTCGATTAGTAAGTGTGCTTCTTGATTCTGTCTATAGGCAGAATACAGTGGCCACTCTTATTTTGAGGGGTGGACAGTTCCTACTAAGATCTGTTTTGTTTTAGTTTGTTTTGTTACAATCTTTTGTTAGTTTTCTGGGTTCACTCCTTGATTTCCTGATTCATTAAATTTTTATATATGTTTATGGAAAAAAAGATATTATGGGCATTTTCATGGGGTGTTTTTAGGTCCCCATTGAATATGTGGTATATACAGGATTGAATGGTGTTGGATGAGTTCTTGTGTTAATTGTATAAAGAGTATTGAAAGAATGGGTCATGATTGTGATTAACTACGACTAGGATAGATAACAAAGACCATCCTTTCCCCACTTCCCCTTTGGCCTTGTGCCATAATTATTGTACTTTTTACAATAATAAAAATATAGTATTGTAAATGCAAGATTTAAAAAATGGATAAGGACACACTTATCTTTAAGCCAGAAAATTATTTTAATTATGAATTACATCAAATATATAATATTTATATAAATTTTCTGACATTGTAGTCTATCAGGCTGTATATACGATTATAAACTTTTAAAAAGAATTTCGGTTTACTGTAATGAATATGCTTATTGTTCACTTCAAAACAGATAGCAACAACATGAAGAAAGTAAAAGAGTTGTCTGTGGATTTAAAATACCAAATTGTGAACACTTGTAATTCACAAATAAGTCTTGGAGCATGTGGCAAAAATCATTGTAACTCTTCCTGAAGGAGCCTTAAGCATAAACTCCTTCTAAGATTACAAAGAAATATTGTTTGTGAATAAAAGAACATCCTAAAAGTGTGCTGATTATCATTCTGCTTTGCCCAACAATGATGCAAACATGTTTTCAGTAGTTCCTATCCAAGAAATGATCACAAAGTACACTTGGAATTTGCCTGCGCCGGCTTAGAAACAATAGCAATTTTGGAACTTTTATGGAGTTATGACACCAACATTAAATTCACATAGCAAGTGTGAAGGAAAAAAGGTAGAAACCGTGAACCCTAGGAACACTATCTTTAGTGGCAGTAACTATCTCATGATTTTGAGGATATTTTAGTGGAAATTAAACAGGACATTTATTTTAAAATTGTTGAAACCATGTCATATTCTCCAAGGTACCTTTATGGAATATAATGTTTCACTTTCCAACATGGTAATGAATCTAAACACCCAAATGCACTGGTGAAAAATTGGGTTCAAAAACAACAAAGTCTTACCTTAGCCTGCAATGAGTCTGAACCAGATTCCAATAGAAAATTTATGGCCAGAAGTTAGGGATTGTTCGAGTCAACCTTCAAATTTAGTAGAGTTACAGAGGTTTGCTTTTGAAGAATGGAACAATATGCTAAATGAAATTTGCATCAAATTACTTAATAGCTGTATAAAATGTTTGAGGTGATTGACCAAGAAAGTCATTGTCTATTGTTGGTGAAATATATCAGTAATTTTGTTCTTGCCTATTTTGTCAGTTATGTTCATAATGTTACTGTATTGAATAAAGAGTTTTTGAAATAAATCATGAGTATTTATTTGACAACTAAGATCATATTCTTTTGTATGAAAAAAAATAATTTCTCATGAAATTGATTGTACATATGGATTATTTTGAACTTCTTGTACATTTCTCTCAACACTAAATGGCTAAAACAATGATGATGAAAAGGCCCATCCAACCAATCATTGTATAGTTTGAGCTTGTCTTCATCCAAATCACATTTTCAAAATGTCAAGGAACACTATTTAAAACAGTGCTCAATAGCATTTTGATTTTTCCTGTGTTGGTTTAATCCAAGAGATTTACTGGAGTAACAGCTGATTAGAAAGAATCTTCCATGCCAATGAGTTTAATCCTTACTGAGTACTGCATGAATGTGGTTCTCTATCAAAGTTTCTTTTATCCAACAATATATTACTTTCAAAATTATATACCATTAAAAAATATAAATCCCCATATGATAATATTGTTTATGCATGTGAGTTTTTATACAGTCATTAATTTAGTTGTAACAAGATTATTTTAGTGCTTTTTTTGCATTAGTTGTATAAGAGATTGCATGAACCAATAACTTTTTGTTATTGTACCAGCCATTATTCTCACATGATTTATGGTCAGAAAATCTTTGCTATTGCCAAATTAGCTGCCATTATGATAGTATTGATGTAATGAATTAAGCTTAGAATAAGCAGGGGAAATCCTCACTTTCACCTACGCAAAAGCCCAAATTATGGTTCTACATGAAGAAGGCTATTCTGAATTTAAAATTAGTATACAAGTTGGTTGTAACAAAGCAGCAGAGTTCACTGCTATCGTGAATTTCTAAACTTCAGGGACATTTAGTGACAAGGGGAGAAGCAGATATCCAAGAGTACCAGTGCTTGAGATGACCATTTGATTAAGTGTATTGCTACACAAGTTCTTGTAAGAAGATACAGGCTCTGCTCTGCTTTGAAATAGTACAAATATCAGTTCTATGGCAGTTTCACATTGTCTGATATTTGAGTTTGGTCATAAACTGCAACTATGAAAATGAAGCTTATGACGTTTGCTAAGAAACAATGAATGAGGGCAGCTGAAGACTGGAGCAAAATTATGTTTTTAGATTAATCTACTCTGTAACAATTCAGTAAGCATAAAAGAAACATTAGAAGGCTCCCTGCTAAGAAATGTGATAAAAAGTATACAATTCAGAGTATGAAGCACCTACCAAACTGAAGAATTTGTAGCACCATGTCCAAATCTAGAACATCTGGACTCTACTTGCCTCCAGGAACAAAGATGAATGGTGTAATGTTTGTGAAACAACTGCAAAGCAAAACTGGAATTGCATATGTCCATTTATCAGTGCACAATATTTATGCATTCCATAGGTCAATGGTGGTTCAGAATATTTTGAACAGTGACAACACTGAATTGGCTGGGGAAGAGCCCAAATCTGTACTCAACTGAAAATTTATGGGGAATTATTAAAAGCAAAGCTGCAGAAAAACGATATTTGAGTATCGAAACACTGAGCAAGGCTATTAAAGAAGTTTGGATAAAAGAAATCTCTATTGACTACTTGATTCGCAGTTTGCCTTGTACATTCAAGCTGTAATCAAAAGCAAAGGAGATAATTCAAAATACTAACTGCTGGACTATTCAGCTTGAAATGAATAGAAACAATCACCATGTACAAATTTGTGAGTAAAATGGAGTCAGCTTCAAATAAATTACTTGTTATTATGCTGTCCTTAACTTTTGTTTATGACTGGGTATTTCCACCCTGTTCAAAGTACCCTTCTCCTATTCAAACTTTTACATTTGTATTTTTGATTTTTACTAAATTCTTCAAGGAAATCTATTGTAAAGAATTTAAGTAAATGTTTTTTGGCATATTTTCTAATGTGGAAATGTGCAAATCTTTATTCATAAAAATTGTTTAATTTTCAAATATTATTTCCTGATTCATTTTTTCTTTGTACCTCATAACAAGTGCAAGTTTTACAAGTTGATTTTTAAAGTATATTATCCAACTTAGGTAAGCACTAGCTAACCTCAAGAATAGTACCCTCAAGAATTTATATTTACTTGCACAATTATTTATACCATAACTAGAAATAGATTTACAGTGTGTTTATATATATATATATATATATATATATATATATATATATATATATATAAATGAAGCCTTAAATAAATAAATGTAGCTTCCCTCTGTTTTTTCTACAAATATTTTCATGGCAACTGCTCTGATAAGCTTTTTTCCATGGTGTCTCGACTACATGAATTTAAGCGTGGTACTAGACTGGCATCTAAGCCCCACTCTTTTATTGTTGAAGTAGTTAAATGTAACCACTACTTCTACTCCGACAGTGGAACTCCCTTCAGCTTACTTGTTCCCTGATAACTACAATCTTCAAAAATTTAAATGCAATGTCAATCACCACCATCTGTTGATTTGAAATTCGTTCATGATTTATCCTTTCCTCAATCCCCGCATACTGAGTCTTTTCTCACATTTTCACTCCCTGTAACCCTCTGCGTACTAGTGGCACTCCCGCCTTGCTTGGAGTGAAATGATTAAAAATTATATATATATATGTGTGTGTGTGTCTCTTCAGGTAATGTTAAACTACATGCCAGTAGTTTAACATCACCTGGTGTTGAGACATAATTGTAATTGTAGAGCAATTTTATAACGTGTTTTAATATCCTAAAATAAATAAATTATATATATATCTCCACACTCAATGCTACAAATAAAGATAACAGTTTTTGCAGAGTAAAATATTCTAAATACCCTAACAATATACATTTTACGCACACAAAGTCATCTTTTGGCCATCAGCCACATTGTTCATAGCTATTCAACTATTTAAAGTCCTACTGCTAAAACCTATTACAACATTGATGATTTGCACATAAAAATGAAACAAGACCTTCTGAAAGAAACTGACAGGAGTTTAGTGACAGACAGACATGTTTATTTTTGCCCAATAATAAAGATGAGGGAATGGTACTTGTTTTAATTGCATTTGGAATAAATGCAATTAAAACAAGTACCATTCCCTCATCTTTATTATATTTTGATGGAATAAGTTCATGTTTTTAAGAATAAATGAAATATACAAAATTTCATGAGATAAAGATACATCCTCATATATGTAAAACTCAGCTTGAAGAAATGACGATTCCATATAAAAAGTCTATATTAGACAAATGCAAATCTCCAGAAAAAAAAAAAGAGTTTCATAATGATCATTGTATGACTGAATTTATTGAGTTAATAATTATGTGAACAAGTTTGTTTTTGTTTGCACTTTTATTGCAAAGAAAAACATTATTCACTGCAAGAGAGAAAGAAGAGAGTGAGTGTGAAAATACAATAAAAAAAAAATTTGTACAAATAAGGCAGGGGTAGAGATAATTTTTATTATTATCATATATATATATATATATGAAACTGATTTTATATAAGTAAGTATTTATTGTATGTGTGTGTGTGTATGTATATATATATATATATATATATATGAAACTGATTTTATATAACTAAGTATTTATTGTATGTGCATATATATATATATATATATATATATATATATATATGAAACTGATTTTATATAACTAAGTATTTATTGTATGTGCATATATATATATATATATATATATATATATATATATATATATGAAACTGATTTTATATAACTAAGTATTTATTGTATGTGCATATATATATATATAACTCTCAGGTTTATCTATATAATGTGTTTGTATGCATGTTTACATGAATAGTTGTAACTAAAAAAACTCTGACAACAAAAGCTCTGTAAAAGAGAAGTCTACAATGTATTCTGCATGTATACACAATACACATGCGTACATACACTATACATATATTTAATTTACATCCCTTTAAAAATACAAAAACTTATACAACACTTGGGTTATAAACAGAATGAACTGACTATAGTCACAAAGACATACTACACAATAAGCAAAATGTGTCTCAAAGAAAGATAGAATTTTGTAATAGGTGTGCATGAAACAAGACAAACATGTATATTTCAGTGTGTGTGTGAGTGTGTATATATGTATGTATAATTTTTCCACAAAAAGACATATTGTAAATTAATAGACTTGTACATGTCCACATACATATACACAGTAAACTGGTTGTATATTGATCTCACCTCTCATATAAGTACACACACATACAGATAAATATACTATGAATATCAAGCCTTCCTACTGCCTCACACATCTACACTGTTCCAAAGCAAGTGATTTCCCCCAGGTGTGAGTTGCCATTCACTCAAGCATTTCTCTTAATGCCATTTCTGTAATTCTATGAAAAAAATAATTGGTTGGAAACCAGTATTTTATTTATTTTTGTGTCAGTGGGGAGGAGAGAGACGGAGGAGTCAGCCATGGGTGGAAAATTCTAACAGGTAACAAGATGATAGTAACTAGCAATATAAAAAGACAAAAAAAATTAGAAAATGACTCCAGGGAAGCAACTACAATCAAAGGACAGTAATAATTATCATTTTTAGCTTTATATTTTTTCTGAAAGTCACCTTGTCTGCATTTGATCTATATGTACATGACAAACTAAGTTTTTGAAGATACAATAAAATATTTTTTCATAAAAAAAAATATAGTACAAGAAAAATGATTTAGGTCTAATGACTTCTTTAAAGTCATCAGTTCCTCTTCTAAAAATACTTAATATGGTTTCATCATATATCATCAGAACTTTATAGATGATAGTGGAAACCATGAATGTAGTTATATGCATATCACACAGTAATGACTCCACTTAGAACCGAGTCTCTACTGAGTGATATGTATATAATTCTGGCTATGGTTTCTGCTATCATCTCTAAACTTGATCCCCACAAAGCATGTGGACTTGATGGCATCCCCACAATCGTTCTAAACAAATGTGCTTTTGAATTGGCCCCTGTTCTCTGTAAGTTCTACAATAGAATGCCTTGTTGCTTCTTGTTTTCCAGTTTGTTGGAAATCATCTTCTGTAGTTCATGTTTTTAAAAACTCAGGCAAACTGTCTAATTCTTCAAACTATTGAATTATTAATGTTCTACTTCTTCCTGACAAAATAGTAAAAGCTCTAATCAACTCTGAATTGGTTAAACATCTCACCTTACAGGGCTTTCTATCAAATAAATAACATGGTTTTTCCTTCTCTAGGTCAACTGCTAGTGTGTTAACAGAAAAAAAAATCTATCAAGACTTAGAAAAAGAATTGTGAAGCTCCCATTTGGGCTTTCATATCGCAAAGGAATTTAATAGGATTTGGCATGCTGTTCTCCTCCACAAGTTAAAGTTTTATGGTTTTTCTGGCTATTTCTTTCATTTACTTAAATCTTATCAAATCACAAAATGAAAGTTGTTTTGAACTGCCCCACTTCTGTATAAATGCTAGTGTCTCCCAAGGCTTTTTATCCTTGGACCTACTTTATTCCTAGTATTCAACAACCTTCTTGATATCAATCTTGACTCAGTATCTGATGCTGATGACAACTAGTTACTCCTTTATCTTAATGATAAATCTGGTAGATTTCATAAAGTCATTGGCAGCTGATCTTGAAAATGATCTTCAATCTGTTGTTAACTGGGGCAAGAAATGGCCAATTAATTTCAACACCTCCAAAATAAAACTGTTTTCAATTAGTCATAGAAGAGAACCTTTTTTGCCTTCCATCAGAGCTCCAGTATGTCAATGAGAACTGCAACTTGGCCCATGAATTTGAAGACCTCCAGAACTGAGTGGACAACTTCTCCAGAGTGTATATGCACTACAGACTCACCATCCATGTGGTGAAAGACCAAGGTCTTGCTCCAACTACAACTGGGATATCAACCGCCATCTGGTATCAAAGTCATCACCAACAGAATGGACCTACAAAATGTTGAACAATTTCCATACCTAACATCAAAAGCATTCACTGTAAAAGATGAATCAAAGCTACCCTTGTAGCATATGGGAAGCTATTCAAAAGAGTCTTTGGCAATGCTGGGCTAACACAAACCACCAAGTTCATGGTCTACCAAACTGTTGTAATCTCTACTTTTCTGTACACCCATGAGACCTTGGTACTCTACCAAAGAGACATCCACAAACTTGAAAGATTCCATCAAATAAAACTTGTAAAATCCTGAGGAACAGGTAGCACGGCTGGATCATGAACAATGAAATCCTCCTCTGCGCAAAGATGGAGAGCCTAAAAACTGTCATGACTTGCCATCAACTACAATCGGCCAGACAGCTGCCTACGTAAACAAATCCTCTTCTCGGAGCTCGCATCTGGCAAGAAACAACATGGAGCTCATGTTGTCAATTCAAGGATCAGTTCAAAATCACATTTCAGAGGGCAGAAATCAATCTGATCAATTGGGAATTTAATTGGAGAAGAGCAGTCCAAAGAAAACAACATCCTTCAAAAACACCAAAAGACAAATCGAAGAGATGAAGAGAGCCCAAAGAAAATCCAGGACTCTTCATTCCCTGAATCTTTCAACCCTACCAATGCAGTGGCTGCAAACATCTCTTCAGATCCAACATAGGACTCATTTCATACAGAAGGAAATGTCTATGAGCACCCAAATATTTGGCAACAAGTTCCACCAACAATAAGATATATATCTCAGTTAAATATTTATATTAATTTTCTACAAGTAAATTCTCAGGAGAAATTATTGAAATCTAAAAATGTAACACAGAGCCATAAAAATTAGAAAAAAAAAGTGAAGATTAAAATTCCAAACTTTCATCATTATATTAGGTTGGTGCAAAAATAATGACGTAATAATGTCGTTTTTTGACGTTATACGTCAAAAAACGACATTATTACGTCATTATTTTTGCACCAACCTAATAACAAAATGATGGATAACTGTAAACAATGCCTTTTATTTGAATAATTGTTTAGTCAAATGAAGTATGTATTGTTACCTACATTATGAAAGGGTGATAATTAATGTTTTGGAGAAAAGGAGAGTTGGATATATGACAGATAAAAAAAATGACTATGAGAGTAAAGTAACACAGTCTTTTTATTCAGATGATAGAGAATAGTGTTTGTCTTTTTATCATCTTTGATTTTCTACTTCAGTGAAGATTTAAACACTATCAAAACCTGAATATAGCCTTACAATAAAAAAAACGAACTAAGTGATTTCTGTGAGTTTAACACTATCATTTTGTTGATATCACCTCCCTAGGCTTCAGTTATAAAGAATCTAAAGAAAAATGTGAGGTCTGTATATATTTTCAACACAATCTATTATACTACAACTGTATTTTTATTACTCAAAATCTATATTACAGAAGAAAGTTTTCAAATAAAGTCTAAATAGCATTAGTTTTTGATTGTGAAGTTCAAAAAACCAATAATTAATTTAAATTTTGCTGTTACTGAAGTTTTTCTTTAAAAAGCATAGTGTTGCAAAAAGATTTCAAATTATTTTTTTTTGTCTAAATATTGCATTTGAACTGATTCATTTTTATAGTAAATCATTTGCAATTCAATTCACCAATTAATCAATACAAATGCATCTCTACATTAAAACTATTTACTATATATTCCTTAGGAAATGAACACTATGAAAGAATGTAAAATATAACATTTGAACATTGACATACTATAGTAAATCGTTTGCACTAAAATTCAATATCAATTCAAAGAGTGAATCTTTCTCCATTTTATGCTCTGAAAGGCAAAGAATCACAAAAATTACAAAAAAGTTTCCCAATATCAACATAAATACCAAAAGGTTTTTGAGTTCAATAGAACTTGTGCAGCAATATCTAAGAAAAAAAGAAAGAATCATTCTCGAGAATCTCTTGCAAACAAGAATCTTCTTTTGTTTCTTCTTACAACTGTTGACAGGAGAGAGATTGAGTAATTTATTATTTATATAGTTACTTATTTCAATGTTATTTAAATTTATACAAAATTTGGATACTGACACTTAAAATAAAAATTTATACATGCAACATGATTTTTTATTAGCACATAATTATCAATGTTCTTGTTATTTGTGTATAATTCCTTTTTTTGTTTTATTCCTTTAAAAACATACAAATATTCGCATGTCAATCATTATGAGTAATAATGGAATGTTCTGGATTCAATCTACCTTTCAAACTTTGTTGGTTTTTTTTTTGGTTTTTTTTTGTTTTTTTGAAATATTTTCTTGGTCAAGCCAAGAACTTTTCAGTACCCACCTTTATATTTTGGGTGCTTAATTATAAATGCAGACATGCTCTAACTGTATATAATATCAATTATATATCTAAATTTGAGTTTATCTATTTAATTCATATAGACATTAACCCAGATTTGTAGGTGTGTACCTTGCCTATCAGACAATTTTAAAGCAAAGGATAATGATATGATCAAATAATGTTTGTAAAAAAAATTATGTTAGTCAACAAACAAGAGTAGCTGAGTTTGTAAAAGATTTGAAATTGATTGACTTACTACACCTAGTTTATAGCAACACACATGCCATATATATATATATATATATATATATATATATATATGCTTGCTATAAGACATGTAGATGCATTCAATGGGAATAGGATAATTAGAAAACTGACATTGAAAAGTCCTCAACAAAAAAGAATTCACATATAAAGATACACAGGATGTTGTAAAAAAAAAAAAAAAAGAAAAAAAAAAGGATATTTATCAGTAAAGCAAAACAAGTTCTAAGAATAAAATTTCATGGTCTGCACTTGTTTACTTATGTTTCTATTTTTGTGAAATTTACATAAGCATAAAATAAAATTATTTCGTGAATTGTTCTGATACAACAATCCCACCTCAACATTTCTGAATAAAATTAACATTTTAAAGCAAATTAAATATAATAAACTTGTGAATGTATTCATTTTAGATATGTAGAAACTCAGGCAAAGCCAAATATCTCTGCTAATGTGTGTGCGTGTGTATACATTTTTTGTTGAAGGAAGTTTTTTTTTGAATTTTTTGCTATACAAAAGGATTTGGCACTTTAAGAATTCCTTTAAATGTACATGTTTTTCCTATAATTCTTGCATATCTCTATAGCAGTATATCTTAACTTCCAGTCTGCAGAGGGTTTCAGCCTAGTCTCTAGCAATTCATCTAACTACAGTTCATAAAAAAACAGCAAAATTTTAGTGTCATTTAGAAGCACCCAAGCGTTATGAATGGAGAAAAAAAGAAAGAAAAAAGACTATCAAGTCAAATGGTTATATACTAATTAACCAGCTGTTTTAGGAGAAACAAAAGTTTCATGATAAAGCTATTTGGGTGTCATTTGTTGTTTCCTGGAGAAATCAGAATATGTCATACTATTTGATAAAAATTTAGTCAAGTCAGCTGTGATTGAGATGATTTGAATCATGTGCAGTGATGCAGTCACTGATGAACTTTGAATGATTCCATCATCAAATGAGGCAGTCAGAGGAAGAATTCATAAAATTTCTGCTCACATGAGTTAGAGAACAACTGGTGCCAGAAAGAGAAAATTTTTGTCTGCAGTTTGATGAAACATTAGACTGTGGTAACATCATCACTTGATGACGTTCATTCAATACAAAACTCAAAATGAATATGGGGAACATTTTCTTTTCTGCTATAATTTGAGAATTAACAAAACAGGAAAACAGAATTCAGTAGACCATCTTTTCCTCAATGAATGTTGACAGGCTTCATTAGTTATATATAGAACAAGAGTGAGAGCATCGTTCATTATTTTCTGCACGGAGAAAACTTTGGAACACAACAAAACACTTGCAAAAAAATTTTAAAGTCTTTCAAGAATTTATATATGTTGAGGATGAAATATGAATTACAAATTAGTCTAGAGCAAAGAAAGATACTATTTGATTTATCTTTTTAATCATTTCACCCTAAGCAAGACGATAATATCACTAAAATGCCAGGGAATATTTAGAGTGAGAAAACTTTAGTGAGGAGAAAAGATAATAAAAGAATGGGTTACAAGAAAATGGTTATTGACACTACATTTAAATTTTGAAGATTATAGGTGGCAAGGAAGTAAGAAATTGGAAGCAAGTTCTACATGCAAAAAAAGAAACTATTAGAATAGAAGTTATGGTTGTATCTAGCTATTTCAACAGTAAAACAATGAGATCTAGTAACTAAACTAGTAGTTTCATCAGTTCAAGATATATAGTAAAAGTACCAGACCAGATATGGCAACAGTATTCAATGCACAGACAAATAGTAGATTTATAAAATGGATTCTGATGAGAAAAATGTCTGGTACGACACCATGAACCAACTTTCCTAGTAACAAACTTAGCAAGTGATTCAATATAATTACTCAATGTCCAAGACCAAGAAGACACAATGAGTTGCTTTCCTGGAGGTTAGCATCAGCCATGCTGATGGAAAGCAAAAATGATCGATAATGTGTAAAAGATAGCAGTTTCATTTGGAGACGTTAAAATTTATGAGACATTTCTTGTTCCATTTAATAACTGATTGGAGGTCATTTTCAAGAGCAGCTACCAGTTTTACATGGTTGAACTTATTGAACACTATTAAGACAAGAGTAAATAGTTAAGCCATTAGCATAAATACTGAGTTTGTAACTGATGACATCATGAAGGTGATTGATGAAGATAAGAATCAATGTTGGTTCCAAGGATCAAGTACTGGAGGATACCCACATTAATGTGAAAGGATTTAGAAGAATGAGCATTCAATACAACTTTCATTAGATGATTTAAGAATGATTGTATTAAGTCAAATAATCAGCTAGAAACATTATAAACCGTGAGCTTGTGAATAAGGCCCACTATGCCAAACCCTGTCAAATGCCTTCACAATATCTAAAGCCACAGCCAGACCTTTGCTATTCTTATCTAAAACTTGAAAGACAAAAAGATGATTGATCTAGAGAAACAAAAGCCATATTGTTTATCTGAAAGAAGGTCATGTGAAGTGAGATTATTAACCAATTCGGAGTACTTTTCCAAAAAGAGGTAAAATGACTAATAGGACAATAATTTAAAGGATCAGAAGATTCATCAGATTTCTTAAAGACAGGAACTACACAAGAGGATTTACAACAAGCTGGAAAGCAAGAAGCATTGACATTCGTTATAGAGTTTGGAGTGAACAGTTCAGAGGCACAGTTCCAGAGATACCATCAACTTTGCATGCCTTGTGAGGATCTAGTTTGAAGATGATAGCAGAAACCATGAACAGATTTATGTGCATATCACTCAGTAGAAATTGTTCTCAGAGGAAAATCAGGCAAAGATAATCCTGAAAAGTCAAGAATGGAGTTGGAAGAGATTTTTTGAGCTTTATTTTCCAACTGATTGAAGAGTGGAGAGATTGAGGATTGGCTTTTGTTCAATATACTCTTATAGGTCCGCCAGTGATTGAAAAAACTGAAACCTTCAAAGAAAAACAACTTGCAAATGAAGTGAATGGAAAGAATATGAATTCCATCTTTTTCCTAGATGAATGAATTTCTTGAAAACTCAGTAGTTCAACTGAATAATATTAGTGAGATTTTCATGGTGGACGTAGCATTGTTATATGAGTTGAAATATTACATGTGACAAGTTGAAAAACAAAAACTAGTTGAATGAGGAATCTTTTCTGGGCATGACCAATAATGTGGAAGAGTTGGCAGAGTAAGTGAATAAACAAAATAGTCAACTCTCGAAGAGCATCTGCTTGAGAGAGATGTATTGGGAGGCAGTACAATCACATTTTCTATCTTTTTCTTTTTAGAGGAAGACATTTCAGGATTTATGTTCCCTAAACTTTTCATTATCACTTAATATTTGCTATTGGTATTTATATACTTAACATGTTTTTTTGCAATTTTGACAACTGTTTCATTTCTATATATACTTTTAGTATCTCTCTCTCTCTATATATATATATATATGTATAAGAATTAAGTTTTTGATTTGTATAACTTAATAATAATAATATAATGGTATAATGTTATATGGTTATATTATTAATATCAAGACAAGATGTAATCTTAAAAAACACTATTTAAAAATCAGTGTGTGTGTATATATATATATATATATATATATATATATATATATATATATATACACACACACACTTTACAAAATCCCTTAGTCAATGAAATGCATAAAAAGAAATGTACTGACTGGTAGAGGTATCCTTGGGCTTCCAAGATTCAGGAACAAATGATTTGGGCTGGGTTAAAAACTTTACTTGACCATCGCCCCTCCAACAGAAGCCTATAATGTGGGTACACATCTTACAATCAACTGACCTTTTAACAACTATTTTATTAAAAAAACTTTGCATAAAAGTCGCTATGTACATTAATGTACATAGTGACTTTTATGCAAAGTTTGAGGATAACATCAAATGAAAAAAAGAAACCCTACATATCATTTGCAAAAATACAACTGACCTAAAACTACTGCAACATTACTTTTTGATAGTAGTCTGGCAAAATGGCGACCAACATCAAAATGTATGACTGATCTCTGTAACAAAGTCAAAAATTAAAATAAGCTATTGAAGTCAATGTTCAAATGTTAGTGTCATTACAACTCATATACGTCTCTGATGATGTGAACCAGCACCATAAAAATAAGAGGCAATACTTTCAGAGTAACACACATATGGAAGGTCCCTATATTGTTGAAATTTACAAGGAGAAGAAGTAAAACTTGGAAAACTACTGTAGACTTTCAAACTTGCTTTTAATTGTGCAAGCCTATTAATACAATATGATAAAACTCAGAGATAATATCAAAATTGATTATTTAATGTCTTCCATTATTTTCAATTACAGCCTCAACATAATTCTGAAAAGCTTTGCAACACTTAGTCATAAAGTCTTTGAACATTTTGGCCCACTCCCCATTGAAGTTATTGAGAGTGAGTGGTGTTTTTGGTGGCTTGTTCCAAAACATCCCACACTGAGTAAGGCTAGAAGAAGGCTAAAAGTCAACTGGACAAAAATCAGCCAAGTTACCTTTGCAGAAATTCTGCACCCTAGTTGTCTTCTGGATAGTTGTTCTTCAGCCATGACATATATGGCACAGAGTAGATATTAGATCTAGCTTGGAGAAAAAACAGTAGCACATCTTTTCAATAAGAGTCCATGACATGAATATTTCATCTTGACAATGTTATTGACATCAACTATTGACTATGAGGTACTAGTCATTTTAGTAGTTCCAAACAGCATTTAGTTTTCAGAACCAAGATGGTGCAGAAAATTTGCAGCTCAACCAAGAAGGGGTTCTAAAATAAATTGATATTTGGTAGAATTTGGAGAAGTTATTCAAGCTGAGATATTTTCAACATCCCTGCATGTATGTGTGTATATGCACACACACATTTTTCATATATACAGGGTGCAGTGGGGAAATTGCCACCATTTTATATTTTTAATTTCATGCATGTGCATTGTTTGTTTTTGATTTTGTCAACTGCACAGTATAGTAGGATCAGTTAGGCAGTGTGAAAAAAAGAGCAGCATGACGCAATTCACTCCACCAGAAATTTGGAAATGGCAAGCTGGCATCCACAACAGAAGCTTCAATATAAACATTTTAGAATGTTTGGGTGTCAGAGGATTTGTAAACAGTTGGATGAGTCTAATGATGATTAGGAAAATTTGACAGTTGGAAAAAACACTCTGATCTTTCTGATTAAAAAAGAACTCTTGAATTTGTTGATGAGGGCTTCAGACTTAACACAGAGGCCTACAGCATGTGCCTTGAGGAGGTAGTGCTACCCTAGGTCAAGAGGGTGGCTGCTGGAAGATCTTATGTCTGGTAACAGGACTGCACCATGCCACATAAGCAAGACAACTCAATCATGGCTGTCAGACAATTTCTGTGACCACATCACAGCAACCTAACTCGCCAGACAGCAACTCCTTGATTATTATGTGGGATGCAGTTGAATGGAAGACCAACAAAACTCCTTGTAACACCAAAAATAAACTGAGCATTTGTCAACTTCAAAAAAGAGACAATACAGAAGAGTTGCAGGAGATTCTGAAGTCATCTGAAGGCTGTAGTTGAAGCTAATAGCAATTTGATTGAATAAATTTATTCTTTCGTATTTCAAGATATTTTTGTGTAATTTTGGTAAATATATCTGTTAAAATGAGATGTTAGTGTTATATTCATTTTTGTGTAATTTAGACAATTTATCGATCACATCCTCTATATATGTATGTACGAGTGTCTGTGTGTGTGTGTGTATATATATAATGGATATGTGTTAATGCAGATATTCATTAACTTTTTTATGTAGTAGTATATAGACACATGCACACTATGTTTGTGCACATATTTGCCTGAGAGAAAGAAAAAGAGACTATGTAAATGGAACATGCACTTAAAAGGGAAAAATACAGGTCATATGTTTTATTCATATATTAGTCTGAAAAATATAAAAATCAGCAAATTGCCATTACATATAAATCTTTCACATTTCAGTTACAGCTTCTTATAGCCAAAGTATGTTTTAAAATGGAATTTGGTACCTTGAATGGTCAACCCAAACGAATATTAAGCACTTGACTCAAGCACCTAAATTCTTGTTTATTTATATTTAATGAGCATATGAAAATACAGTATTTGGCAGCATATAGGTTGCACAAGTACTAAAAAAGATGTCTCATTTCAGCACAAAATATTTAGGAAATACTAGTATATTATGCTGGTTGCAATTAAGCTTAGTGAAAGGCTAAAAATTCAAAACAGGGAGCTGAAAAGTTTCATCCAACCAAGAATGGATGCCATGATATTTGGTTAGATTATGGGAAGAGGGCCATGCTGATACATTTTCAGCATTCCTTCATATAGAATTTATTTAAAAATTGTTTGGTACTAGGGTGATTTCCATGAAAAACTCTAGTGGCAGTGCATGTGAAAGGCAATTTAGATTTGAGAGATTATATTTAAAGCTGGAGGCAGAGCATAGTTTTAAAACAGTCTGAGGTAAATATTATTACTTATTCAGACAAACGGTAGAATATTATTTTTTTTATCTCACCAAATATGGTATATTCTATTTTATATTGGCATTTATACAATATACTGATACAAATAAGTTACATATATACCATATGCTTTTTCTTATTTAAAGAATGGTAAAATGGAATTGAAATGTTTAAAAGAATACATTTGTGCAGTTTTTTTTATGGTAAAAGTACTGTGAATGATCAAACATATCAACAATGTACATACATTGCCAACTGGACTTGCCTCCATGGAAAGATTGAATGTTTGAAAGAAAATTTGGCCTTGTAAAAATATTCAACTCATCCACAAAGAAAAATTAAAGGAAATAAAGAAAGCAAATTGAGTATAAACCCAAAATTTTTATATTACAGAAATTGTTGGTGTTTTAAAAAAATTATTTTTGCTTTTTTAGATCAGTTTCTTCTCATGAAGACACGTTTTGTACAGCAGGAAAGAGACTAGACATAGAAAGATTTCTTAATGACCTCTCTTACTTCTTTGACTGTTACACCTGTCTGCTACTCAGACCATCATGCAAATTGATTACTTGATTCATTGTCCTCTTATTTATACCTAATGCATGGATCTATTAGGAGGCACAAAATGTGTTCAAATATTTAACAGGAAATGCTCTGCTCTATTTGAATGTGAGTTACTTGAAGAGTATAAAATTTCTAATAATAACTTAATAATTATACATGCATAAAAACAGAAATGTTGCCAATTAATAATTTGATAAGTTTTAAATGCCGTGTAATTTTTATTTTCCATATTAAATTAAAAGACAGTTAAATTTTAAGTTGACATTCACTCAGTAGACACACCAGCTTAATTTACTTCAATAATTTTTTTTTTATTTTGTTTGAAACAAATTAACTGAATATTCTAATGTGTCCACTCTAATTTTTTGTTTACTTTTTATTTGTGCCAAATGTTAATTTATATTTTTAAGTTTTTCTTCATAAACACTACACCTCTTTTTATCTAAAATATAGTTTTCATGCTACATTGACTCTAAGATAATGGTAAACCATACTTCCATCCATAAACAAATTGATCTCTATCAAACATGTTCACATATTAATGCATCAACACACACACACAGCCAAGAAACGTAAACTAATATTCACACATGCCCAAGCATTAACATTCTAATTGATGTGACCAAATGGTTACTTAAGATGTAAGGCCACAAGTTAGGTAATATGATGTTCTGATAAACTGACTGCTGTTCTGAATAAGAGGAATCAACAGTTTTATAAAGGAAAGTCCAGCTAATAGTTGTACATAGAATCAGGTTAGCATTCCACCCAAGCACAATTACAACAGGATTTATTTGCTAAGTATGAATATACATGCAAATTCTGAATTGTTCTTATTTTGAACCCAATCTGTCACATATGGAGCCTATTTAGAGATACAATAATATGCTTGTTGCTGCTGCTAACAAGCATATTAGAATCTAATCATGTCTCAGAAAGAGACAGAGATAATTCTTGTTAAATTATTGGCAGAATATAAACTATATATGATGGTTTTATGAAACATGACAATGTCTCGATTCACTCATACACATATCTAAATTATTGTTGTCGTCGTTGGCAGAATGATAAGTATTAGGGTGCTCATAGACATTTCCTTCTGAGTGAAATGAATTCTATAAATTGCCAAAGAAACATTCACAACCAGCACATGATAGTGTCATCTGTACAAAAACCTACTTGGGAACTGATGCCATCAGGAAGATCATTGATGAAGACCAGAAACAGTGCAAGATCCAGGATAGAACCCTGGAGGGCACCTGTATTTATGTGAAAGGATCTGGAAGTGAAACCATTCAAAATGACATTCATCCCATGACCTGACAGAAATGATGGGATCAACTCAATCATCCTGTAACACTGAAGCCCTGGAGTTTATGTAGAAGACCAGTATGCCAAACCTTATCAAATTCCCTCGCCACAGCCTGAGCCTCGTCACTATTATCAAGTACCCAATATACATATTCAGTGATGGCTGATAGCACATCAGCAGTAGATCTGGCAGAACGGAAGACTAATAGGGCAATAGAGGGGTCATAAGTTTCTCCAGAGTTCTTAAAAACAGAAAGTACAGCAGAGGACTTTCAGCAAATTGGAAAGCAGGAAGCTGTGTGGCAATAGTTGTAGAGTTTGGAGAGAGCAGGAGCCAGCTTGGGAGCACATGTTTTTTTAAGACAAACTTGCCTATCCTGTTTAAGGTTTGTAAGCAAACAACAGGACTGAAAAATCTTAGTAAAGACATGACAATAATAAAAAGCAAAATGCCTGTAACTAACAAATACATGAGAAAATTTTGTAATGACACTCAATAAGACCTTTAAAAAATATTTCAGATAAAAAGGAAATTATTTGATGCAACATTAATCAAAGCCATGAATCTATACTGTCAACCAGTTTATATAGAATTTGTTTAGAGACACTGAGTAAGTTAGAAGAGATGACAATAAAAGCCAATGAAATATGAATTAGACTGGCCTTTGCCTTCTCAACAATGTAAAGTAATTGTTTTACTTGATTCTATAAGCCCTATTTAAAGATGGTGTTCTTAACTGGAAGTTAAGGGATACTGAAATCATTGATTTCTACACCAACAGCAGTAGAATGGTATCAAATTACAAAGTAAAAGATAATTTATTTTGCTAGAAATCAAGGAGAACGAATTCCCTTGGGAATGGATTCTATTACCACTCAAATACAAACAGGGAGAATCAAAGTTAACAATTAAGATTCAAAAGAGTAAAAAATACATTGGATACACAAGAACGTAGGACAGTACACTGATGTGCAAAAGTTTTTTGTCAACTACATAAAATGATTAGGCACCTTTATATTATTAAGAAGTTAAGATTGCTTAGCAGTATATTTTATGTGTATCTTGAGGACTGGAAAATAAATTAAATGAAGATAAGCAGCTTGAAGCTGAAAAAAGGTAATGCAAAATTATTGGGCCAATGAAAGATGTGAGATGAAAATGTCATGATAATATGCAAATTTCTAAGTAGGAACTTTTCTATCTTATTAGCATTAATGTGAAGTGACTTAACAAATCATTGTATTTGAACATTAGCTTGCTTTTTTACACTAAGATCAATGGTAAATTTTCTGCTGAGACAAAGATGAAGCTTGTGACTTTAAAGGGAAAGCTGACTAAATTAGAAATAGCCAGGCAGATAGGAATTTCCAGAAACAGTGTTCAAACTATCCAAAAGATGTTAACTGATATTGAAAGGGTTTAAATCAGAAGACCACAAAAGTGAAATAATAGAGATGAAAAAAAAAGGTTGCGAGATCTTGGAAGGCAATCCAAAATTAACAGCCAGACAAGTGAGGAATGAATGCAGATTTAACAGAGAGGTTTCAGTTGATACAGTATTCATAGTATTATGTAAGAGTAACTTGAATGAGCATAGAATAGCCCCCCCCCCCAAAAAAAAACATCATTGAATTGCTCAAAAGAAAATCTAACATGGAATGCTGGAAAGAGACAAAAAGTAATTTTTACTGATGAATGTAAAATAGAGTTCAATTCTAATGACAGAGAATATATAAGATCAGTGGAATAAAAAAAACAATGCATGATACACCACTATAGTCTGACTATAAAATTTGTTGGTGAATACGTAATGGTGTGAGGTTGCCATAAGCGATGGTAGAAGAAAACTGTTAAAATTTGATGGAAACCTAAACAGTGAAAACTGTATTAGTTTACTATGGCCTAGACGAGACTATGTAAATGGAGAAATATTTCAGCTTGGTGGTGCTCCTTGCCACACATCATGTGCAACAAAAAAGTTTCTTGTGGATGAAAATGTTCAACTTTTGGAGGACTGGTCAGCACAAAGTCCTGATCTCAATATAATTGAACCATTGTGGTGGGAATTGAAGTGCTCCAATGAAAACCATGTACTCTCCAAGAGCTTTCAGATTATTTTCAAGCAGAATGGGAAAAAATACCCAATGATAAAATCTGAACCATGTTCTATTCAATGCCATATTACATGAAGGCAATTATATGACACATAGACAGCAACACTAATTCTATACTTTGATGTTTTGTACTTACTGTAATAATAAAGTTAACTTTTTGCAAAAAAGTGAAAAACAATTTTTTTTTTTTTAAGAAAAAAGCAGATGGCCCAGTATTTTTATATGACATTTTTCAACATCACTGCATTTAAGATGTTGTTTTCCAGTATACAGCATTAACAAAAATGCAGTATCTTGTTTTCTTACACTGAAGCATTATAAAACATACTGAGAAAAGAATATTGCTAATATTAGGTAGGTGCAAAAATAATGTCGTTTTCTCACATAGTAACATATGTGAGAAAACGACATTATTTTTGCACCAACCTAATAACTTTCAATTTAGTGTTAAAATCAACAAAAGTAATTAATTTACTAAGGTAGTCCAAAAGATTTGCATGCCAGCGTGTATATACAATTCTAGGAGGAGATACTGAAAAGATACTTCCCATAATCAGTATTTCAATGCTAAATATTAGAATTTTTTTTTGAAAAGGTTAAAAGGAACATGAGAAATGAAGAGCCAAATGTGCTGAAATGTAGGGTGAATAGCATATTACATTTCAGAGGTCATTCTTCTAGAACTTTTCAGCAGTCCAATGATAATAAACACATAGATCTGTATATTTTTTGTTTTCTATTTTATACATTCTTTGGAATATTGTTTTGTCTTTTTACATGACAATAAGATAACTTAAAATACAAGAGAAAAAAATAGTTCAATGTCTCTTGTCAAATTAGCACATTTTCAGGAGAGAAAATATTTAAAACATGGATCTGTTTCATTTATATGCATATATATATATATATATATATATATATGTGTGTGTGTGTGTGTGTGTGTGTGTGTGTGTGTGTGTGTGTGTGTGTGTGTGTATATATATATACATATACACACACACACACTCTCTCTCTTATGTGTATGTATGTATGAAAAATACATACAGTGTGTGCTAGGTATTTGAGAGCATATTTTTCATGGGACATAAATAAATTAGATTATTTATCATAATGCTGCACACCATATACCAAATTTTAACATTCTCATTTCTCTTTCAGATATAATTTGAACATAAAAGCTTCCTATCTAACCCAGGAAATAAAAAAGCATGCTATGTTCAGTGTAACAGCCTTGTGAGGACCTCTATCAGGTATGTGTCATCTGTGACCAAGGAAGAAAATATTGAATGAGAACTGTCAAGTAAATTCAAAGGGGTAGATCTACTATCAGACATGTGGTGCACAAGGTTTGGTACATGTGCAACATAATGAGGAGACAAGACCCAAGAATGTCAGACAAGGCCCAAGAAAACCTTCTGATCAAGTCAAAGTGTTTGCTGAACCAGATTAAGCACGCCAAGGATCCCAACATTCTCTGGTTAGTATCCATTGAGAAATTTAAACAATACCAGAAGGTGAACAGGGAAGAACATGTGGCTCAGTAAAGATTCCACAGAAGTATGTAAAACAGTGTAGACATAGAAAACAATACTGTATAGTGACTAGCAGTTTCATGCTTTATATGATCATTATTTGAATATCTGATAACCACTTAAGATATGAAATAGGCAGTCACAATACAGTGTTGACTTCTATATCTATACTGCTTATATCAAAAAGATTATGCCTGATATTGAGAGCTCTTTATCTATTATAGAAAATGTTCAATGTATGTGAGTGTGTGTATGTATGTATATATATATATATATATATATATATATATATATATACACACGCACACACAGATTATAGAAAATTTAAAGCATGTGTGTGCATGTGTATATATAAACACACAAATTTAAGTAACTTACACACAAATAGTTATGTCAACCTTAAATGAATAAATGGAGTTCATAGTGTGAGATCTAGTAATAACAGATTTGTGTTGATTGTTTCTTTTTAATTTATAGGCCCAGATGTTTTACTTTTTTCAAATATTGTATACATAAATATCAATGAATGACAATTCAAGCAGAACATTTGATGTGAAATTTCTCAAAAACTGTAAAAGATATTGATTACAAAAGAAATAGCAGTGACATACCTGAGAGAGTAGATACTGTTATGTAAAAAAATTCAAAAAAAAAAAAGAAAGGGGAAAAAGGATAATGGTAAGATTATGAACCAGAAGAGAAAAGAAAGATGACTCCATAATAGTGTTGGTAAAAATTGTGTTTGCTATGAGTAAATACACTAATAAAAGAGTTTCTTTAATCTTTTTAAAACACTAAGTTTGTTTTGGTTTTAATACTTTTGAGCTTCTGAAAAAATAAAACTTTCTGCATCAGTCAATGGTAAAATAGAATTCTTTTGATGAATGCACAAAAGAAACATGATAAACACTTAAACGAAACAATGCATATCAGGGAAGCAAAATAAAACAAAAACATGAATAATCTCAAAACTATCCTGCTTGCTCTTGTCAAACATGAAAAAACAAAAACAAACAAAAAACACATTGCTTTTGTTTGTTTACATGTATTTTTGCTTTTTGTCACAAATATAAAATAGTGACTAAAAAGATCTTTTGTAGTACATATTACTACTAAAATAAAATTCACAGGGAAGCACTGTTTTTAAGTATCTAACTTCTCAAAATAGTTTTGCTGATCTCCATGACACTATAACAAATACTTTAAAATGTATACATTTGTAAACATATGCACACACATAATTAAGTGATGAAAAGTTCTTTACCCACTACCTAAAATCTGACTAAATGCCAAAAACATTTGAATATTTTTTAATCTCTTCTTGATAGGAGAATAGAAATCCTCACCACTCATTCATTTTTGCATTATATATATATATATATATATGTATATATAGTAAACAGATGAAACAAAATCAAGAGATAAACAAATCATTGGCTTACTATATCTACATAAGAAACCTACATGGACAATCTTTATATATATATATATATATATAAATAATTAGTGGTTTTATATCTATAGTTTTGCATGTATGTAGATAGATATACATCGACCACATACAAATATATGATGTGTATGAATATAAAGGACAGCAAATGAAAAAACAGATCTTCTTTTGTCCAACCTGAAATTCTTCCTCACCAAGGAGAGAGCATAACTGTTTAAATAAATCTGGTAATGCTTTTGCCCAGCCTTGGTAAGCCTCAATGCTTCTGAGTCAGGAAATTGACATTAACAATATGCAGCATTATTTTTTAGCTCCTGAATGAAGCTGGGGTGAGATCAATTCAATTGCCAAACTAAATGTACTAACACAAAATATGTCAGTATTAAGGCATTAAGTCAATGAATGGGTAGCCTTTGGCAAATATGTATATAGAGTAATGTTTGCAGGTAACTGAGTGCAAAAACAGACAAATCTACTAAAGGAATAATGTGTGTATGTGTGTGTTTTTGCTCATGGGTGTCAATGAAGAAGAGTAAATATGTGTGGATTTATAAAAACATCATGTTAATGAGAAATGGTTGTTGTGTGTGCAAGAGAACAGGGAGTAAGAGCCACGTGTTAGAGGCTGAGGAAAGTGCAACGGGTAGGCACAGGGTTGAAAAATCAATTTTATTTCAATATTTTTGATGTAAGAGAGAAACAACAGTAAATGAACTTGTGAAACAAAGATACAGAGAATACAAAAGAAAATGAGTATATGAGAGAGAGAGAGAGAGAGACAAGAAAGATTATTCATGCATTAGAGATAGAATGAGAGAATATGGGAAAGAGAGAAAAAAAGAGAGAGATAGAGATTGTACGTTTGTGATAAATGCAAGACAAGCAAAAGTGTGCATGTGAACATGTTCAAGAAAAGACAAGTGCATGTGAGAGAAACTAACAGAATCAATCGAGGACAATTTGAATGTATCTTCATTTGAAAAAGAGAATAAAAACTTGTTTCCATCTGCTTTGATTATTTTATTCCATTAAATATATGTTATACCAAAATATCTAGAGATAATACATTTGAATATCCTCACACAATCTTGGCTCATTATTTCATATTTGATTACCTACAATGTGTTCTTTTCAAAACCATCAAGTAAGGTAAACATAAATTAGGTACCTCCACGAGATCGCTAAAAAAAGAGTATAGCATGATGAAAAAGACGCCAAACTTGACGAAAACAAAATTTTATCGTCTAAATGTTTGTTATTATTAAGAGGAAAGATCAAAGTATTTTGAGGGTATTTTTTTCCATTTTTTAAACGTTCCTAGCACATCCGAAATTTTCGTTAAAAATCTAGTTTTTTTGAGTCAGCAAAATTGATCATTTTTTTCCATTTAAAAAAAAAAACAGGAAATCTCACTTTGAAATTCTTTTAAATATCAATTATCAATTTTTCAAAACTTATTTTAAGAAAATCAGAAATTATAATGTTTATTTAAAATATTTTGAACCAAACTTAACTTAGCTTAGCTTTTGTGCCAAAAAGATGTAATTTGAAAATAAAACAAAGCCGGTCATAAACTTTTGCGTCTCTTGACAGGTGATGAATGACATATTTACGAATTCCATGAGGCTAACTTGTTCTACGGAAGGAGAAAAGTGAAATAATTTACATTTAAGTGAACAAATTATTTACCGCGTTATTTTTAACAAAAACTTTCAGCGGTCTAATTTATTTATTTTTTTTTTGTACTTAGCTTTCACCTTTACGTTTACGATGCTTTATGGAAAATATATTATAAAGAAATTAAAATAAGACTGTTAAGAGTGACATTAAATTTCATATTTTCTAAGAAATGTATCTAATTAATTTATAGGTACCTTTCTTATGAAATTTTATCAGAACTGTACATAAAATACTATAATTTTGTGTACATTTATTACATTTTACTGTTATTTGTATTTGCATTCATTTTATTATTAATTTTGATATTTCATTTATGGAAAAATGTCATAACTGAGATTAATATAAAAATAAGATCATATAAATTTCATAAGATGATACTGATACTTGTAGGTACCCTTTTCAGTCGAAATTGAAAAATCAAATTAACTTCTCCACACGTGTTTCGCAAAAGTACAGGCCTTAACAGCGGAGAACAATGCTTAAATCAAATAATGCAACTTAATTATATTCTGGTTGGTCTTCCGTACTTTATAATTACAGCCCGGTTATAAGCACAAAGTTACATTTATTAATTACTGTGGATCTTCTGATTAGTCAAAATGATACAATTTACAACGCGCTAAAAAGAGATCTATCTCATAAGGACACTTAGGAAAGGCTTTTAACTAATTTTATAATATTTTAACAACTTAAATGTAAAATCTATTATAATTAAAGAAATAACAAATAATTGTATCAAAAATTCATTTTTCATCGAAAAAAATTTTTTGCTTTCAGAAAATATTGTCCATATTCATAAAAACAACTAAAAGCAAATAAAAGCATTTGAAATTAAATAATATCTTTGTTTTATTGAGTTTTGTATGTTACAATTCAGAGCTGATTTTCAGGTAGGGGGAGTTCAATTAAAAACAAAAAAAACATGATTTGCATTCCTCAAGGCCCTGTGCTTTTAATTATTGTAATCACTAAACCCGATGCGATTGAATTTCTAGCATTTTCATAAAATTAGTTATGGGTTGGGGTAATAAATATTTTTAAAAAATATTCCTACCATGACTTTAATAAAAGAAAAACATATTTATAATAATTTCGATCATCTGTGAATAGTTCCTGAAAGTTTCATTAACATCCGACAATTATTTCTATTTTTGCACGATTTTTCAAATTAATGTGTGTCATACCAAAAAAACGTGCTAAAAATTGTCTATGTTATTTACTAGTTCCGCTGATACAAATAGAAATAAGGTTTTTTTTTTTAATCAAAATTTAGAATGTTCTAAAAAGAAGGAAAAATTTTTTTAAAATAATTAAAAAAAACTTTGGTCTTTCCTCTTAATAATAACATAAGCATTTAGACAATAAAATTTTGTTTTCAGCAAGGTTGGCGTCTTTTTCATCAAGCTATGCTCTTTTTTTAGCGATTTCGTGGAGGTACCTAATATAAATGAGCTTCCTGTTTAGGTGCTAATTCGTAGACACAGCTTATGAAAATATATGTGAATGTAATTTAAAAAAAAAAATACTGAATGCAAATATAGCAAATTTGGAATAAATGTGTCATTGAAAGTTTACAGACATTCACAGAAATATAGTCATAGAAAGAGGTGCTGAAAAGGTCCTGATCCAAACTCCCCAAATCTGTTCAATTATCAATTATCAGATTTCGTTCATCAATACCTTTACAACACTCTGACTTACAGAAATATTCAGACATACTGACAGTTAAAGAAACTTACCTTATTTACAATTGGACTATATCAAAATCTTTATTGTTGTTGCTATCACAATGTTTCAACTCTTGTCACAACTGATCTTCGGATTTTTGTCAATCTGGACAACCATCAGGGAATTTTGAAGTGAACTCTTTATTTAGTTCACTGGGCTAAATTGTTCTCATTCTGCTGTTCAGAATCTTGTCTTGTACCTTTTAGTACTGCTTAGTTACTGCTCATTGTCTTCACAGGCCAGGGATTGAACTTGCAATTACTGAAACCAAATTCATGAATTGATGCACTAGCCTCTTATCCTGTGGGACAATCCTAAATTTTGAATTTGGAGACTCAACCTAATCAGCTATTTTTCTGCTTAACCACCTTTCTTGATGAACAAGATCAATTTTAGCAACTTAAGATATGCAGATGACATTATGCTGATGGTAGACACAGAAATAAAACTACAGGACCTTTTAGACAAGGTAGTAAAGGAAAGAGGGAAGAATAGACTAACCATCAATTGTAAAAGACAATGTATAGTCATAAAAAAGTGGGACAGCCCAAGATGTGAGCTGTGAACTGAGAGAGTCAAAATCAAACTGGTACAGAAATTTAACTGAAAGACAGAAAATGTGACACTGAAAGGTACTTTTGAATAGTGCAAGAAGCCTACCAAAAGATACATTCTAAGTATTATAAAACTGAAAAATGTTTTCAGAAATAAAGAAAATACTGCTGAACTGCTATGTAATATCTATTGTCTTATATTGTAGCAAATGCTAAACAATTTCTTCACAGATGAAGTGGAGATGTGAGGTAAAAGAGATGTGTTTTTACAGAAGGATGCTAGGAATACCATGGATAGAATATGTGAATAATGAAGTTGTAAGGAAAATAGGAACAAAAAGAACACTTGTACTTAAAATCAAAAAAGTTGAAATTTCTGAAACACATGAGGAAAGATGACTTGAAGAATTTGACACTCACAGGATATATTGAAGGAAACAGAGAAACAGTAACTAACTTTGTGAATGAGCTTATGCAGATAAGTAAGAGGCCAAAGATTGCTTAGAGCTACAAAGGACAGAAAGTTATATAGCTATGATCACCCACATTTGCTCTGTTCTGTCGATGCCACTGTTGCCATTAAATTATAATGATGTTGCCCTACAATTTTTGTAATCATGCCATCTTAACATGTGATCTCCAAGCTCTCTGGACTTGCATCAAAAGTGATGCCCCTTTTGTAGTAGTTTAACACTGAGAGGGAAACCAACCAGAAGCCCCACAATACCAAGAATTTGTAGAAGACTGCCATTGTGGATGTGATGTCCAACATGAATGAGAACCACATGATTTGTATCATCTTCTGATGCTGCATTGAAGTTATCCTCAAGGCTGAGAACAGTTTTATTGAATAATATTTTTTCTCAAGCATGTATAGAAATAACATACTGATTATTTTTCTAGTATCTTTGCTTTTCTTTAAAAGTTGTTCTCAATTATCTGGTACACTCTGTATATTCAAATGTAAAGATATGATTTGTAAGCACTTAAACATTAAGCTACGTGATACTATATTTGAATATAAGAAAAAGCTTTCTCAACAATTTCCAAAGTAGAAAGACCCTATAAATTATTGTTAACTTTGGCTAATTGGTTATTACAAATATTTTCACATATCAAAAATTGAAAATAAACAATAAAGGCAATATTGGAAAGACCTGTTCATTTGGCACATCGTGCACTGATAAGACTGAAATTCAACTGCCTTTTTCCCCTGAAGAAGACATACAGAAGAAACATTTGTTCAACATTAAGAATCTCAACATGGTTTTATTTTTTTATATAAATGAAAAGTTATTATAGTCTTTTGTATTGTACAGAGAAGTCATTATTAAAACAATTAGCCTTGTATCTGTCAAGTAATGGTGTAACTCTTCAAACTTCTGTCTGATAAGTATAGTATCTGTATTCTCTGTGAAATAATGTGTGTGTTTATATCTATGGATCCAAAATTGCATTTTACATACATAGAGTATTGCTTCAGCTAATAAAGAGTCAAAGATTCAACAGAAACCTCAACAGAAATTGCACAGCACTTTTAGTAACATTAGTCATACTACACTACATGTTTGTTTCTGGGAAGGACAATTGGTACTGTGAAGAATACTATTTCTTCTTGTTTTTCACATGTTCAAACAATTTGAAACAAAACTAGAATTTCAACATCTTCAATGAGCAAAAGTCATTGATACGATGATCAGCAAAGATAGAATATTTAGTTTAAAATCCTGTTATTTGACACCACTTAATCTCAAAAGATAGACACTTTCTTACCTATACGATCATAGATATAGTAAATTTTTTTGTGTGTGTATATATATATATATATATATATAGCGAGAGAGAGGAGTGAAATATTAGATCTTGAGGTCGCTAAATAAATGCCTAACCATGAAGCCATCAGTTGAAAAAAAAATCATAAAAGTTGAGTTCAACTCAGTACACAGCTGATGAAAAAACATTAGATGGTGGTGTATCAGGAATAAAAAGTACTTAAACAGTCAGCATCTGGAAAAGTCATCAAAAATGAGTGAAGAAATAACTTGTAGAAGATAGTTGACTGCAACAAGTGCAGTGGAGATATGGCACAGGAAGTGAAGAGGCTGTGTATTTTCTTTTTTTATTCTTTTCTGGGGCAGAATATTTGAATAGTTCTTTTTTTTTGCTTTGCTTATGAGTGGTGGGTGAGAGTTATTGCTTATTTTTGTAGTATGATGCAAAGTGAATGGCAGAGAAGTAGTAGAAGGATTAATAGAAGTACGATTGTTGGAGAAGAAAATAGCTTGCAATTGGGAGTGAAGAGAGAAAAATAAGAGTATGAAAAAGTCATTGAATGAAAAAATGTATAAAGGATAAGAAAAACAAAAAACAAACAAAAAAGAGTGAGAAGAAGCAAAAATAGTTTGAAAATAGTAAAATTCAGAAAGTATAACAATCAAAACAAAAATAAGGAAAAGAAGTTAAATTATTGGCCATTTATTTGTATTTCAAATGACCAAATGTTTATGAGCCTGACCTCTTCAGAACACAGATAATCAGGTTTCTTCAAAGTTAAGTCATACTCTATCCCCTATGACCTCCATTTGTCTTTCTGGTGCAACCATTTACACTAAATTGTCAAGTAAATTTCTCATTGCGTTCTTCTGTTTTTCTTGCTTCCAATGTGGCCTCTAGATGAGGGTTACATTCTTCAAGTATTATGAAACTGATAGCAGATTTAATCTGGGTTGTTAATCCGTTTCCAAATCCTTCATTTGTTTCCTATGACCCCCTACCAAAAATTTTAGATTTCATTAACTACCTTCACTTAACAGTGAACTCCCTATCAAGTCTTTGATTCAAATTCAACCTAGTGCATTTCTGAATTTTTGGACCATAATGATTGGTTGAAAGACTGAGGTGGGGTGGAGGGTTCTAATGCCAGGAATTGTTAGCAAATTGGCTTTTACATGATGATCTGAGCAATAAAACCCTTCAGTCAGATAATACTGTCAGTACCAGAGCATTTTCTAGCTTGTGTAATGGAATCAAAATGAAATAAAAGGGTTGGACTTGTTGGCAATGATAAAATTAAAGAATATAAGAGTGAATGAAAAGGCATTGCATTGTCAATTTTTCATGGGAACATTTCACATGAGAGAAAAACACTTAGTCAATAGGTCAATGAACTGGGGATTTTTATCCTCCCTGCTGACCTTAGACGACAAATCAAGATATTGTAATGGGTTCTCTCTAGATGCATAAAAAAAAATTGATAGATATGAATAGACATATTTTGTGATTTGTAACTTTTCTTTCTTTTGACAAATGGGATTATTGTTTGCAATGAACAAATTAAACTTTTGTTTTCTGGTCCAATGGGCACAAAAATGTAAACATTGAAAAGGTGTCTGCAATAAAAATGTGGCAATGTTGGTAATTTAAAACATCTATAATAGTTGCAATTTGTGTTAAGAGCTTATACATGAAGATACAAACAAATATGTGAAGTCTTCTTCTATTATAACAGGAATTACAGAAAGGAAGCCTATAGGAATTTCTCCAATTTCTCAGTGGAAGTGCAATTTTAAAATAGTTAAATTCCAAAAACATAAGTCTACAGTCTAGCACATTTGATCTGAATTTTTCATAGCGGAATCTTTAATCTATATGTTTAATATTCATTACTTGATTGAATTAATTAACAAGGGAGATTATGTTAAAATAAATTAAGATTTTTATCATTAGGCTATAGACTTATATTTACAAGTTAGTTTAACTTCATTTGAAATCTCAAATAGGAGCAAAACAAAATCAGATTTTTTTTATTAACAAATGAAAACACAAAGAGAATGTTGGTTGCAGAAGAAGTCATCAGACAGGCAACTGATTAATGTTACTCAATTCCAGAGGTAAATGTCTGGAGGAGGTTGTCATTGGCAAGAGTTTATGGAACTTTCTTCATTGACAAAAATGTTACAGGTGAAAACTGCTTAAACATCATGGATCATTGCTTTTTTTCCTTACAACTGTCCAGAAGAGCTTTGCAAACTGATATTTCAGCAGGACAATGCACTTAGACATTACTTACTAATTGTCAGATTGTTTGGACAGAAAATTACCAAATTGATGTCTTAGGAGCATGGGACCACTGATTTGAGCAGTAAGGTCCCATGATATCACACTTCCAAGTACTTTTTGCTTGGAGCTATATTAGGAACAATAAAAAGCTTGGAAACAAGAATTTCTTTGAAGAGACAGGTTTGATAATACCTGAATTTGACAAGATTTTATTCAAAATTTTCATGTAAATTTGTATTAACAATGGCAGCTCATCATCATTCATTTTACTACTGGATTTATTTCTTTATAAAAGAAATCTTACTTTATATCTCATTTTGCTTTTCTATCCTGTGTTTAAAATGTGATCACTACTTTAGTTAAATCCTGTATACACAGACACAAACATTGTATGTTTTATTGAATTCATCCGACAAGGTCTATGTGATAAGTTTTTTACATTTTTCCAGTTTGCATACGAGATCCACATCAAATATATAAATAAACTGTACAAAGGAAAATGTAATAAAAAATTTAATAGACATACCTTTTGTGTGTGTGTGTGTGTGTGTGTGTGTGTGTGTGTGTATGTGTGTGCATATTAGGTTGGTGCAAAAATAATGACGTAATAATGTCGTTGACGTATTTTTAACGTCAAAAACGACATTATTACGTCATTATTTTTGCACCAACCTAATATATATATATATAATAAAAATCAGGATATATGATCCCAACAAAGTTTTAAATTTTTTACAATTGGAAAACATTCATGAAAGTATACTTGTTCTAAAATATATCTGATTATGCATTAAATAGTGAAATGCATAGTCAGATATATTTCGGAACAAGTATACTTTCATAAATGTTTTCCAATTGTCAAAAATGTAACATTATATATATATATATATATATAACCAAATGAGTTTTGTTAAATTTAACAGGCACAGCCTATTTAAATTTTATATTTTTTCCAATTTCCAAATGAGATGTTGTATATTGAGATATAAATATTTTTCCCCCTAAATGCATATATATATATATATATATATATATATAT
The DNA here is from genome assembly GCA_963932145.1 of Acanthosepion lycidas. Lineage (NCBI taxonomy): Eukaryota > Metazoa > Mollusca > Cephalopoda > Sepiida > Sepiidae > Acanthosepion > Acanthosepion lycidas. The sequence goes on from OZ010576.1 coordinate 65,032,700, forward strand.
ATATATATATAACTGGGAAATTCACATATTTAACTTAATGGATAAATGTGCTATCATGAAGATCATGGATAATAAGTTATTATTCTTCTATCTTAGCCATTATTTTCTCTGCTTGACTCAACGCTTACATTTTATAGTAAATGTTGCGGAAAATTAAAATAAAGTTAACTGGAATTAAAGATTTTTTGAGGCAAGTGCATTGAACTTTGTTTACTGATAATAAATGGCATTAAAATCTTTTTTATTTATATGGATTAAAATTTGGATAAATAATGGATATATTATAAAGAGTGTATCAAAAGTATGCTCATTTTGTTTTCTGTGAGTGTAGTAAAAGCTTTTTAACAGATGAAGTCTTCTCATCGAAAGAATGAAAGGATGATACCCACTAATAACTGAACTATTAATAAATTCCAGAATGGTTATTTTTTATGAGGCGGGGGGGAATTCATAGTAAATTGTGTTGAAGCATATCTACAACCAATTAAATTTCCAAATCAGATTCTGTGACAATCAGCCATGAAGCATGTCAGCTAATTCATATTGAATTCATTTTTAAGTCTAGAAAATCCTAACCTCCATTACAATTTTCAACAGATATGAACAGACGAAAGATATTATCCACAAAGTTAAGCACTAAATACTATTTAATTATCTGCTAATTATGCATTTATTAATGAACCATAGTGAATTGATACTGAGTCAGCTTGAAATCAGCAGTCAGCCAGGATATGACCACTTCAATAGCCATTTACACTCATCAAACAGTCAATGTCCATCTGAACATTCCATTTATTGATTCCTTTGACTAGGCTGATCAGCCCACACCCATGTCTTTATTTTAGATCTGGACACTTCTTAGATTTTGTTTATCTATCCATATGCTCTATAATTAGAAATATCCAGACTACTGAATATATAGATCATTTATCAGACTGACCACTATCCACCCACTCTTGTAAACTTATTAAGGGAACCAAATCTTTGATCACAAAATCAATCAATCTAATATCATTATATTACTGAATGATCTTATCTTTCAATTGTTCTAGCATGTATATCATCAAGCCAACACTTATAAATATGCCTCAATGAAGAAACAATTCAAGTTTAAAATTTTACCACAGGTGCCAAGTTGTGCGCACACACACACACATATATATATATATATATATATATATATATATATATATAGTCAAAAGGGCATAATGAAGCAGACAACATTTAAAAGATATAATGTCTGCGTTAATGTCATCTCTGTTATATTCATGTGAGACATGTGTAGTCTATCACAGCCATCCGAAAATACTGGAACATTTTCATCAACACTGCCTTTGGCCTGGATGTCTCACAACCTTGATACTAATGTTCTACAAAGGGTCAATTCACTCTCTGTGGAAGCAATTATGCACAAGCACAGATTGCAATGGACGAGCCATATTATCAATATGGCGGATGACAGAATTCCAAAACAATTGACGTATGGAGAATTGGAAATGAGGAAAAGACTGCAGCACAAGCCAAAACTTTGCCATAAGGATTGCCTTAAAGAGTCACTATACAAGTGTAATATTGGTCTAGATAACTGGGAGACTTTAGCTGAAGACCAGGTTTCTTGGAGAGCTGGTATAGCTGATGGCATCAAGATCTTTCATGAGGCACCCCAAAAATATGCAGAACTGAAGAGAGGGGTTCAGAAGGGATCCCTGAATTGCTATGAGGTGCCAACCTGGCCATGTGTCCAATGCAATCGTATGTGTCTGTCCAGGCCAGAAATCACACCAACAGTCTATTGCATATGACGATTTTGTAATAGCATGCTTTGAATGCCCAACTTGCACTAGCATGTGTAAGTCCAGGTCGGGCCTAACAAGGCACATTGGCAGTGATGATAATCAAAGTCAACTTCCACCACCTGAAGATGATTTAATATGCCACATATGTGATAAGAAATGTGGATCGATGGCTGGTTTTATGAGCCACTGTCATTCACACAACTGATGAATGCGGTGGTGTGTGTGTGTGTGTGTGAAGGGGGTAACTGAAGGCTTGAACATGTCAGTGATGGTTATACTTGCTTTATGAGTCAACATCCACCACTATATATATATATATATATATATATATATATATCCCACTAGAACCAGTGATTGGTGTTTGAATAAAGAAATACCGAATTTTAAAACAAGTAAAGCATTCATAGTTAACTGGTGCAACATAATCTTACTTCTACAGCTCAGATTAAGTTAAATGTTATGCATATATTTTCCCGTCAAACAACTTTCAAATGATGAACTAAGATCAAAATAATTAAGTAATCATTTGAACAATAAAGGGGGGTTGATTTTGTTAATATTTTTAATTTTTTCAAATCTTTAGATATGAATAATTTCAACAAAATCAGTCACAATTTCTATTTGTTAATAATGTCTCAGAACACACAGAGCTACTTTTGTTTTTGCTTTGCTTGGATAATGACACAGTAATAATTTTGTATACTTTACTTGTGTGGTAAATTCAATCATCACCAAATGCCTCATTATTACATTTTCATTTCTAAACCAGGTGACATTAATTTCACTGCTTAAAATATGAATTTCAACTCAAACAAATTCACAAAATAACATTTGTAGTAGTAAGAAAAATATATATGATTATCAGAAATTATTATTAACCAACCATCACTTGTTTAAAGAGGACTTTTAAGCTTTTCTTTAATGTTTTGGATTCAAGAAAATTGCTTCCTTATACCATAAAAACAAATCAGTCATCAAAATTAATTTTTTTTTCTTTCTATAGGTAGAAGTGCTCAACTTAATGTTGTCTTATGCTATAATTTGGCTTAGTCCCACACATTGAGGTGAATGTTATTGGCCTTCAATGTGTGAATTGCTATCATTACCTTATCCAAAACTAAGTTTAGCTTAATAAATATCTGCAACTTAGTATGAATGTGCCCTCTTCTCTTATTAGCCAATCCAATAATTTCATAATGAACAAAACTGACAGCATGTCAATGTAAAATCTCAAAACAAAGAGACTCCACTTAATCTCTGCAGTGTTCATGAAATTTGTGACATGTGCACCTTTGATTCAATCATATTAAAAGAGGCACCACTATGTTGTTCAGAAACAATATCTACATAACCAGTTATGCTTACAAAAAAAGATTTACACGAAGAAAATTAACATTTTGGGAGATTTAATTTAAGATGAAGATGAAATTTCTTTCTTCAACCTCAGGAATTATGAGGATAAAGGCAGCAATGATTTTTTTAAATCTATTTTAAATAATGACACAATATACAATAATGGATATTTACTATCCAGCTAATTGTGAAAAATATGAAAACCTTCACATATAAATGAAAGAAATAATATTATCATGTTTAGTATTAAGAAATTCAAGTTATCATTAGAATTTACATGACCCAGACTAGTATCCTGATATGTATGACATTTAAACAATTTCTTATATATATATATATATATATATATATTTTTTTTTTTTTTTTGGAGGGCTATGTTATTACTATGGGTCAAATTGAAATATTGTGTTATTGTAGCCTTTAAGTTTTTTTTCTTTTAAATTCTTTTGCTTTGGAAATAGTTAGCATCATACTGACAATATAATATAAATCTGAATGAAAACTTTTAGAATTTGAGAAGTGTAAAACTTTGAAGTTTTGTAATAAACCTACTCAATAGATTTATAACACACAGTTAGACAAACTGACACACTATATTTCTATATATATATATATATATATATATGGTTACTAAAAATTTCTCAACCTGAACAAGAAGATATTCCAAAGAAAATTCTAGTTTGTTTTTTTTGGAGAGATTTAGAGAAAAGGTTCCAGCCAAGAACATTTTAATATTCCTTCATATTTGTGTAAAACTCAGTGCCTATTACAGGTTATGATAGATTTGTCTCTCAGATCAATTTTATTAATCATAGGACATCATCATATTACAAATCATTTGCTTGTGTTTTCTTTCAGTTTCCTTCTCATTCAGTACCATTGGATTTTTATTACACAAAGTCAACATTTACGCAATCTCGGTAAAAAGTTTAGATCTCACTTTCCTAAGTTTGGAAAAAAAATTCTCTAATTTCATGTGTGAAAATCAATGTTTTTAAAAAAAACAAAAACAAAAAAAAAAAAACATATTTCATGACCAGTCTTATTTGTTAACCTAAAATTGTGAATTTTAAAAATTATCAAATCACACATGATATACAACAACAAAAGAATGACTCCAATCAAGAAGGAAATATTTGTATAGAAAGATACATGTGCCAGACATGCAAACAATATTACAATATCAGGGGCACATGAGTTAGCTAAATATTTTTGCAATCTCACTGCTGAACATGTGTACAGATAGCATAAGAAATTTAATATTTATTAGAGTAACAAAGATCAATTGTTCTCAATAGTTCAAGCTTCAAAAATGTATAATTATTGCACTTCTTACCCAATTTTAACACAAAACATTTATCTACTATATTTAGAGGCAGAAAAAAAGATGTGCCTGTTTGTGTGCAAATATAAAAAAGTGTTTATCCAGCTGAGTTTGGTGAATTCAATTTGAAAATGTCAGATGAAGTACATTTCAAACAACTCAAATCACAAAGCAGTTACTTTAATTGCTTTATTTTAAGCTGATAGTCAATTATGCTTGTGTATGTCAGATAAATTGAGTTTGAAGTATGAGAGCATAGCAGGATTAATATGTGATCAAGGAAAGGGTTACCAAATCAGAAAGCTATAGATTTATAATATATACAAACTTATGTTTAACCTTGCAAGTAATAGTGTGGATATTTCTAAGTTTACAGAGATATATACTCAACTTAGTACAAAGGAAACTGTGAAAAGATTATGTTCCACCAATCTTCCAAAAAGAGTAAGTCTACCTTAAAAATTAACCTTCAAAATATACACTCAAATACCAATCACTGGTGTAGGTGAAAAATATATTACTACCTCAATCCCCAAGTAGGCATGAGCAAACATGGATGTATGACATATATTTCCTTGTATCATTTGTATGCTGTTAACTTTATGTATAGGTAAATAAATGTTTCTATCCATTTATGTGTTTATATGTCTGAAAAGCACATCAAATGCACATTCAGTACAAGACTAAAACAAAAATTAAAAAAATAAAAAATTCTTACAAATGGCACATTATTATTACATAGAATATGTGGCAAACTATCAATCATAATGTATGCTTTTATAAATACCTACACCTGTGCAAGGTAATATAATATCTTGAAAGAGGAAGAATTAGAAAGAGAAGTGATGGAGGAATAAAGGAAAGAAAGAAGATACAATAGAGAGTAGCAAGACAAAAGCCAAGTAGAATTTCCTAATAAAAAATAACAATAATAATTTTTTTAAGAAGGAAGGAGAAAAAAAGCCAATTTGTTTGACCTCTGGCCTTAGTATTATCCAGACTAAATATACTGGAAGAAACAATTTCAAAATAACTAATGATTCTTTGTAGGTAGAACAAACTGGAACCATCAGCAGTGCCAAGTGGTAGTGACAGTGAAAAATAGTATTTTCCACTTCAAGGCTTGTGGCATTAGTGATGCTGATAAGAACCTGGGATGAACAGATGGAATGGATCAGTTAAAGGAAGACTAAATGATGGCATCAAAAGAATGAAATGGAAAGGTGGGCTGAGTTGAAGAGAAAAGGATAATGAAACAAAAAAAAACAAAAAAAAACAAAGAGGTAAAAGGATTTTGATTGTAGCTGGAACTCTGATATAGATGTGGTTTTGATAAAAGTTGATAGAGTGGTACAAGCAATAGTAATGGAAAATAATAAGGAAGTTTAGTGGACAGGATGAAATGGGGAAAGAAGAATAGGGCTAATACCATATAGTTAAAGTTTATATGGACAATTATAACTAATGTAATATGGGTTGTAGGTGTATAACAGAAATTCTAAGAGTAATTATGTAGTTGTTATGGTCCAAGGTTAGAACCAAGGAAGAACAACACGAACACAAGAGTAGAATAACAAAGATATATTACAACAGAAATATAGTACAAGAAGTTGAAGTTGTTAGTAATGACTGTCCATCTGGTTTAGAGTGAATTAATATTGTCTTGACTCGTTACACCATTCATTCATTACAGCTCTTGAAAGGCACAGTATTTATAGTGTCAGGAAGAGTCCATTATCGTTATAGGTAAGTTCCCATAACAGTAGTGTATAGTTGAAGTGATAGATATAATAATGTTATGATGAGAGAGAGAGTAATCTATAATATAAAATGCAGTTGAAATGGTGGCAAAAATAATATGGTGGGGTTAATGTGACAGGAGTGGGGTCATCATATGGGAAGGAAGTTGATTTCACCGATGAAAAATATATGAAAAACAGTTGGTGTTATTTTTGGTGTTGGTGATTAGACTAGTTCTGGAGCATAATAAAGAATAGTAAAGGGATTTCTGGATTCAGAAGTTCAGATAAAAAAGGAGAGTAACCAAAGGATCATGGTATTGTGGAAAAAAGAGGATTGTCAAGCAAAATTATCATGGTCAAATATTGAGAGGAAAGCTGAGATGATGAGGTTTGTGATGGAGAAGGTTATAAAATTACCAAGATAGAAAAATATGCCAGAAGAAACTGGCAGTACTAAAACAGAAAGAAACTATGTCAGTAAAAAGTTTCATATTTTGGTTCTTCTGATATTTTCACATAATGGTGATAGTACTAGATAGAATAGTATATGGGGGGGGAAGAAGGAACAGTTCAACTAAAATGACTATATTATCAGTGCCTTAAGAATTTAAGAAAGAAAAACACAGATGAAGGAAGTGACCTATCATCTTACAATCCTCCAGTCTTTTCCTTTTTTTTTTTTCTATTCTCAATACTTTCAACTTTCTTTACCAACAAAAGATGACCAAAAGAGAAACAAAACCACTGCAGAAGTCTCAATGTACCTGTATAGAGACAGATATGTGTGTTTATATTTATGTTATAATCTGGCTCTAAGTAACAATCTTGTTTCTGGAATCAATAACAATCAAGTCAGCCAGTTACCAAATGTATTGTGTATATGTCTAGGCATAAAAATATCTAGGAAAAAGTAATGTAAGCAGAAAGAAATTTTGAAAACAGAAAAATAAGGTTGCTGCTGGTCTGTGAACAAAGGTGTAATTTTAATTGTTACACATTTTATGATTTGAGTACAAATGTACAGCTGTTAGATATTGGTAGCATGGCAGAAAAAAATTCAACATTGGTTTACAAAAACTAATAAAATTAGTCAATGAAGGCAAATCCACATTCTTAAAATCAGTAAAGTATATTTAAAATGGACTCTGTTTAGAAGCCTTTTAGCAGATTATGGTCATCACAACCTCCATCACAAAAAAATTTCAGGTTTCTATTGTAATTACATAAATGCTAATTTAATTTTTATCATTCTGGCCAAATACTGCTTTCTAATTATTTCTTGGAAAAAAAAACAAAAACAAACTAAAATCAGTTTATTTTGTAAATCAATGTTGAAATTCTAAGAGTTTACTTACTTATGCAGAGACTTATGGCTTCAAATTCAATAAGGTTCTATGACATTAAAAAAACTAATATTTTAAAAAATACATTTGGCATACATTAATTACTGTATATCAAAATGTATTGTTTAAAATATTAAATTGAATATGAATTAAAGTCCTATTTTCATATATATATATATATATATGGAGAGAGAGATAGGTGTGTGTGTGTGTGAGATGTGGAGAATATTGCATTTAAAGCTTCATTTTTGTTATTTATATTAGTCATTTTTTAATGCCAAGTCATTTCAAGATATGAATAATCCAGTTTCACTTTCAATATCTGGGAATTGCCATGGCTGTTATATAAATCTTATATTTGTTAATAATTATACAATTTTTACAAAGCCCACTTACCTTTAAATAGGTTTTATTATATAGGGTATTCCAAGAACTGATTTGAAATGCGAATTAAGTTTAAGCGTCTAATGATTTTTTTCTTCTTTTTCTTTCAGATTTAACAACTTAAGTCTTTGGCAATTTCAACTATGGAAAGATTAACAATCAAACATGTTAAAGTTATCAAAGCCTATTATGAAAATGGACCTTCAAAAAGAAATGCATTTCGCAATTTTTTGGTCAACATAATCAGCCAACCAAATGTGCAATTGGAAATGATGTAATATTGTTGTGGAGAGGTTCAATTCTTGTGTGCAATGACAAATAGAGGTGTCTGGATTTTTGGCCACATTCTCGTGCACTGCAGCAATGTTTTCAGCTGAATAGCATAAATGAGCATGCAATGGTGCTTTCACATTCTGCCACCAACCCATTTTGTTTGAATTTACGAACAATTTTCCCAATTGCACTCTTGAAACTTTAACACTTTGTTAGATTGTTAATCTTTCCATAGTTGAAATTGCCAAAGACTTAAGTTGTTAAATCTGAAAGAAAAAGAAGAAAAAAATCATTAGACGCTTAAACTTAATTCGCATTTCAAATTGGTCCAAGTTATTGGAACACCCTTTACTAATTTACAAGCAATAAAGTAAAAGTCATATGCAGATATTTGAGTATGACACATAGGAAGTTAACAACATGTTAATCTCATAATTTAAATTATATTCTGCACTGATTCAGCTGCACAAGAAAATATTCCTTAAACTTGGTCATGAGATTATAATGAAAAAAAAAAAAAAAAAAAAAAAAACCTGATCATACACTATTGTAAATTTATAAGTTGTTTTTCCTCTTGAAAAAAAATCATTTGTGACATACGTATCCTCTAAAGAAAAAGGGTTGTAATAGAAGGATGGTTGGTAAATTTCTCATGCACACCATTACTGATGAGTTTCATTATCATTATATACTCAATTATTGTATTAGGTTGGTGCAAAAATAATGTTGTTTTCTCACAGTAACATATGTGAAAAAACGACATTATTTTTGCACCAACCTAATAACTAAAGAAGGCTAAGTTTAGAAAATATATATATATATATTAGTACAGATCCATTGGTATATAATCCAGGTGGATCCTAGTAATATCAGATATTAAAACTGATCCACAGAGAGGTCACTGTATTTATTATAACAGAGCATATATTTTATACAGCAAAAAATCCCAAATTACCTCATGTGGGTATAGGCTATTTAAAACTTGCACTGCTATGTGCCAGCTATCCTTAGCACAAGACTGAAATGGTATTTTTTGATGGGAGCCACTTAAGAGGACACCTAAGTTTAAATAAGGAGTCTGTGTTGATGAACAGGAGATGGGCTGGGGGTAGTGAGTTATTTATGCCTTTAAGTCCTTTATGCCTAAGTTGTATGTATATGAATTTAGGTTCCTGCTAGTGGATTATATTATTAGGTGGTGGGGATTTATCACACACGCATACACACATATGTATGCATATATATGTATATACACACACACACATGTATGCATATATATGTATATACACACACATATATGTATGCATATATATGTATATACACACACACACATATGTATGCATATATATGTATATACACACACACACATATGTATGCATATATATGTATATACACACACACATATGTATGCATATATGTATATACACACACATATGTATGCATATATATGTATATACACACACATATGTATGCATATATGTATATACACACACATACATATGTATGCATATATATGTATATACACACACACACACATGTATGCATATATATGTATATACACACACACACACACACATGTATGCATATATATGTATATATACACACACACACATGTATGCATATATATGTATATATACACACACACATGTATGCATATATATGTATATACACACACACACATGTATGCATATATATGTATATACACACACACACACATGTATGCATATATATGTATATACACACACACACACACACACATGTATGCATATATATGTATATACACACACACACATGTATGCATATATATGTATATACACACACACACGTATGCATATATATGTATATACACACACACACGTATGCATATATATGTATATACACACACACACGTATGCATATATATGTATATACACACACACACACATATGTATGCATATATATGTATATACACACACACACGCATATGTATGCATATATATGTATACACACACACACACACACATATGTATGCATATATATGTATATACACACACACACATATGTATGCATATATATGTATACACACACACACACACATATGTATGCATATATATGTATACACACACACACACACACACACATATGTATGCATATATATGTATATATACACACACACACACACACACATATGTATGCATATATATGTATATACACACACACACACACATATGTATGCATATATATGTATATATACACACACACACACACACACATATATATATACACACACACCCCATCCCTTTCCACCATTAAGGTTCCATTATAATATTAAGAATACTGAGCTGTACTTGAAATTCTTTAACGGGAAGATATTAAAGTAAAAATTTAATCAGAGGGGGTTATATCAATTGAGGGGCTGTTATTTTTGGTAGTTAGTGAGTGATTGTAAGATCTATATTCTTATATAAGCTTGAACCTGCTTCTCCATCTACATTTTAATACTAATTCTCTCCTTTGACAAAAGGTTTAATTGTAACAATTTAAGAGAAATTAAGAAGCAATTTCAAAAGCTGTAACATTAAACTGTATTTGCACCTTCAATGAAGTAATATAACAATTAAGTAGACAGAAAGAAAATATTCATTAAAATAAAGTGGAAACTCAGTATTGCTTTTTTAAAATCTGTTTTAATCCAACTTAAAATAAAATTATAGAAAACAATTCACTTGATTCTTTCATTGCCAAACTGGATTAAAAAGAAACTAATAAAACTCTTAATATTCATTTATACTGACTGGAACCAGAGTAAAGAATATGAAAAATAAGTTGGGAGTGTGTGTGGGTTTACCAACTTTATGTTAGTTAAGTATCAATGAGAAGTTCATTCTTCTTCAGCTACTCAATGAATATGGCTTTGTGCCAAAGGTGGAAAAACCCAATAAATATTTATTGTAACCTGATCAAGAAAAATCTCACTAAGTCAAAACTGCTTTAAGGGATTGTTAGCAAAAAAGCAGACTAGATCTGTGGATTTTTTAAGCATATTTCTTCTCATATTAAGGTAATTTATGACAAGCAGATGCATAAACACAAAAATACCATTCTTTATCATTAGTGTGTGTGTGTATTATACATACCCACATACAACTATGATATGTAAAATCAAGTTTATCAGTGTCGGTCATCTTAGATACAATTTTGAGAAAAAATTTTTGTGCAGCCAGAACTGTAAATCAGCTTGATTTTACCATGGAATTTGACCAATATACCAGGACAGCATCATAGAAGTGGTCAGAGGAGCACCGAACAGAATATCTGAGAAACTGGGTATCTGAGTATTCTGTGTCTAAGCAGGCAAACAGTAAATAGCAGCATGAACTACAGGCATGAATAAACAATGGGTGGTAGTGATACCTTTTATCCCAAAAAGGAACTCTGTCCTTCAAGGGACCTGATCTCATTAATGGTGGTGGTTCAAAAGAATAAAGGAAAGGTCAGTCAGGTGTTAGATTATTGTACACTAATTGAGCATATTGACACATACATGTCTCCGTGCTTGATCTTCGCAAGGTATACCTACAGATACGTGTGCACCAATCACTGTGATCATTTCAAACCATCATTTATAAGAGGTGGAGATACTGCCTGATAAAAATGGAATTTGAAATCAATGTAGCACCAGCTATCATGAAAGCCATTGTGGATACCATGCTGAGAAAAGATGAGGCCATTTTCCAGGCCACATCAGGGTATATTGATAACATCTATGTCGATGAAGACATGACCTCTGCAATACACATAAGACAACATCTCACTGATTTTGGAGTGATATCCAAAGACCCAAAATAATTGGAGCACAATACCTGAGTTCTCGGTTTACAAATTTGGGGAGAGTAGAGCACCTTGTACTGGAAGTGGGGGAGTGAAGCAATGAAAGGACCCAAAGTTTTGACTTGGCAAAAAATATTTTCACAATGCGGAAAATTAGTAGGACACTTTCCTGTGTGTGGCTGGCTTCGTATTGTGACTGCCTTCATCAAACAGAGAGCAACTGAGGTTACGTCCGACTGGGACAATGAAGTAAAAGATGCATCCCTTCCCTCAACAACATGATTATGTCCGTCATTACCAGAGTACTTTAGAACAACCCTCTGTGAGTGAGGATTGGTCGATGTAAGCTCCCTTACAAATGGAGTGTCCCTAGAAATAAATGGGGACGTAACGGAGGATACATGCCAGTTGTGCCATTAAAAGTATGTTCAACATATAAACATAGCCAAGTTAGATGCCGTATTCAGAGATGTTAATGTAGCACTTCAATGGAAGGCAAAATAGTTGCAATTATTATCTTTGTATGTGCCCAGGGTTGGATATCTGACACACTCGCTAGAAAGGACAGGATACACACAAAGGCCTCAAATGAGATGCTCATTTGGAGGAAGCTCATTACCTTGAAAAATCTGGTCAGTAAATATGACTTATTGTTGGACATAAAGCTAGTGAAATCCAACCAGAACAGAGCAGACAAGCTGAAAAGGGGCCTCATGTGGAACTTCTCCTGACAATGACACTGCCTTCCATAGTAAACCATTCAAGGAGTTTTTAGACTGGTAGAGAATCCATATCCGTTTCTACTATTAGGTTGGTGCAAAAATAATGACGTAATAATGTCGTTTTTTGACGTATTTTTTAACGTCAAAAACGACATCATTACGTCATTATTATGCATGTCTCCTCCGATAACCGGACAGTTGAAAATTGCCACTGAAGCATAAAGCAAAATGCTGCAAGGAAACAATGCTCATTGATAGAAACCATATATTGGCACAACATTACACCAAAAAATGATTTGTGTTGATGGAATGCCGCACCATGTGAGGGATCTGTGCCCCTTTGTCAGATCAAACACATCAACAAGTGATACCGACAATAAGTCCTCTAATGATGTGGGACTGGTCAAAATAAGAAATGTCTCAAGTATGTCCTTGGAAGAAAACGATGGTCAGTCTAGTGAGAGACAATTCATTGAGTGAGGAGACGGTAGTTGTCCCTTTGAAAAGAAGTACAAGGCTTAAGAGGCCCTCCCTGGTTGTCACCTGTGTAATCATGAGATCAGAGAGATTGCAGTGAAAGTCACTTACCAAGAAAAATGGGTACCTGTGTTCTGTATATGCTGAAGACAAAATAACCAAAATAGAAACAAGTCAGTCACAGCTGTGGCCATAAATGCTTCTCAGATATACAAATATTGTTTGTTCTCTTCAACTGTCAGCTGATTAAAAAAATTGTTCTATCGATAAAAGCAGTTAGTGTTCTTGAATTAGGATAGTTGTTTTTATTTTACTACTTCATCCATCAACTTGCATGTAACTGTTGGTTTGTGTGTTGGATTTTTGACATTGGACCTATGATTCTGTCCCTAGATCTTTGAGTTTGGATTTGCAATTTGTTTATTTAGCTGTGGAATTGAACTGCTATATCAATTTTTGAACACAAAAGATTGGTCATCTACATTATTTGGTTAATGTCATAATTCAGCGACAGTCTTGACCAAAACAATTTTTACTTTTTGCTGATATCTGCATACAAAGTAGTTGTTTGTATGTTTAACTGTTTGCTTCAGTTTTAATTAACTCGGGGGAGTGGGGAGGGATTAAATCTCTATCGAATATTTCTTTTAGTTCCCTAATTATATATTTATAGTGAGAGGAAAAACAAATAGCAAAAAGTGCAAGAATATGGGAAGTGAGGAGGAGATTGATAGAATTAGTGAAAAGTTAGTGAATGAGATAGAAATGTTTCCTTTTCTCACATTAATGACATACATGCTTTATTTGAAGATAAAAATACTAAAGAGATGGAGAAAATTTTTTTATCTCTATTCCTTGTAGTTTGTCTGGCTATCTGGTCAAGTAACACAGATGTTAACAAGTCCCAATTCACTATTGACATATTTTACTAAGTTTCAGGCTCAATAAAATCATTTTAATACAAAAATGCATATCCTTTATCCGTCTTACTTTTTCTTTAAAGAATTTACAATTACAGGTACACCTGAATCTTAAATCATTTCAGTTGTGGTTTTTATGTAAAAGAGAATGGAATGTAAAAGGTTTTTTTTTGGGGGGGGGGGTTAATGTCCCCTTAAATTTTGACACAAACAGCAATGGAAATCATCCAATAGTAAATGATTATTCTTTTACTGAATGAAAAAAAAAAAACTCTAAAAAACATTCTTCAGTGATAAAGACAGCAACAAACAAAAGCAATCAACTCCGAAAAACAAACACTACAAAATACATCAAATTTTCAGTAAACTTTTGAAAAAGTTTCTACCAAAAATAAAAATTAAAAAGCATTAAAACATATCAAGGAACAAATAATTATAGATGTCAAGGAGAGAAAAATTAACTTCAAGCCAAGTATAAAAAGCATATGTGGGAAAATCAGTTTTAAACTTTTAAATACCTGTTTGTCATACTACTGAATCCTATTAGCAACATGACATAATGGAAGTAATTTCTTATCCAAAACCAAAACTTGCCCATGACTTGGGATAGACAAAATTAAAGGTTACTCATCTCAAGCCAGTCTAAGAAATGTGAACTAGACTTTAGTTGAGAAAAAATAAATTCATACAAATCACTGATAGTCAAGATATAAAACTTAGAGGGCTTCCTAATTGTGCATGTGTACGCAATGGGCAAATATACATGGTTACTGGCATCATGAGGAAAAAAGCATCTCATATTACTTCATATTCACTTTTAATATAAAAACATTTTAAAATTCACACATGAATGCAGCACTGAAATGCCATCACATGTTCAAATGGTGCCAATTGAAAAAGGTTACAAACTATTGTTCCAACCCTCTGTGTGATTGTGCAAAAGTTAGATCCAAAGGGTTAGAATACCTAATGTTGGTTATAAGTGTGGAGTAAAATTTTAGACATAACATAAAAGCAGACATAATATCTACTGCCACCTATTTGTTCTGTTCCTGTTTTGATAAAGGATTGTTTTGAGCTTTTTTTAACCACGATATTATAAAAAAAGTAAAATATTTTAACAAAGTAAAGATCACTGTGGAATGTGCATTATGAATTTAAAATAAAAATGCATTTCTAAATACACAAAAGTGAAATCACCTTGAGGTTAAATATTAACCTCTTTACAACACTTGAAATGGGGGAAAAATTATAGGCAAAAACTTCCACTATGACAAATGCTTTCTATGAATAATTATTATAAGACGGAAATTTCTATGAATAATTTTTATTTTTAAAAAATACATGTTTTTTTTTCTTTCTTCTTTCTTTTAAATGGGTAAAGTATTCCCCTTTTTCTATAATCAATTTTATATATATTCTTATATTGCTGAAGGTAAGCATTTCTCTAAACTCACATCTATTCAGTTTTCTTCATTGCTATTATTCAATAATTTGCAATTCTTACTTGGCCAATTCACTAAATTATTTTTGCTTTACAATCATAACACTGGCATTTTCCATATTTTTAGGATAAAAAAAAAAAAAAACAGCAAAATTTACTTTAAAAATTGGCAAAGTATTTTTTATCATTTTTAAAAAGTATTTCTTTTGATGAAAACCAATTCCAATTTTGGTGAACTATCATTACTATGCAGTTTCACTTAAGGCAGAGTTTAGTCTACTACACTAAACATAGCATTATCTCAATTATATTAAAGATAAAACTTATTGGTACTTTTTAAAGTAAGATGGTTTCACTACATCTTCTTTACAGCATTCTTGTGTTAATGTTAATTCACATTTGAGACATTATATCATCAGTTACCATCATGAAAATAAGTATTGTCATAAGGAAAAACATACAAACCAAAATATATACACCAATAGAAACACCAACTAAATATTATTTACATTCAGACTATTATCTTTATTACTCTCACAATGTTTTCGACATTGTACCTTTCTGGCCTTCATCAGGTGTATATTGATCTGGGCAATCTACAAGGAATTTTGAACTGAATTCTTTATTTAATCTATGGGGATAGAAATTCAGACAGAATATATATATATATATATATATATATATATATATATATATATATACACACACACAGTTCAGTTGCAAATAAGTCAGTTCCTATGGCATTGATGTTGCATTGGTTTTAAAATATTTCTGAAATATAACTAATCATTGTATGCTTTATTGTGTTCTTACAATTTCAATTATCTTTCTTCAAATATAGCTAAACTATAATAGTAGTAGTAGTAGATAAGTTTGCCTATCACTTGATTCACACTTTATCCTTGTCTTTTGAACAAGAGTAGAGGTTCATTCCTTGTTTACTGTTTAGATTTGGGCTTCCTAAATTCTTCTCATTTTCTTTCACTCTCAGTAACCACTTGTGTCTTAGTGGCATTATTGCCTTGTATTGGGTGAAATGATTAAAAAATATAAATAAATAAAAATAAAAAAATGTTCAAACTGTTTAGCATCATTTTCTCCAGTTTTTGAGAATCCTAACAGAAATCTTTGACTATTGCTGGAAATAAAGTATTTCTTATTGAAGATCAAAAAAAAAAAAAAATAAGCAGACTGATAATCTAACTGAATAATTAAACATTAGTAAGAAGCTGATATCAAAGCCTCTTTAGAACAAATAAAATAGACAGATATGACTTAATTGAACTGCCTCTGAAGGAAAAATATCAACAGACAAGAGATGTGGATCAGATGTTTGCAATTTTATTCACAGCACCACAGGTAGAGGTTTAAAAATATTTTATCAATTTCATTATTCATCTCATTTTCATAAAATTACTTTGGCATATACAAATATTTATTTATCTTCTTTTTTTAATATTAATTCTCACAGCCAATTATTGGCATTGTTTTCATCAGTTTGATATGTTGAAACATAATTTATTGATCTTCTCAATTTTATCAAAATTGATTTTATTTTCTGAGAAACATTCCAAATGAGAAAGTTTTATATTTGGGTTCATGATTAAAGACACAATAGGTAACCCCAAGTTTTTACTGCATCGAATCTATTTTCAATAGATTACATTTATCATTTTTGTTGTCAACACATTTCAGCTGGTTCATTCTCCAGCTTTTCTCACATGCTTGTGATATGAAGAGAATAATAGGTTTAAATTTTTTTTGTTTTTGAATTCTTATGAACAGTAAAAGTGAGGATGGCTGAAGAATAGGCAAATTAAGACAGAAAATAAAATCATGAGAATAATTAATCTGACAATTTTAGACAGCAGAAACTCACCACTGCATAGAATTGTTAATTGTAATAATTACACAAATGAAGAGCCAATAACTGAGGACTCAGTCACTGGTAAGGCAATATATTTTAACACAAACATATATATATATATATATATATATATATATTTGAACAAAGTCTAATCAATAACAAAGCATTTCATTGCTGTTTGTCTTTTAATCTAGTCTGGTTCCACTTACTTTAACTGCTACATTTTTCATGTTATACATAAAAATAAATGTTGATAATTGGTATGAGGTGTGTGTCAAAAAACTAATTTGTTCATCAGCTGATTGACTGGCCTAAATTTGATGATTACAGTTGAACCAAAGAAGAATATTGATAATTTATTATTAGTGACCAAAAATAGAAAGCATTATTATTATCATCCTAAAATTGCATGCATGCAAGAAGAAAAAATATACCTGAAGAGAAAGTGGGTGTCACTACATAAAATATTTTGCCACAGTACCCACCTCCATTTCTTAAAGCCTAAATCCACAATTTGTAAATAAAAATGCACCCATTATTGTCAAACTTAAATATAAACAAATTTATAACTGAAAGTGAGCATTGTCAAAAAAGTGTAGAATTAATATGAATCTTTGCATGCATAAAACACTGAGCAAAAATAATAAAATTTGTTTCAAAGAAAAACAGTGAGGAAACAATTTTTTTTTTCAAAATATATAAATCATCTCCATTTTTTATTTCAATTTTGAACTTCTTTTGTGACAACAGTGTTGGATGCGAAACAATTATGGGATTTATTTTATTATTATATACAGAAATAAATCTGATAAAAATATAAAATGGCAGTGATGTGAACAACAAAGAAACTAATGGAAAAATATTCACTTGGAATAAAAAACAAATGTGTTTAATACTACAAAATAGACCACCCACCCCCACCCATGCTGATTTTCTTATTGTAATAACATTATGATTACAACTTAATATCTAAAACAATGAATTAGAATATGAATCCAAGTTGAGAGTAAAAATTAATTTTAAACATTTTAAAATTTATCGATAGTAATATTCTTTTGGGTGCTTTTCCCACAATTCTGGTGAAAGTTGAGGAAAACTGTTGATCAAGAAATCATTAAATTTATTGTATTTTTAATAAGATTTCTCATCACTGTATCAGTGTCAGTCTAAAACATGTCAAATATTTCATAAAAGAATGGATCTATGTCACTTGCAAAAATTGGTGAATGGTTTTGGGTTTTTTTTGGGGTTTTTTTCTCTATTTAATAATAAATAAAGAAAAATACAAAAAAATTTAGTAGGTGACAGGAGGAAAGCACCAGCAAGTTATACATTATGGGCTATGTAATGAAAAATTTACAACTAACTGACCATTCTTTCCTGAGCAACCTTTTCATTTTCTGCCGTTTCTCCAGCATTGGTAGGTCCAAAAAACATGGCCTCTTTCTGCCGATAGGAGAGGTCAATTCCAGGCAGCTGAGTTACCCAATGTCCAAATTGTCGGAGACAACTGATCCTAAGAAAGCACTGAAAAATAAAGAAAAGAGTCACATAAAGAGAAGAAGTAGTATATGATTTTGTCTTTTGAGCAAACAAAAGGAAAGAGATGCTAGAAAGAATGAATAAGAAAACCTATTTTAATGCATTTAAATATTTTACTCAATCAAGTGATGATACAAGACTAATAAAATACATTTGAATGCTGAGAGGTTTTCATTTTATTAAAAAATAAACAAAACGTATATGACTATTGATCACTGTAAGAAGCTTATTAACTTACTAAATAAGAAAATTTATTTGAGAACTATAAGTTTCTAAAACTTTTCCCCCCAAGTTAATTTTTTCAAAATAAATCGATAAAGATTAACATTTCAAATAGAATCTATGGTGAAAAGAAATATTAAATTTTAATCTTGACTCATTAATGGCCGCTGTAACATTTGGTATTTTTTTATTTTTCAAAGAACTATCCTTCGGTAATAAAAATTTCTTTCAGCTTCATGCATAGAACTCATTTTGTTGCCACTTATATTCCATTTTTATTCACATCAAATTCAATTGCAAAACTTATCAAGATATTTGAAAGACAAAATGGATTAAATTCTAATTACTCATGAAACAATAATTTCAACTTTGATTTAAATTTACTAAAAGTAATAATCTTAAACACTAAATTTGATGACAAACAGAAAATACAGTACATTTTTTAATAAATAGGTGACCAAAAAATATTATTACTGAAGGAGAGTTTCTGCATTATAAGCATATAGGTCTAAGTCAGTGGCAGTAGTAATTATCACATGCAGTACTTCTAGAGCGTGTGAAGTCTTCAAAGTACCAGTAATCACTTTATTAACTTAATATTGAAATTCATTTGTAAGTAGAAATTATTCCTGCAGCTTTGAACCAGGCTCATTTCAATGATAAATCACAAGCAATACAAAGTCACATTGCAAGCAAATAACAACAGTTATGAGTTTTCCTTCTTTTTTTTCCCCCCATTTCAACTTTGTTGCCATGATCAAGAGCATCTGGTTCCAATTGTGGAAAGCAAATGTCTATTTAGCTATACTTTTATAAAAGATAGCAGGAAGTAGCTCAAGAGTTTACCAGAACCAGCCCCAGAAAATATCATAATCACAATTACTTTTCATATTTTTTTTTTATTTTTTAATTGAAGTGAATTTATTCTACCCACTTTTTCAAAAATTTTGTTTGAATATTAAATCTTTGATTTTTCTGGCTCATTGAATGTTATTTTTATTCATGGCTCACAGACATGGAGTATTGTCTTCAACAGGAAGTGCATGTTACCACTTAAACTAAGTTGAAATTTTATTTTTCAAGCACATTTAGATTTTCTCAGAATGCATATCTGCTAAGTAATTTCTAAAAAAAAATTAATTGACTTTATTTTTTAATCTGACATTTTTATTACTTCAAATGTTACTTTTAGTGGATACCCATATTTGAATAGACATTTTATTTTAAACAGTATTTTATTTTATCTACTGCACAATCAACTCATTAAAGAAAATGTGTGTTATGGTAGGATTTTAACCTACAGTTGTCCCCGCAAGTAAAGCAGTCTGATTTGACATGTATGAAGAGCTTTACAATCCAGTAAGAAGATCTGTATATATAATGTATTGTAAAAATACATTAAACTTTATGCAATTCAGATTGTGTTTATACAAACATCAGCAAGTACATGAATGATGAAACTGCTAAAATAAATTCAACTTAAACTGACAAAAATGCAGATAACAAAACTGTTCTCAAAATTCTT
This sequence comes from Acanthosepion lycidas, assembly GCA_963932145.1. Taxonomy (NCBI): domain Eukaryota; kingdom Metazoa; phylum Mollusca; class Cephalopoda; order Sepiida; family Sepiidae; genus Acanthosepion; species Acanthosepion lycidas. The sequence continues at coordinate 65,053,444 of OZ010576.1, forward strand.
TATCACTACTTTATGTGCAATACAGATGTATACTTGCCATCTACTGTAAGAAATCATAATAATAAATATTGATAAGAATCTTTAAAAAAACTGTGAAGTAGCTATCTAAATATGAATGTCAGAATCATTTATCAGGAAAGCCTGGATTTCAATTCTCAATATAAGACAGTGACAGAATAAAACCAAAGAGAAAAATCAACAAAACACTAAAACAATGCTGTTTCCAATTAAATGATGCCAAAATCTGGATTAAATTTTGTCCAATCCCAACATGGCCTATTCAGAAAATATTCAATACTGAAAAATATATAATTTTAGTTTCAATTAAACCAACACAGAGAAATATTTTTTTTCTTTTTATTCCTCTTTATTATTGCTGTTGTTTCCTGCATTCCCAACTATAATTGAAAGCGAGCAACTAACGGTGGAATAGATTGATTATCAGATGCTCCTCTGGCAAAATAAAAATGAACACAAAGAAAATAACAGTTTGCTGCAGGCCCTTCATTACCTGAAATGGGTGACCTTTTATCTGACTAAATCAACATTTGAACAGTGATTAAAATTAAAAAAGATCACTTAGTGAGTTCAAGTGCTTCAAACAATTATTTCTATAGACAGATTGAAAGAATTTTAACTTTATTATTATTTTCACACTAAATACAAAGAATTAAACTGAAAATAAGTAAAGCTGTAAAACAGAACAATCATTATAGTATTTCTTAGAGAGAACTCAAAGAGATAACTCAGTGGTTAAAGAAGACTGTATGTATCATGACCTTTGAGGTTCCATCTTCATATTATTTGTACTTATAAAATATATTTCTATTGTTTAAAGCAAATCACTAAAATCCTATTCTTTATTATGTTTTTCAAATTAATGATTTCTCTCAGCTATTTTAAGAGATTATATCCTGTCAAAATTAAAAACAGTAAGTGGTTTATAAAATTTAATGATTTCTCTACACTCAATAGAAAAAGGTATGCATCTCCACATTTGATATCAAAATAGAAAATTTAATGAGTCAGTTCTGAAAACAATCAATATAATCTGAGACAAAATTAACTTGTGTTTTACCATCTCAGTCACATTAATCATCCATGAATAAAAAACAAAATCTTTCATTTTTAAACAGTTTGCTGTAATTTATTTTTGTATGTCTAAAAATCTTCAAAACATTCTTTTCATGTTAACAACCATTTACAAGTAGTGAATTATTTCTTTTTATTTATAATTTCATTATTTCTTAAAAAGTAATAAATGAAAATATTACATTAGTCAATAAGAGAAAATCTTTATGATGCTAATTAAGACATGAACATCTAACATATTAACCCTGTTATGTCTTTACTCTGGCAAACATACAAAAGTACAATAAATAAATAAAAACTTTGCAAATACTCTATAAGAAATGGTTAATAGGCAAGTACCAAGAAAACTTTGCTTAAGTGTTCACATTCCTTAAGTTGTTGAAATGTTCCCAAATTATTTGTAGAGGAGAACAATGTATGTATATTAAATATTTACTCAGTCTTTTCAACACTGTCATCCAAAAATATTATCATTAAGTTTTTATCTGATATTCAGGGGTAAATCATTGTCATTTAATGAAATGTTTGATAAAAAATTTAATTAATCATGAAATCTATTTATCAAAGACTGTAGAATTCACATCAGTAGAAACACTGAGAGAAGGAAAATAAACCAATGAAGATTTTGTTAACAGTATAAAAATTCCATGATTTTCAAAGTGCTTTAGATTATCATATTTTTTCTGTTTTCATCAACAGTGTCAAAAAGGGCATTTTATAGATGCGAGAAATTTTCAGAAATTACCTTGGTTTGCATTAAAAATATTCTTTGTTATCAGAAAAAAAATATTAAAAAAAAAATAAATTCTTTACAAATCAAATGAATGGTTTTTTTGAGGAAAGGTGGAAAAAAATGAAATTTCTTCTTCACAAGCAGAAAAAATAAAGTCAACAAAATTGATTACATTTAAATTTTCAAAACCTGATCCAAATAAAAATGTTTGTACTTCAATACCAATGATTCAAAAATATATTAGATAACATGGTAAAAACTCAATACATTAGCAAATAGCATTTTCATGCACAACCACCATGATTAAGTAATATATATATATATATATATATATATATATATATATAACAAATATATAATCATAGATACTGACTGAAACATAAATCTACATTTTGGTTTGATAAAATGATTATGCACACACAATATATATATATATATATATATATATATATATGCGCACGCACACATATTTTTCAATGTTTCATTTTGCCAAAAATATAAGATATGATATTACAAAATGAATTTGAAAAAGTATAAACAATTTTTAACATTATCAAAACAAAATTGCTAAACAATAACTAGACTTTATAACAAAAGAATGCCCAAGAGATTTTAGTAAATTCAAATGATGACCACTTCTAAAATTTTATATATTTGCATAAGGGTAAGAGGGAGAGAAGTGTATGTGAGTTGTAGGGGAAAATATAGGAAATGAAATAAAAATAAAACAGACTATAAATTCTGACAAAGAATGTGAAATAGAGAGAAGTTGAAAAATGATAAAAATAATACAATCGATGTTAGTCAGTGCAGTTCCTAATCCAGTCTTTGATGACATTTCTATATATGGTTCTATCCAATATTCTTGATATGAAAAGTTGAGGTGGGTGGTGTTGAAACAGGAAAGGATGTTGGGAGGAAAGCAAGGGGTGAAAACCAAGGTTCCAAGATTATCAGAAGAAATAAAGGGATGATAAAAAAATCAACACAAGGAAATAAATTTTAAGAATAAAACAAGACATTAAGTAAAAAAAAATAATCACAGACATCATATTAAAAGATAATAAATAAATACTACTTATGGATGGAGAGAGATAGGAAACAAAAGAGAAAGATAAGAACAAAATGGGCAAGAGAGAATTTGTTCAAGGTGTTGGATTAGAAAAAGAAAATATAAGAAAAACAAAAGAGAAATATTGTGTGAGAGAGAGAGAGATGAGAAATTCAAAGAGAAAAGAAAGCAGGTAAACAAAAAAAATATCTACATCTTGAATTTATCAAGTATATTTTTTTCTCTCACTCTAAATATTACACTTGTTACTTTTCTTTTCCCACTCATTTTCCTGTTTTTTTTTTTCAGCTCACCTTCTTCCTCCACTCAGATTCAGTCAATCATCTGTGAATATTTTTCTATCTTTAAAGTACATATCCAAGAAAACAGTTTTCAAATAACAAAATTTGTTTCCATACAATTTGTTCATTCTGTTTATTGTCCTTTTTGCATTCTCTCTCTATTGTTTCCATATTTCTATCCAACTGCATACTGAACTGAAAACCAAGTCTTGAACTTCTGCCATCTTCAACAAAATGAATGCCACAAAAAACCAATGTATGTTCAAAAGTATGTGCATCAACAAGCCATAACTAAATCTACATCTGCAGGAACAAATATATACATTGACACATTGCTTTCTAGCCATGTTTACAAGTGATGAATGCCCAAATATACACGTACAATTATAACTTTACTTGCCTATAGCACTTACAAACTTACATAAAATAGACACATACCTGTATGTGGCCTTACAAAAAAAAAATTGTCATTATATACATCAATGCTTACACAAATTTACATAAATATGTCATCAACATATAAACATCAAGCTTATATTAAACACATCCAAATATTTCTTGGACTAAGTCAATGCTGGTACAAGGCCAGATTTGTTAAACTTACGAAGAATGGCATACAGAATTCAACCAATACCAATGCTCAAAATTGCATACAAATATATATACATTATATTCATATATCTAAATGTAATTGTGAGTGTATAGAGAAAGAGCACACATACATACTTTAACATGTTATACATAACAATGTGCCTGTATAGATATACAAGGGAGTGCTGAAAACACATCTTTTGGTCCAACAAACAAAGAAAAAAAGTCATTTGCTCAGATTTTGAGAATTGAGTCTGAGCTGAGAACTTTTCAGTTTACAAACATACACACACACACACACATTTTTCAAACATAAATTTAGATCACTATTTCTTAGGTGCCATGATTGTTGCATGCTTGGGCAATCCTGTCACTTTTCAATTCATGACTAACTTAGCAGAAGAATTCCCAGAGTAGGCTGCCTTTACTTTCTGCAGTAGACTAACTACAAACCAAGTCTATAGGAGCTGGTCTGTCCTGCTATTTAACCCATATCTGAGGAGTAGATTCATACTTTTCCCAAGGGTATTTGAGTTTAACAATATGATGAACTCAACTGAAATTCAAATTTGGCTCTCTGATTTCTCATTCAGAGCTGTTATCCATCACAGCACTCACACATCCAAGCTTACAGCAACTGGTATTCACAAGTCATCACCCATCTAGGTACTGACCAAGCTCTAAGTTGCTTAACTTCAGCAATCAGACAAGAACTGGAGTTTCAATATAATATGACTGTAACTTATCTATATGACAACACACAACTTAAATTTGATATAAAATTGTATCCAAATCAGGTTAAATTAGGAACATTTCTAATGTTTAATGATATGCAGCAGATAAGAGAAATCAATGCATGCCAAGAGAAACTTTTTGCAGAATATATTTTAGAAATACATCTTCAGGCAAGCAAGAATAAATTTCTTTTAATATTGCTCCCACCCCCAGAGCTATTACACAACAAACACAAAGGACAAGCAGCAAAATCTCAATATATTTCCAGCTTAATTTTTCTTTTAAAGTCACCAAAAGGTGGACAAATTGGGTTGAAATGAAGTTTCAAATTAGTTTGTGATTCATGGCTACAGGCAATAGAATGTCAGCAGATGAGGATGGAATAGCACGTATTGAAAACGTTTTTGATAGAAAGTATTTAACATAAACATGGAAAGGCAACCAAAAGCCATAGAATAAGACAGAAAAAGAGAAAACAGAAAAGGTGAAAAGGAAATGAGTGAAGAAATACAAAAACAAATACAGAAGAGTATATTAAGAAGAGGACAATGAGGAGAAAAGACAAAAGCATTAAATGACAAATAAAGAGGAAGAAAGAGAAATATGAGAGCAAGATTTCTAAAAGATTTAAAAATCTAAAGAAAAAGTGAGAGAAAAAGATTGTTTTAAGAATGAAGCACTAACAATGATTGAAAGAACAAAGTTCATAGGACTAAAAAAAAGAGGAAGCTATACACAGAAAGATGACAGAAAAACTGTAAACATTAAACTAACCAAGGTACATGGATGAACAAGTTAAAAGCAATAGTAGAAAATAAAAGACTATAAGTAAAGAGAACTGAGAAGGAAGAAAAATACATTAGAGTACGTGACAGAGAATGAGATTAAATGAGTTCTAAATGTCATATTAAAGAAAGAGTGACTCTTGCAATCCATAAATTCTTAGGTCTGCCACTGATGCTGAAGACTAATTAAATATAAAAATTAATTAATGAGATACAAGATGGTTGCTAATGACTACAAATCAACTCATAGAAGATGAAGTAGAGAGAAAATAGGTACTGGGTAGGAAGGATAAAATTTGCGTTGAATAGAAAAGAAAGCAGAACAAAATTAGCAATGAAAAAAAATTAAATACTGAATTAAAGAAAAAAAAAAAAAAGGAGAACAGATGAACAAATAAAAAAAAAATAAGTGTTCTTCTTAAATGCTATGTTCTTTTAGGACATATGTAATCATCAGACTCCTTTTTCTTTATCTGTGGCTTGCCATGGCATCTGAGGAAAGATAGATGAGTGGTTACCACTTGCTTTCTCCATAGTTTGAAATTCATAGTTTACCTTCTCTAAAATTTGGTTGCCAACCAAGGCTAAAGAGCCTAATCTATACAAACATTTAATCAATGTCTGAAGGGAAGAAGAGAGAGATTCAAGCATTTCCCAAGGGCATTAATGTGAATGCAAACACAACAAACAAGCCAGATTCACATAATTGGGAAAAATAGAGATTTCTAATGAGAAAGAGCCAATCAAGGTAAGTGGATAATGTTAAGATAAGGAGAAATTTTAATAACACTTTCCCGATTTTATTAGTATATTTACTTTTTCTAGTATGTCTACTATTTTATGACAATTGGTAAAAAGTGCAGTGGCATTTAAAAAAAATAATAAAGAACAATGAAAGAGAGTGTGTGTGTGTGTGTGTATATAGGAGCAGGGGCCACGTGACATGCCTTTTTTTTGGATATTTCCTTATCAGTTAGTTCCCTTTAGTAAGTCAACTCTCTAAGTTTTTGTTCCCTCTGCTATGGCTAGGTTATTGAACTGTCAACTTTTTGGATTACTCAACTAATGCTTTTATCCACTAGGCCATGTGTATGGCAATAATAAAATGAGGACAACAGTTCAAATGATGTAAATAGTTACAATACATCATCTCAGAAATATAGACCAAAATCTGTGTGCATTGTTTGGATTCTATGTGTTTCTTTAGATATACATTACAGTGGCTGTTGACTCACAAAGTCACTGACATGTCCAGCCCATCAGTTAAATTCCCCGCAACCCTGCAACACAGCATTCATCAGTTGTGTGAACAACAGTGGCTCATAAAGCCAGCCAATGATCAGCATTTCTAGTCACATATATGGCATATCAAATCATCATCGGGTGGTGGCTGTTGACTTTGATCATCATCACTGCCAATGTGCCTCTTCCTATGCCTTGTCAGGCCTGACCAGGACTTGCACATCCTAGTGCAAGTCAGGCATTCAAAAATTCCATTACAAAATCATCATATATACAATAGACTGTGGGTGTTGGTATGATTTCTGGTGACTGAGCAAACCCGCCATGGACTGATGGCATTGGGCACATGGCTAGGTTGGCACCTCATGACAATTCAAGGGATCCCTTCTGAACCCCTCTCTTCGGTTCTGCATATGTTTGTGATGCCTCATGGAAGATCTTGATGCCATCTCCAAGAAACCCTGTCTTCAGCTAGAGTCTCCAGATATCCAGACCAATATTGCATTTGTATAGTGACTCTTTAAGGCAATCTTTGGAACAAAGATTTGTCTTGTGCTGCAGTCTTTTCCCCCCCCATTTCCAATTCTCCATACAATGTTTTGGAATTCTGTTATCAGCCATATGAATAACATGGCCCATCCATCATAATTTGTGCTTGTGTATAAGTGTTTCCACAGAGAGTGAATTGACCCTTTGTAGAAAAACACTGGCAAAGGTGTGAGACATCCAGTGGATTTCAAGCACAGACTGAAGGCAGCGTCGATGAAAACGTCTCACATGAATATAGCAGAGACGACATAATGCAGGAATTATATATTCTAAGTTTTGTCTGCTTTTTTTATGCCCTTCTGACTCTAGACATGGACCTGGAGTGCTGCAAATAGATCGGAGACCTTCTTAATCTATAACACTATCTCATCGTCAAGAGAGCTGAGGGTGCTACCAAGGTATACAAATTTGTCTACTACTCCAAGTCGACTACCATCAACATAAATTGATGGCCCTAGATACTGAATTCCTTGGGCGGGGTGATACATCACCACTATCTTGTCAAGGCTGATGGACAGTCCAAAAGCCTTGTCGATCCATGAACTCCTGTGTGTGCTGAATTGTGTGTGCAACCAGGTCACAATCATCAGCAGAGAGAAAGTTGCACTCTAAACTCAAAAAGACTTTTGCCCTTGCTGTAAAATTTACAGATGTTGAAAAGCTTGCCAGTTGACCTGTACCATATAATACCATAATGGCAGTCCCTGAACACATCAAGCAGTAATGTCGCAAAGTTGATAAAAAACAGTGTAGGAGCCAGAAGATATCCCTGCTTGACACCATTTTCAACCTTGATGGGCTCTGTAAGGATGCATATGCATATATCTATGTATGTATGTATGTATGTATGTATACACACACAGGCAGTTAACCTGTGTTAACTTTTTAATATTAGTTTACACAATTCAGCACCAGAACAGCTTTATCTTCACTTTGGTCTAATGCCAAATTCTTGCATCAAGAGGAATGCTCCAACCTAAAAAACACTCAACTCTCTTAACCTTTCTAGGCATTAAAAAATAAAGTACAATTTCTTCAATCTTTTTATATTTGCCTAAATTACTTCACGACTATACCACCTAATGAGTTTGCTGGAAACCAACAAAAAAAGCATGAAGCATGTCAATAATCAATATCCTTTTAGAATCCTTATAAAGTAAAACTTTTGAAAGACTAAGAAAAATTGCAAGGTGTCCATAATTATCAACACATTTTCACAGCATGATCATTTTGTCATTTTGGTCATTAATATCAAAACAATTTTAAGCTATAAGGCTTCAACTTAAAGTACACAGCATTTTCAAAGTGTTTCATTTTTTGGCTTTTGAAGAAATTTTATTAGTAATCAGGTTGAGAGTTTTTAATTTTTTGTGAGTGATTATTATCTACTGGAATTATGTAGTTATTTTCATAGAATGTTAGGTGTGATTTTAAGAGGTGGGAGAGTGTAATGGTTATGAATATTTTGTATTCTTGATATCATTAGCAAAAATATTGCTAAATATGTTTTCAACTTCAAATGAAAGTGGAATTTGAATAAATTCATAGATTTTTAAAAAGGTTGGTGGCATCTTTTCATTATTTTTTGAATTTGGTGAAGTAAGCAAAAATTCCAGTTGTGAGTTTTCATCATTCTTACTTTGAATGACAAAAATGTTGGATTTCTATGTTCTCCTGATTATTATTTTAAGAATAAAACAGTATTCTGCCAATCCAACTGCAAAAAGAATTTTTAATTTTGGAGCCTCTTCACATCAAATGGCAGCAACTCACCAACAAAATCTACTTTATTCGTGGCAGGTATGTCTTAAAATGCCTTTCAACCCTGTAATGACACTATGATATATTCCATAAGTAACTCATGACCATGAAGAGTATAAACAGCTATTTCTATGTTCTTTCATTGAAAATGATCAATGAAGGTCAGATGGTGAAAAATACACAGAACATGATACAATTTTAGCAAATTTGTTTACAAGTTTCTGCTTGACATTAAATGACTTATTCAATATCAAGAAAAACTTACCAAAAGCTGAACAGGCATTCTTGATCCATTCTATTTAATAAAACGTGTTAAATGAAGGATATTTGTTTAAATATACTATGTTAAAATTTTATATATCTTATATATATCCAGCTATGAGTAAATAGAAAGACAAATTGGGTTCTATAGCCTTGGATAGCAACTGGTCTAGGGTAAGGACAACTGAATTCAAAACCTGTAAAGGTCATTTGGGAATGTATTGGTCGTTCTGCACAAAGCCTTCACCACTATAATCAAATCATATGTGCTGGTGTCTGGGCTGTCGGTTCCTAGGAACTGAGCTGCTTAAACCTCATACATTAAATATGATGGGATAGTCCGCCGTGTGTGTGTGTGTGTGTGTGTGTGTTATATTTAGTCAGTATATGTACTTGAATAGACATCCCTATTTTTAATATCAACCAATCCACAGATCAGGAAATCCTACTAAAGAAAATATATAAACAAAGACAAATAGATTTAGAGATTCACATTATTTAGGCACCATGGATGAAATTGAGAAAAAAAAAATCATATATATATGTGTGTGTGAATATGATGAATTGGGATCAAATATAGATCAAATATGGATTAGAATCTGACAGAAAGATAAGGAAATATTTATCAACATTTATAAAATCCATACTTAAAGAATCTAACACATGTTTACTTACAACCACAATTGGTGTAACATAAAATTCTTTAAATCTTGCACAAAACATCCCCCAATTGACGTGTGGACAACCACCAGAGTTAGATGGAAATGCCCACTAGACACTCAAATGCACACATATCACCAACCAAATCTGGCACAGATAAACTAGACTTGTGATATACATATGTATGTATCGCACATTTATGATGGAAAAAATTCAATTTTAACTATTTAGAGCTGGCTTTGGTTTGACCAACAATTTGAACAAGTACAATTTCCATTTTCCTGCTGTACAAGATATTGTGCAGTTATTTCTATTCTGCTTTTAAAGCATCAGTAAATGTATTTTTTTTTTTGTTTTTTTTGTCAATGTCAGTTTTAGGTAAGATACTAATTTCTGCTTATGTCACATCTCTTTAGATGGCTTTTACTGATTATATATATATTTTTATTATATGAGATTGTAAAAAAAACATTTTACATCGCTACACAAAAGCTTTCGTGTTCAATACTATGATTGTACTTTCTCAGGTGATAGTTGATAACTGGTGATGAAAATTATTTTTTAGGGAAATTTAAAAACAAAAGATTACCTCTTTTCCAAAAATTAAGGTTAGGGGTATAAGGTCAGAATTAAAAATATACTTGTGGGTATGTCTCGATTAACTAATTGAAAGTCAAATCTATGATAAATAAAAAAAATAAGATCAGAGGGTGGAGGTGGGTTAGTTATGTTTTCATGTCACGATAAACCGTTGTTTAGGCATATCATCATTGATGATTGTGGAGAATATGAGAGTGACAAATATATCATGGATGTAGCCAAATATGACATTCTATTTGTTGAAGTGGTGTGGGATGTTAATCAGCTGTAAAGTTATCAGAAACAAATTTTTTAAAAAATATGTTTTTTTTATGTGTTCAGGAAGCTTCTTAAAGGGGCCTGTAGATAAAATGTGGAACATCTATATACGATGCTAATAATACTAAATAGACAGCAAAACATAGCAATATTTAAGTTGAATAAACTAAATAAAGTAATTACCCGTAGAAGGTGGCCCATTATATACTAATATAAAATTGTAATACGCAATTGTTTTTTTTATAAAAAAAACAATTGCATATTACAATGTAAAATGTTTTTATTATAATCTCATATAACAAAAATATAATATTTTGTTCTACTTTGCATTGACCACATTTTTAAAAAGTAAATGCTATGAACTGTGGATTTTTTACTCTATTTGTTCTTTCTCTTATTTGTGCATATATATAGATAGATAAATAATCATTGATTATATAAAAACATGCATACATGTGAAGGGAAACATGATGTTATTTAAATTGTGTATGTGCCTATGTGTATATATCTCCCTTGATACATAATGTCATTTGTACACATAAAACATAAGTATTTGTATTTGTGATAAAGAGGTTAAAATATCTGTTTTTCATAGTTATACATAACAATGTTTGTGTATATTTTTGTTTATTTTTATAAGTGAATGTTAACAAGATATTTCTTGAAATTCATGTATACTTCCAAATTTTAGAGAAAATGTGGTGGGGGAGGATTAAATTAAATCCATCATTAAATTACAGAGAGTGACAAATGCAGAAGCCTGGCTTCTAAGAAACATTGCAAAATAAATTTAAAAAAAACGCAAAAACTCAAAGGCATTATGAAACAAACACCAATCTATAACACATGCAATTATTAATCATGAAAATAATGTGTGTATGTGTGTGTATGCATATATATACACACACAAAAAAACTATCTACGTACATCATTATAAAGAACAATAGCAAATTCAACATTAAATATATACACTGCTGACAGATTATTATATATATTACATTATATACATGTTGATACATTGCAACAAACCTGTGTACACTTAGTTTTATTGAAAACAAATGCATACATATTTTACAAAAGAATACTGCTATTTCAATCAATATAATGTTTTTAAGAACAACTAAGTATGTGATGGTGATTGCATAAATGAGAAACACATTCATTTTCTTTTGTCAAAGTTCTCAATTAATTAAACTTGCTCTGCATTTCTTCCTTTTCAATCACCTACCCAGCCACCTATTCTACCTCCCAGAATGTTAACTTATTGATATGAACCATAAATACACATACTCAATACAAACAAACAGAGACAAGCAGTTATAAAGACTCACATGCATGCAAACATATCACTTAAGCACCAAAGATGAAATTAAGACAAGAAAAAGAAAATAAAGAAAAATAAATAATTAAAAAAAAAAAAAAAGATTTTTCCTCCCATTTTTGCATAAATTTTATTCTTTATAAAGAAAATCTAAAAAAAAACAAAAAAAAAAGTGGCAAAAACTATTCCACATTTATTTTGCTATATACTTTGAAGTGTGGCTTACAGCAGTTGCAATGAACAATTGAATGTGGCAGATGATGGTTGTTGAAACAAGAACAAAACAGAAAAGTCTTAAGTCTCTTGGAAACATAATTAATTCATTCCCTTTCTTAATTTTTAATCCATTTTTTAACTTTTTTTTGTACACTTAAAAGCAAACAAATGTCTGTCAACCATTTCATTACCTGCATTGTCCATATTTTCTTTATATCCATCACATTTGTCCTACTTTCCAACAACCACATTTTGGAGCCAATTTACTGAGAAAATTATTTTGTGTTTTGAATTTTCATCTTTGGTATTTTGCTTCTAAGATTAATTTTCTGAATATTCATAAGATGCAGTGTATCATAGTAATTTGTTAAAATGAACATCATTCATCTCATCTCAGCATTTTGATTGCCTCTGCATGCCATATATAATTCAGAGTCATGCTTAGTGGATGAGAACAAGTTATTTTCAAAATTATATCATTCATTACGTTAGGTTTTCCTATTGCTACACAAAACAAATGTAATGAACAATATGGAAGACAAAAGTGCTTAAAATGGAAATTATATTTAGAATAGACCAATTCAAATGACTGTTGCACATTTATTTTTTAGAATACTTGAAAAAAAGAAAAGAAAAAATAAAAATAAAATAAAAGTTTTTATATATTGTTAGTCACAAAATATGCTAATAAAAATATTGCCAAAAATTACTTATACCAATTTATTACATAATCAATGTAATAAGTCATAGACAGTAAGCACTGTACATTTTACAAGGACTCAAATATATTAAGAAAAAACCTGTAGCAATAATGTCTCAACATGGATAGAAGTGATCAAAACAAAAATTTAAGCTTAGACTTTGTGAAGATTTAAAACAGAAATTTAATGAAACCTATACTCAGGCTACTAATTTGACAACACACATAACTGTTTGTTTTACTTAGTTTAAAAACATATAAAAAATACAGAAACACAATCAGTTCCACTGACTGAATCCTTTTACCTTGAATTGTTTTCAAGCAGAAATTTATCTGAAAATTTTAACTCCAAAATCCTTGATTCAGATAATGTAAATTCCATTCAAGCTTCATTGATCTTACTTGAGCATCATTTTACGAATTCTCTCATGTAAGGTTCATAATAACATGGGGATTTAATTTTCTGTATTATTGTAACAGTGACTGCTTTAAACCACAATGATAATGATTTGATAATGACATAACCAAGTCCTTTTCCTTGGTTTGAATCATTTATTCACAAATGATGTAAATCAGAACAAAGTTTAGAAAATCCCATTTTTATTGTCTAGTAAATGCTAAACAAAGTCAATAAATTAAGTTTTCATGTTTTCTTTTTTTTCCAGCTCATTCTTTTAATGTTTTGAAGCCATGAGGTTAGTTATAATAATTATTAACATAAAACGTTTAATTGCTTCTGTTTGATTCCACAAATGTGTGTGTCTTAAAACTATTCTAGAAGTGAATTAAGGGTCAATTTTAGGAATTGGTTGAAACCAATAACAAAACCAAAGAATGTTTGAGGATAAAAATATAGAAAATAGCAAATATTAAAGTACAAAAATACAGCAGTAGAGAAAAATATAATGTAGTCAGATGACCTATTTTTATACTCCAAAGGTGAATGCTGGAAACAATGGCAAAACTTAGAAAATAAAAACTAAACAAGTGTTTCAATCTCCTTTATATTCAAGAAGATAACCACTGTTGTGTGTAAAATTAATTTCAATTTTAAAAACCACACAAATAACTGTTTACCTTCTAGCACCAATATGTTGAGAAACTTTATATACAGCAAAGATCATGTTGATAATACACTTGACTTTTATACATTTCAATTGGTGAAATAATTGTATTTTTCTAAATTTCTCATTTATCCTTTGCCATCATTACACTACACTTGACATGAAAGCAATAATGAAAATTACACAAGATCTTTCTTAATTCTCCTTCTGTGTGTCATGCTCCTTCAGGATGTGAGCAATCATGGCTCTCCACAATTTTTTATCCTTTGTAGCTCTTAGTAAGGTTTGTTTTTTGTTCTCTAACAAACACTTTTTTGCCATACATTTAACAAGCTTATTAAGTAGGTTACTTGCTATTTTCCTGTCCTGTGACTGTCACATTCTCCAGGCCCTCTTTCCTCATTATGTGTCCTAGAAATTTCAACTGGCTCTTTCCAATTTGAAGTAAAAAAAATGTGCTTTTCATTTCTATTTTACTTAAAACTTCCTTATTATTCACATGCTCAGTCTTTGGTATTTTTCTGTAGAACAACATTTCTGTTACTTCCTCATCTGTGAGACTGTCTAGCATCCACTGCCATAGAGGATGACTGATATTACATAACAGTTAGCTCATAGCTCTTATTTGTTTATAAAGAGATTTTTCTTTTAATACTTTGATAACTATTGGAAGGCATTTTTCATTATTCCAATGTGGCTTCAGATTTCAGTGTCAATTTTCCATTCCCTGCTAGAACATTTCCCAAATATTTAAATTATACTACTTGCTCGATTTCAACATCTCTAATTCGTAGTTTGGATCTTGGTTTGTTCCTCTTGCTCTGACAACCATACATTTTTTTTTACAACTGATATTTCATCCTTTCTTGTTTTCTTTTACTACATTCTGTAATTCCAGCAGTTTCCTTTCTCTATCTTCTATCAACACAGTACCATCTGCATATCTTATGCTGCTAAGATTGTGTCCACCAATAATAAATCATGTTAGGACTTCCAGTTCTCTCAGGATTTCCTCACAATAAAGGTTCAATGTCCAGTGAGAAGAAACATCCTTGTTTTACACCCTTTTCTATTTTTGTATATTTACTGGATTCATTTACTATTTGTATGTTGATAGTTTTGCTCCTAGTATAATTTCTGGATTGTTCTAATATCCTTCCTAAATGAAGATGAAGCTTACCTAGTAGTTCAGTTTTTTGTCATACCTTTAATCAAAACCTTTTTCATAATCTATTTCCAATCTAATCCGGTTCTGTACTCTATTCAAATTTGGATGATAACTTTCATTATCTGACTCTCTATATTGATTATCCAATGAAAGCTTACATTCAGTTGTACTTGGCTTCTTAGGTAGCACAATGAAAATGGATATAGTAAGGTCATCCAGTGTATAAACACTCTGGTATATTAAATTTATTATTTCTGTAATTTTGTCAATGCCAAGGCTCCCAGCATCTATTACAATCCCATTTTGGTTCATGTTTTGTTCTTGTTCATCCTGGCCAGTGCTGATATTACTTTTAATATTTGAGGCCCTTCCATATTTTTGTGGATTACCGGTTTCCCTCTTTCATCATGGAAAAGTTCTATGACATATATGTTCCATATTTAAAGTTTTTTTTTTTCTTTCTGTATTATCAGTGTTTCTTTCTTTTGTTTTTTATTCATCTTTTGTCCTGATTTCTTTTATGCATATCTGCCTGATCTATGATAATTGTTTTTCTACTTTTGCACACTTTTCAGCAAGTCATTCCTCTTTTGTCTGCCTGTCTTTGTTTCTAATTTCTTATAAAGTCCTATATTTCATTTTCGCATTACTTGTGGTCTCATTTCCATTCTCATTTAGTTCATTATACTTGCTTTTAACACTGTCAGTATACCAACCCTTTCAATTCAAAAGTCTGTCATATTGCAATTTAGTAGCTACTTTTCCCTTCTTTAATTTTCATAGTTTTACTCGGACATTACATATTTCTGGAAGACAGTCAATCTCACAGTTGGCACTTGGATATGTCTTACAGTGTACAACATATTCCTGAATCTGCTATTGAGTGTTATGTAGTTGATCTATTTTTTTTAATTTTTCCTCTTGGGTTTTTTGAAATCAAGTGCTGGTTATTACTTGGTTGTTTCACATGCACCATTAGACCAATTTTTCTTTCTGTTCATTACCGATTCCTTGTTCGAATTTGCCAACTATTTCACAATCTTACCCTTTCCATATTTTGGTATTCAGATCTCCTATGATGATTGTAATTTCCTGGAATTTGCATTTAGACTTGGCATTGTCCACTGTGCACTAAAACTTTTCAATTAATTACATCACCTTAATAAATGTTAATAATTATCAAAAACTCATCTTTTCAAATCAATCAAAAATCAATTGGAGGTAAATTACTTTCCAACTAAGCTTCTTTTCACAAGTCCATGTACTTAGGGAAGATCATAACATTAAAACCAAAGCAGCATTACAGACACAAATTTTATGTCTGAAATAAAATATTAATTTTTAATTACGTTAATTAAACATCAGCAATTAGGTATGTCATGCAAACAAGGGTTTTCTGAGTTAAACTATTTTTCACAGAGTTGCGAGAGACATGGGAAGAAATTAGAGAGAGCGACTGGCAAGGGGGGGGAGATAGAGAGCGACTGGCAAGGGGGAGAGAGAGAATGACTGGCAAGGGATTAGTGAGAGAGAGAGAGAGAGAGAGAGTGACTGGCAAGGGATTAGTGAGAGAGAGAGAGAGAGAGAGTGACTGGCACGAGATTAGTGAGAGAGAGAGAGAGAGTGACTGGCACGAGATTAGTGAGAGAGAGAGAGAGAGAGAGTGACTGGCACGAGATTAGTGAGAGAGAGAGAGAGAGAGTGACTGGCACGAGATTAGTGAGAGAGAGAGAGAGAGAGTGACTGGCACGAGATTAGTGAGAGAGAGAGAGAGTGACTGGCACGAGATTAGTGAGAGAGAGAGAGAGTGACTGGCACGAGATTAGTGAGAGAGAGAGAGAGAGTGACTGGCACGAGATTAGTGAGAGAGAGAGAGAGAGTGACTGGCACGAGATTAGTGAGAGAGAGAGAGTGACTGGCACGAGATTAGTGAGAGAGAGAGAGTGACTGGCACGAGATTAGTGAGAGAGAGAGAGTGACTGGCACGAGATTAGTGAGAGAGAGAGAGTGACTGGCACGAGATTAGTGAGAGAGAGAGAGTGACTGGCACGAGATTAGTGAGAGAGAGAGAGTGACTGGCACGAGATTAGTGAGAGAGAGAGAGTGACTGGCACGAGATTAGTGAGAGAGAGAGAGTGACTGGCACGAGATTAGTGAGAGAGAGAGAGTGACTGGCACGAGATTAGTGAGAGAGAGAGAGTGACTGGCACGAGATTAGTGAGAGAGAGAGAGTGACTGGCACGAGATTAGTGAGAGAGAGAGAGTGACTGGCACGAGATTAGTGAGAGAGAGAGAGTGACTGGCACGAGATTAGTGAGAGAGAGAGAGTGACTGGCACGAGATTAGTGAGAGAGAGAGAGTGACTGGCACGAGATTAGTGAGAGAGAGAGAGTGACTGGCACGAGATTAGTGAGAGAGAGAGAGTGACTGGCACGAGATTAGTGAGAGAGAGAGAGTGACTGGCACGAGATTAGTGAGAGAGAGAGAGTGACTGGCACGAGATTAGTGAGAGAGAGAGAGTGACTGGCACGAGATTAGTGAGAGAGAGAGAGTGACTGGCACGAGATTAGTGAGAGAGAGAGAGTGACTCGCACGAGATTAGTGAGAGAGAGAGAGTGACTGGCACGAGATTAGTGAGAGAGAGAGAGTGACTGGCACGAGATTAGTGAGAGAGAGAGAGTGACTGGCACGAGATTAGTGAGAGAGAGAGAGTGACTGGCACGAGATTAGTGAGAGAGAGAGAGTGACTGGCACGAGATTAGTGAGAGAGAGAGAGAGTGACTGGCACGAGATTAGTGAGAGAGAGAGAGAGTGACTGGCACGAGATTAGTGAGAGAGAGAGAGTGACTGGCACGAGATTAGTGAGAGAGAGAGAGAGTGACTGGCACGAGATTAGTGAGAGAGAGAGAGAGTGACTGGCACGAGATTAGTGAGAGAGAGAGAGTGACTGGCACGAGATTAGTGAGAGAGAGAGAGTGACTGGCACGAGATTAGTGAGAGAGAGAGAGTGACTGGCACGAGATTAGTGAGAGAGAGAGAGTGACTGGCACGAGATTAGTGAGAGAGAGAGAGAGTGACTGGCACGAGATTAGTGAGAGAGAGAGAGAGTGACTGGCACGAGATTAGTGAGAGAGAGAGAGTGACTGGCACGAGATTAGTGAGAGAGAGAGAGTGACTGGCACGAGATTAGTGAGAGAGAGAGAGTGACTGGCACGAGATTAGTGAGAGAGAGAGAGTGACTGGCACGAGATTAGTGAGAGAGAGAGAGAGTGACTGGCACGAGATTAGTGAGAGAGAGAGAGAGTGACTGGCACGAGATTAGTGAGAGAGAGAGAGAGTGACTGGCACGAGATTAGTGAGAGAGAGAGAGAGTGACTGGCACGAGATTAGTGAGTGAGAGAGAGAGAGTGACTGGCACGAGATTAGTGAGTGAGAGAGAGAGAGTGACTGGCACGAGATTAGTGAGTGAGAGAGAGAGAGTGACTGGCACGAGATTAGTGAGAGAGAGAGTGACTGGCACGAGATTAGTGAGAGAGAGAGAGAGTGACTGGCACGAGATTAGTGAGAGAGAGAGAGAGTGACTGGCACGAGATTAGTGAGAGAGAGAGAGTGACTGGCACGAGATTAGTGAGAGAGAGAGAGAGTGACTGGCACGAGATTAGTGAGAGAGAGAGAGAGTGACTGGCACGAGATTAGTGAGAGAGAGAGAGAGTGACTGGCACGAGATTAGTGAGAGAGAGAGAGAGTGACTGGCACGAGATTAGTGAGAGAGAGAGAGAGTGACTGGCACGAGATTAGTGAGAGAGAGAGAGAGTGACTGGCACGAGATTAGTGAGAGAGAGAGAGAGTGACTGGCACGAGATTAGTGAGAGAGAGAGAGAGAGTGACTGGCACGAGATTAGTGAGAGAGAGAGAGAGTGACTGGCACGAGATTAGTGAGAGAGAGAGAGTGACTGGCACGAGATTAGTGAGAGAGAGAGAGTGACTGGCACGAGATTAGTGAGAGAGAGAGAGTGACTGGCACGAGATTAGTGAGAGAGAGAGAGTGACTGGCACGAGATTAGTGAGAGAGAGAGAGTGACTGGCACGAGATTAGTGAGAGAGAGAGAGTGACTGGCACGAGATTAGTGAGAGAGAGAGAGTGACTGGCACGAGATTAGTGAGAGAGAGAGAGTGACTGGCACGAGATTAGTGAGAGAGAGAGAGTGACTGGCACGAGATTAGTGAGAGAGAGAGAGTGACTGGCACGAGATTAGTGAGAGAGAGAGAGTGACTGGCACGAGATTAGTGAGAGAGAGAGAGTGACTGGCACGAGATTAGAGCCACAGAGATAGCAACACTAGCAAAAGAGGTAGTGACACAATGGAAAGGTTAGAAAGGTAGCAGCATGTCACTTCATAAGTCATCTGTTTCCCTGATTGGATTTATAAATGGTATAGGCACAACAACTCCAAAACCTAAATGATCTGGTAAAAAAAAAAAAAAAAAAGTAATCTTTTTGGTTTGGAAATACAGTATATCTAAACAAAGTTATTACAGTTTTCCACATTTTTTTTTTTAACATAATATTTGCCCTCATCTTAATTTCAGTTGCTTTTTATTACAATTCTTTGATGTAGTGTTTTTGAATGTTTGTGGTGAAATTTAAAATAAAATAAACATGAATTTTTGGCAAATAAGAAAATAGATTTTTTTTTTATGCTGAATGATGAACTCCACCACCCCCCCAAAAAAAAAAAAAAAAAAAAAAAAAATTGCATTTTAAAAATAATAAAAAAAATAAAAAATATATACATAATTATGCCTTGGTGGGAATTTCCTACCCTCCCCAAAGTTTATTGAGCATCTGACTAATTCGAAATTCTTTAAAAAAAAAAAAAAAAAAAAAAATGTTTTTTTAAATGAAAATATTTCCCAGAGATACAACAACAAAAATTTCATAGATATCAGTTTAAAATAGAGGAATAGAATGCAGAATTAAAACTTTTGAAGAGGAAAAATAAAGTAAGAAAAATGGAGTATAAATGAAAGACTAGAAGAGAAAAAAAAAAAAAAGAAAAGAAAAAGGAAAGAAAAAGGCTAGTTTGTGAGAAATGTTATGGGTAGGGTAGCAAGGGAATGACAAAAAAAATGAAAGAAGCAAAAGGAAGTGGAGTAAATTAAAAAAAAAAAAAAAAAAAAAAAAAAAAAAAAAAATGAAGATAACATAATTTCCTGTCTGTCTCCCCACTCTTTTAATGAAGGTCATCATTTCTTCAGGTTTGTTATATTCTCAATCTGGATGGATGTGTCTTCTCCTCTAAATGTCATTCTGCCCTAATTTGAGTTCTTGGAATTATCCTATTTACACCACATGCCTATAGAACTTCACTGAACTTGACTCATGTCGTGAAATCATGGCATTCAATCAAGTAAAACAATTTCAGCAACTTATCAATTGTTTCGATTGTGCTTGAAAAAAATAATCTTCTGCATTTTCATATTAAAAAAAAAATGAACCATGGGAGGGAGAGAGAAAACAGTAATTTAGAAGCATTCTTGCATGAAACCCAAGCCTCACTAGAACTGACATTTGAATTAGCAAAAATAAGCAAAAGATGAAAGTTTTACACTAAACCCAACTCATGATAGACATTTAAGTACAAAAATATGTATTTTTATTTTTTTTAATTTAAATTTATTCCTCCACCCACACAAGTGCCTTTACATATTGCATATATATCAAAGATCATGTTAGATATGTACAGAATGTAAATCAGAAATTTAAATCCTTCCTCTGAATGAATATCATGGAGAAAATCATTGTCTGAATCAAAGCAAGACAAGCAGGAGCTTGATTAAAACCTCAAAGCTCTTCATCAAGAATTCTAAGCAGAATCAGATCTCTTTTCTCCCCATTGAGAGTTAACGAAACCATAGAGATATAATCAGATTATTATAAACACTTTTAAATCCACTTATAAGATTTAAAAATCAAAAATGCTGAACTTACATAAATGAGGTGCTCTAATCTATTTTTAAACTATTTGATAGAATTGTATTTTCAGAAATATTCAAATAAAAAAATTTTTTGAAAGTATAAGTGAGATCCATTAATTCTATATTGTGCATAACATGTAAAATGTCTTCATAAAACATTTTTTCAATGAAACATTGTCATATAACTATGACAAACCATAGTAATCTTGATAATGTCCCAAAAAGAATCTAACATATCCCACTAAGAGTTTGCCCCCTACAAGTTTGTGGATGGTTCAGAAACATGAGCAGTATCCTGGAGAAACATAAAAAAATTTAGCTTTCTCCATAGACATTTTCCAAGAGATACCTGGCATAATCTGGCATGAGCACATTTCTCATGTTATAACCTTGCAATGGGCCAATAGATTTTGCAGCAATTGCACATGATCAGCTATATCATCTGGATGCTCAAGCATCACATTCCCAGACAGGTGTTCATGAGAGAACTGGCTGAAGTCCAGCACTCATCTCAAAGCAAAAAGAAGTAAAACAAAGATCGCATTATTGCTATCCCCAAGAAATGTAAAATATCTCCAAACAAAAAAAAAAAAAAAAAAAGTGAAAAAAATTATTTTCTGACTATGCAGTGTGACATGAAATGTGTAGACAATGGAATGCAACTTTTGAAACCCATGAAAAGGAATGCTGCAAAATATATGAGTACATAATGACTATCCTGATAATATATCATGTATCATTTATCTGCATATAGATTTGTTTTGTGTTCTGTTATTGGCCAAGAAAAAATACAAGGATCTGGTGAATAAAGTTCAACACTTTAGAGAAAATATAGAAAAGAACGAAAACAAAGGAATGAACTCTTCACTATGGTACCTAGAGTTTTTGAATTTAAACGCAGCACTAGTTTGGTGTCAAGATCTCATCAATTTACAGTTGAGCTGCCTAGATGTAGCCATGAATTCTATGCTAAAAATTTCTTCTCTTACACTTCTTGCTTGTGGAACTCCCCTTCCAGCTCCATGCTTTCCAACCAACTATAATCTGCAAAAATTTAAATGCAATGTCAATCACTATTACTGTCCAACTTATTACTCATCTCTTTCTGCTCATCATTAATGTTTCTGTTCCTAATTCTTCCACACCCTGTAATCCCTTGTGTTTTAGTTCCATTACTGCTTCACTTGTGGTGATTTCAATGAAAAAAATAATCCAAGTAGGATATTTACAATGTAAGTAAAAGGTAATCCATTCAGGAAAGAACAATGTGTGGATTTTCTTTAAATGGAAATTATATGATTTAGTTGAAATTTCATAATATTCTTATGTGGGTTACAGAGTAGAGAGAAATAATGTACACCTTTTTCCTTTATATAATCCTTTCAGAAAACAAATTATAAAAATGCTTGATGTCTTATTCGGAAGTAAATTCAGTGGCAGAACAAAGAGTTCTGAACACCAGAGTAGAGTGAGGGGAAGTAGCTGGTTTTAACCTCTCACCCATCTTTGGAATGTATTGTTTTATGACATATTACCTAATTAATGAAAATAACCTAAAATAGCAAGCACCCAAAGAGTATACATGTCTGCCAACTCTATTGCTACTAAACATACTTCCAGAGGCGTTAACTATAGAAATACATGGATCCACCCAATATTGTTATCAATTAGTTTATCACTCTTCAACCAAATTTCATAAAAATTCATTAGCAACATTTTGAGACGTTGTGCAGTGGATATCAATAATTACTATAAGATATGAACTTTCTTACTTCTACTGCTGAAAATGCACCAATAATCAAAATTCTTCAAGATATTAAGTATGTCAATGTATAATTTTATCAAGTCATAAGCTGTTCTTGAGTCATTGAAATTCACTAACAACAGTTACTATTTTAATGGGCTTATTATATTTAATTTTTTTCCATTTACCCTGTGTTGTGAAAGTAGACAGATTCTTGGAGATCACAGACGAAAAAAGAAGAAAAGATATGAACCAAGTTGTAAAGGGAATACGTACATGTAAAAGGACCAAATAATTTTAAATTCATTATGTTTTTATTTTGCATTTAAAATTAAAACAATTGAAAGTGATTTTTTACTTATCTAAATTTTAAATGTAAATTGAAAACAATATAAAACAAGACAAAAAATGTATGAAGCACCTACAACAGTCTCTTTTGACCTTGAATAAAAGAAATTTTGTACGATTTCAACCTGAATACATATTTGCTACAAATTCTAATTCATTCACTTTATCTGCATTGTCAAGAAATTTGGGATCAAAAAACACTAAATTTGGAATCCACATTTTTTAAATGCTCAAATGTTTTACTTGTACTATTTGTAATAGAAGCTAAAGATATTATGTGAGATTCAAGTATGAATTTCAAAGAAAATTAGTTAATTGAATGATTTACTATTACAAAAATATACCATGTGACAAATACATAGCGGTACCTATATAACAAGTGTAGGACAAAACGCATTTCAAGTAAAAAGCCATGGCAAAAAACCCAAAAAGAAACTGATTGATTTGCGATCTTTTGTTTTTTTTTTAACCTTGTCTTATATTCTGAATATATATTCTGAAGCTTTTAGTAATACATCCAAAAATTAAAAAAATGTCAGACAACATTTTTTTTTTTTTTAAGGAAAGAATATTGGTAATAATTAATAGAATAAACATCTTGATTATCATATTAGTTTCCTTGCTTTGTCAAAAAATATCCTTGTGGTACTATAATGCTTACATTTTTAGATACCAAAGAATATTCAACTTTAAACATGCGTGATTATGATATGAGGCATAGTAAACACTTTTTCCTGGGATTAAACTTTGTTGCCACAAAAATGCTAAGCTTTAAAAAAATGTGTAAATATGGAACTAGGTAAAAAAATTGATGGTTTATTGTTAATCTAGTTTCCTAGTGAGGAAAAAAGATCATGGATATGTTTTAATTTCTATAAGACTATTTTTATTTTAGAGAAACAACTATAATAAAAAGAACTTGGAATGCAAAACCACTTTTTTGCTATCTAATATGGGGCTTTTGTCCTTCATTTAAGAGGCAGCTATTCTTTAATGTTATTTTTTTTAACAGGCTGATACTATATGATCTCTCGCTTATAAGATTTTGGTATTATAACCAAATTTTCGGTCATTAAAAACATCAATGACGTTCTGAGATTTCTACTGAATCATAATTTGAAAGTTATGTCTTTGGTCTCTAAATTCATAGAACTTTTGAATGGTGAATGGAATGATAGAACTAAAGTTCTGAATCACAACACAAAGACCATGAAGAGAGCTGAGAGAGAAAGGTGTACCTAATATGGCTAGGATTATTGTGAAATGGAAATCAAAATCTCTTGTGACTGTCTCAGCCCACTTACCACACCAACTAGGCCTCAGCTACTGTGGGCATGTTGACTTCACACCAGGGAATTCTTATTTTGAGTGTTTTTATTGTTTTATTCATTTATTTTTTCTATTTGTAACTAGGAAGTTCTTTTGTCTCATACACAAGACAGGCACCTCCAGGAACTTGGCTATTGTCTATACTGGAAGCAAGAGCAGATGTCCCTTTACAATTGTGCATGAAGAACTAAAACAACAATGACTAAATTTGGTTATCCAAAATTCAATATGTTGAAAATAACAAAAAGAAGAAAAAATTTTCAGAGGTAGCTGATGACGTTTGAAGTGTTTACTCTATTTACATTGATCAGACTGTTGTCCTCATCTTTATTGTCATATTCACAATGTTTCAGCCATTGTACTTACTCTCTAGTCTTCTTTGGATTATATAAGTTGGAATTTCAAACTGAACCTTTTATTTATACAAGGACACATGGCCCAGTGGATAAAAGCATTGGCTAAAGTATCTTGACCCAAAGAGTTATTGTGAGATAAATACCTGGCCACAACAGAGTTGAACAAAAACTTGGAGAGTTGAATTATTAAAAGGAAATAACTGAAATTGAGAATAGCATGCAGAACTAGAACAATCTATCTACCCCAGTGGACGAAATAAAGGGTTTGTTTCAAAACTCCAATTTATATCATCTGAAGAAGGCCAGAGAGTACAACAGATAAAATGTTATGAATATGACAAAGATGACGACAACAATTCATCAGTATAAATAGCTATAATATCTCATCTCAAAAATATAGATAGACGTCAAGGTTTCAAGTGTTTACAATGTACAGGCTTAACAACAAATAAAATACTTTCTGTTTCAAGTAAAAATTTTCTACAAATTGAATTTTAGCTAAAACAAAAAACTTTGTATTTGTCATTTAATTTTGAAAAGGAGTTATATTTTTTATAAAATATCCTATTTTTGAAATTACAAATGATTAAAAATAAAAGTAATATCTTTAAATTTGTTAGGTTTTTTTTTGGGGGGGGGTAGGGGTTCTTGCTCTTCAAACATTCTCTAATAAAAAAAGAATCAATGCCCATCAGCTAAAATGTGTTTATTTCAAATTTCATAAACATTCTCAGACTTTCCTTTACATATCATTGGCATTAACAATTTACCAAATCTCAGGTGGTTAGATAGGCACTTTTCTACTGCATTCTGTCTGGAAATCAATTTCATAATAAAGGATATCAAACAAAAAGTAAGCAAAATACAGTTTAAGGAAATCATATGGACAAGCACTTTAATTAAGGTAATTGTTTCCTTAAATCACTGGAATAATGGCTGGGGCTAAATACGTATAGGTCATCATAATAGATACAGAAAAACAATTAAGAGGAATTGGTCACTGCATATTCCCTAGAATGTGAGGAAAAAATACTGGTTAAAAGAAGGAACAATAAAAGAACAAGAATTAAGAAGACAGAAGATAACATTGCATTTACATTTTTAAAGATAAAAATTAACTGGAAAGAGACTGGAAGAAACTTCCACAAGCAAGAAGTGCAATAGAAGAAACTGATAGCATAGAAAATATGAACCTTGCTGCAGATCTAGTACACTACACTTAAATATGTAAAGTTTATGTACCACAGAGGAAAGTTAACCAGAACAATTAGCATGAAAGTATTTATAGAGAATGCAGAGGGAAGCTACATTATAGTGGTGGGAAAGTGACTAAAGCCAAGATGTCAGGACCAATAACATTGCAGATTGTTCTTCATATTTTATAAAGAATCTCTAAATATATAGCAGGAGCATCAGACAAGATATGGCCGCAATATTCAAAGCAAAGACAAATTGTAGACTTATATATATGTAAGATAGATACTGGTGAGAAAAATTATTAGGTTGGTGCAAAAATAATGTCGTTTTCTCACATATGTTACTATGTGAGAAAACGACATTATTTTTGCACCAACCTAATATCTAGCATGACACAAGGGACCAACTTTCCTAGCAACAGACCTAGCAATTGATTCAATATAATCTTTCCACTTCATGTCAGCGGAAAACCTTAGAGAAAGCACAATGAGTTACTCTTCTGAAGATGAGTATGCTGATGGAAAGTAAAAAGGATTCTGACAGACAATTAAAGGAAACTAGAATGTTGATCATTTTTGAGATCAGCTGTCAATTGAACCACTCAGATTTAGACAGGAATAAATGATTGTGTCATCAGCATAGATTCTGAGTTGAGAACTGATGCCACCAAGAAAGCCATAGATGAAAATTAGGAACAATGTAGGTTGAAGAATAGAGCCTTATGGGATGCCTGTATTAATGCAAAAAATCTAGAAAAGTAGCCATTCAAGATAATTTTCATTTTGAGATTTGATAAGACTAAGTTCAAAAATTTATCTAGAAATAACATAACCTTTCAACTTGTGAAGAAAACTAATATGCCAAACTCTGTCAAATGTTTTCAAGATATTCAAAGCAACAGAACCTGAGCTTCACCATGTTTTTATCTAAAACTTGATATCGGTCATAACTGTTAACACACCAGCAGTTGGCCTAGAGAAGCAAAAGCCATATTGTTTCTCTCTGAAAGAAAGAGCATGTGATGGGAGTTGCTTAACTAATTTATAGTTGATTAGAGCCTCTAGTATTTTGCCAAAAGAGGTAGAAGGCTAATCTGCTGATAGAAAGATCAGATGGTTTGCCAGAGTTCTTAAAAACAGGAACTGCAGATGAAGATTTCAACAGGCAGGAAGCAGCAAGGCACTTATTGCACAGTTTAGAGAGAATGCCACTGAAATAGTAATTGTAGGTTGGTGAAAAATTATACAGGCTGAAATGATGTGTGGATTCATAGTGCTAAATTAGCAATGGTCAAACAGTATACCATAAAAGACATCTCATAATAATCTGAATTAGTTTCTATATGTAAAGTTTAACATTGGCCTCTTGAGAAAAAACAGCAGTGGACTTAGAATTTGGGAAAGTCAGAGAAAGATCATGTTAAATAAAATCATACAAACAGTTCCAAATAATGATATCCTAAAACAGTAATTGAAGATTAACATCTTAGAAAAGCAAACGAGCATTTTACCAACAATATCTAAGATACACTGAAATAACATTTTTTTTTTTTTTTTCATGTAAACATCATCACTGTTTCTATTAAATTTAATTGGGTATATGAATCAGTTCAATGGCTCATTCCTTCACTGGCAAGAGAGAATCAGGAATCAAACACTTTTGAAAAAAATAGCATACTCTCATAATAGAGATAAGAAAACAAAAAAGTATGCAAAGATTTTTCAATCCATGAGCCAACAAAGAATGAAAACAATATATTCTAATGTATAGATATAATTATTTGAAAATATCTTCAGGATTACTAGATGTTAAGTGTGCTTGAAGAAATCCAAGCTGAAACACTGATACAAACAACAAATGTGAGGATGCTAGTAAAAATTAAACTAGTCAAAATTAATATAAATGCATTGGATGTACAAGGATTGAATGAATTGTCTTATGTAAATAATTTAGAACAACAAGATTTCCATCAGATTTATATTGAAATTGGAATAACAATATGATGCCTTTAAACATTATTCTAGGAATTACTCAGATTCCTTATGAATGGGGGTGGGGGCTAATAAAAGTTTGTCAGCAACCCTTTCTCAGAATTAAGAATTCATTAATATATAAAGCTCAAAATTTATGAAAGTAAGTGCTTGAAACCCACCCAAAATTATACAAATTAGACAAAATCTACAGTTGGTTAATTGTGCATGTGTCAATAATAGATAAAACCATGACATCAAATAAGTTGTTTTATCAGAGTTCCATCTCGCTCATGTGTCTTATATCTTACTCAACTTAATAGTTCTTAATAGAGATAACTAATTTACATAGTCCACTTTAAAAATAATTCCTCTTATTCATTTCCATACTAGTCTTTTGTGATATTTATAATTAATCAATTCTTTTACTGATGGTTTTTATAATTGCTTAGTTATTTAAAGCAAGCCAATTATTTTGTCCTGAAAGTGGCAGCAGTTAGAGCACAGCACTTACAAAACATAAATTATTCAATTTGTTTTCTTTAATAATGGATGCATTTCTTTTAGTTTATTTAAAGAAAAAAAATTTTATCATTAAAAAGAAATGAGATGCTTTTTTTCCTGTTTTTATATTTTCTTTTAATACTGCTAGTTTTTTCAGATGCTAAAACAATTCAAATAAGAACAAAATATACATTTTTTCTTACGAATCACTTTTGCAAAGCTATATATCCCACCATATAGTTTGATCTGTTTTACCTGAATATGACCTTCGCTTCTTTGAGAAATCCTTCAATTTTTTTTATTTTTTTTTTAATTACATTTTAAAGTGAAAGTGATACAAAGTGAATCTAAAATGGGAGTTCAATTTACAATATACAAATAAGCCAAAATTGGACCCTGATTTGTATCTGTCTTCATGACAGTAGACCTAGATTTACAATGTAAATAGGATGCTAAACTGGGTACTTTTTTGTGCTTGTCAATTTCGATCATTGCGCCTTAGTTAATGTTACCTCTTTGGTCTTTAGTCCAAGGTAACACTGAAATCTTCTGCTTGTTTTATATGAATCTTAAAAAGCACATTACATAGAATGTATGAAGAATCTAAACCACCATTTTCTTAACCACTTGCTAAGTGCAAGCTTCAAACAGCAATCATGGCATTATGTTATTTGGTGCCTCTGAATGATGGTTTCCATATGTTTCTGATCTCTAAGGTCTGTATAAATATTTCTTTTTACACTCTCTACATTTTCTAACATTGTCTTTTTTTATGCATTATTAGAAATATCTTGATTTCAAAATGATAGAAAGCAATTTTAAAGCGCAATCATATCACAAAACTAAGATGAAAATGATAACTCAAAATTGATCCTATTTTTGATTTGGGAAATATCAACTATTTAACCTTTACAACTCTGTAGGTATACATGTTTGTCAGCGATACTCTTTCTCAATATTCTCTGAGTGGACGTGTTCACCAAGTGACAATGCTTTGTTTCAACAGGGAAGCTTATGATATGAACTGGGAGTGACCCGATAGCAGTCATTTTGTCTTAATTGAAATAGTTATTTTATCAGCAAATTTTAATAAAGAGGTTTTAAAAACGTTCATTTTTTTATCACAGTGGCAACCCAAGGGCAAGGCATGGATCTGTTACATCGATAAAGGAACTTTTCATGGACAGCGAGAGTGATGAAGAAGAATTTCCCAGATTTACCCAGGCAGATATTGGTGATGTGTATGACAGTGAGACTGAAAGTGATTTCAACCAAATAGGAGAAATTTTAACACCATAAGCATATGGTCACCTGTGGCTACCAGAGTTTTCCTATACTCCAGGAGCTACAAATATTGATCAAGAAGTTAGTGAGGTAAACGTTTTTCATCTTTTTTTATCTGACAAAGTTATTTAATGGTAGTGAAAACTAACTGTATGCAAATGATATGAAAACAAAATTAAGTGACATATCAAAGTTCAACTTGCAAATCAGATCTTGGGAAAAAGTTTGCTTTGAAGAAATGAAAGGCATTTTTGGCCTTGCTTTTGATGATAGGATTGACAAAGTGACCTTTGTATTCATCTTACTGGACAAAAGATCCCTTTTATATATGCAAGGCTTTCACAATGTGATGAGTAGGAATGGTTTTTCATCAATTCTATTGTATATATTTTAGTTTTTCTGTGTTTTTTTTTCTCAAAATTTATAGGTACAGAAAAAAAATGTCTACATTTTTCTACATCTTTTCATGCAAATACCCTGTAAATTTTATAACAGTATCTCTAACACCCTAACAGTTACAGTGCTAGTAGTATATCCACCATTCAAAAACTTACCACACCCAAAATTAATATGGATCCAGAGGATACAACTTCAATAGTTAGTGCAGCGTTATAAAGGTTAAAGGAGATTTGAATTTCTTTTCTTGACACCTGTCACTAAACTTAACTTTGGCATAAGCTTTGATTTCTTTAAAGATAGAAGGTATTCAATTAAAAACTAAGAATTTTGATCATCTTCACACATGCACTATATATTTATATAAAATGTAAGTTCTCTTATGACTCTTGAATGAAATAAAATTATAAATGATAAAGTTATAATTACAAATCCAAATGATATTAAAATATAAAAAGCAATTTCTACACCAATGCTATAATTTTATACCTGCGTATTATATGGCAGGAAGTGTTATACGTAAACATTGCCATCATTCTAAGCACATAATACTGTAAAACTGTATTAACAAGTGTTGCTTCAAGTTCAATGATTTCAAAACATTTTTTATTTATTTTGTCAAAATTGCTTCCTTGATATTTTTTTTTTTAACTATGCACTTTCAATTTTGAAATATATTTTACCTTCAGTCTCTGAAAAAAAAAAAAAAAAAAAAAAAAAAAAATTTTTATATTTTTTCAAATATTTGCTACTTTTTATTTCAAATAAAAATTATCTATATAAAACTTTTTTTTTTCTTTTAGCGTCAATGTGATGTTTATATAAGTTTATCCTATTTATTAAATTTTATTTTGTATATTTAAAAAATTTTATTTTTCATTTCTGCAAAAATAGTCAACATTTTTTAAATCAAAGATCATCTAACATTTTTAAGAAATATTTTGTAGATATTTTTACAAATTTTTAACTTTATTTAAAACCATGGAATGCCCTCACCTTTTTTTTCAGTTTAACTTTTATTCAAATATATATTTTGTGTTTTCTTTCTTTTGTATAGTTTTTAAAAACTATTTGCTTAGTTTTAAACACTTAAAAAAAACATTAATCTTTTATTTTTTCTTTTAATATTATTCCTTCTTACTTCTGCCTTTTCCCACACTCTATTTTGATTAGTCTTTTTATTGTTTTCATTCTAATTTGAGAGGGAAATTATTTGTTTTCCTGGCAATGGGCCAAGTGTTTCTGTGATTACACTTTCAACAACATGGTTGCTTTACAACTGAAGACAACAAATAATTGCCCAATGTCAACTCACCATAGTCAGTCATAATATACACATAATGAGGAAAAATAAAACAATGAAGATAGAAGACAATATTGAAAAGAGATCAAAACACACAAAGAGGAGAAAAGATAGACAACATAAGTGCTAATTCTATCTCTATCAACCATTACTGATAGAAAGTAATAAACACTTAATCTATTCAGAGAAAAATGGAATTTACACAATTCACTGTATCTATTGAATGAAAAAAAAAAAAAACAATTGTTTAGAAGAATTGAGGAAAAAAAAAAAAACAGAAACAAAACTGAACACCAATTTAAAATTTCACAGTAAGATCTTTTTGTATGGTCTGCAAATTGTAAGATTTATAACTGCACCACATAAAAATCCATTAACTGTAAATTTCCATGGTACCTAACAATGCTTTGAGGAATGATGGAATGGTAAACTATAGCAAAATAAATAATAATAATAAATGACAAGATGTTGAAGACTTTTCAGCTCAACTTGTTTCTCAAAATCTGACCAAACAACCAATTATTAGAACATATTTTGGAAGAGCTTCATATTAAGACTGAGAACATTTTAGCACCCATTCATAAAATGATAAACTTTTGAATACAACTAATTGTTTCTTCTAATATAGACATGTATGATCTGTATTATGAGAGAAGAATCAAGAGAATTTTAAATGAGGAAGTAATAAATAATAAATTTTTTTTTCACTCTTTCCCTCATTCTTTCCACTCCAACTCATTACTTCCAGTGCTGCATTAAGAAATTTAAGTTCTTGTGTTGTATTTTGCTGAGTTAACCACCTGATAAGGCTTAGGCAGTCAAAACTGCAGTAGCATTCCAGTCAGTATTTTAATATATATATATAATAATACGAATGTCAGTGTGTCACTGTATCACACTTTTTCCACTTTACACTTAGAGGCTGTAGCCCAACATATCATACCATTTTGGAATCAGGCTAACTCTATGATTAAATTAAAAACATTCTGGGCTGGATCCATTAGGATTCCCAACTTTTCATTACTGTGATTTTTTTTCGGCAATTTTTTTTAATGTGATATTTTGGGACAAAATTTTTTTGTAAGATAACCATTTTTATAACTTGGAAATAAATTTGGGAATAATTGAAATTAACTGCGAAATCCAGTGAAGGTCACCCATGAAATAAAAATAAAAAATTGTTTGTATGGTAAGTAAAGACCTAAATAAATCAAATTGTCTTTAAATTATGTGTCAGCAGAAGAATTATTGTTGAACTTTTAAAGTGTAAGCTTATATATTAATGCAATACTTGAATAAAGCGATCAATTTTGAGTTCTTCTGTAGTTTATTGTTGCCTATCACATCTACCCCTCCCTAAAGTTCTGTCTACCCATTTTCACTCACAAGGCTTGGCCCATGATATGGTTTTCAGGCACTTTCCAAAGGTGCCGCACACTGAGATTAACCCCTCCAGTCCAATAACATCAAGAAGACTCCTTACTAACAAATCAACCATGGTGAGCTTCAAACCAAAGCCTTATGGTCAGAATGCAAACGTTCTAACCACTTGGCCACTATGTGTGTGTGTGTGTGTATCATGGTACAAATTTCAAGAACATCCATTTTTTTTTTTTTTTTTTTTTTTTTAAGTAAAACAAATAAAAATTTCATTAGCATAAAAATAAGAGACAGTACTCACTTCAATGCATCAAATTTATTAAAAGCAGTCCGTCTTTTATTAATTTCACTATAAATTTATATTTTGTATGGTCACCTTTCACATTAATAAACACTCCAATCTGATGAAGCATGCTGACAATGAGACTGACAATATTGGACTAAAATCCAAATGGTCTAGACATACTTGATGGTGTCCCCATATCTGACTAATTTTGTTTGCAACCTTATTTTTCATGTGAACCCACAATTGTTTTTTTATGGGATTATAGTCAGGGCTGTTGCCATGTCACATCAACATAGTGACCTTAAAGTTCTTAAGATATCTTAGCTTTGTAGTATTGGACATTATAATGCATAAATATATGCTGCAACCATATATATATATATATATATATATATATATATGAATGTGAAGCTTTAGTTTATTCTGCAACAATATCAGATACTTTTCACAATTCATGATTGTTCAAGAGCCCAGGAAATATAGACAAAACACATCTGGATGGAAGGGGATTTCACAGTTTACATGGTATATTTTCCATAATACTGATGCACAACGAACTGCTGCAGTGTGGATTCATGAGAGAACATAACATTTGTTCCTCGGTCCGATGTTCATGCTTTTGGATGAAGGCCATGATTTTTTTTTTTTTTTTTTTTTTTTTTTTTCATTTCCACAGTCAATCTTGGTTTTCTGGCAGGTCTGCAGTATATTAGTTGAAATTCATTGGCCAATCTGTGAAAAACAGTCCAGTGATTCATGTCTCTACTCCTGAGAAGCAGAGCAACTCATTTTTTTTTTTTTTTTCGTGAACTTGACAGAGATTGTGAAATGATGGATTTGATATGATTATCTCTAGAGGTTGTTTTTCTGGAATATCCACTTTTCTTTCAGTCAGAATAAGAGTCATCAGCCATCAACTTGGCAATAGCAATATTGCTGCAACATATTTGGACTGAAATTTCATGCTCCGAGTAACTCTTTTCATCTAACGTTACTGTTTGTGATCTTTGAAGAGCAGAAATTGATAATACTTTGCGCATTTTTAACATAAAAATTTACTGAAAACTATTTAAAATGAAGTCACAGCTTTTAAACAAGCCAAAACTGTGTTACAGTGTTTCAACTTTGAGAATGACATAACATGGTTTATCCTTACAATTTGTTTACATTAACTAAAAGTCAATGATACAATATGAAAGAAATGTTACTTTTTGCCAGGCTGTCTTATAATTTTGTCCAAGACTGTATAAATAAAAAAAATACACATATATAGACACAAGAGCATGCTGAAAAGGTCATCCCAATCAAGAAGGAATTCCTTCCAAATTTTAATATTTTGTCAAGAGGGTAGGGTGAAAAACTTTTAAGCACCTTTTCTCTGTGTGTGTATGTGTGTGTGTGCGCGTGTGTGTGCTCTTAGACACAGATAAACAATCAGTTCAAGAGTAGCCATTTGGCAACTGTAATTCTTCTCATTGCCTAAGCTATGGTTTCGCTACTATACTACAAAGAAATGATCTTAAAAAAAAAATATCTAATGAATCCAATCTGTTAACAAACAAAATTGTTCTGGTTCCTTTTTCATGAATATCATCTCTCATTTAAGCATAAAAATGCAGTCTATATTCATATTTTGTCTCAGCATATCACTTCAATCTATTAATGCATTTACCAGCCTTACAGGAAAGTTAAATAACAATACCATATTTTCTTCAGTGTCGAACATTAACGGACATCTGTTATCATGTCAATAATGTAAGGCAGACTGATATAAATTACAGAGTTAATTTTCATCTCACTTGAGAAATATCACATCACAATGCCTGAAAAATAAAACTCACAAATCTTTGAGGCTCATTTTGTTGATGTCTTATCAAAAAGCTTTCATTTAGCAGGTGGTGCCTTGAAGGGATGTTTAAGACCCTTTCTTTTTCAAATGTCTTTTCCTTTCCCCTCTTGCAATTGCTGAAAGATCTTGAAATTTTGGAGGGAAAATATCTGCAAATTCTAACATCAATCTTGCTCACTCAGAACAATGAATCATTCTCAGAGAATTAATAGCAAAAGTTAATACCAAAAGAATATAAGGACCAGAATTCTGTTCAAAGATCCTTGATGTGACATACTTGAAGAAATGCAAAGAATATATTAGCTGAAATATAGTTATTAAAACAATAAAGATAAGGATGCTAGTATAAATAACTCATAGTCAAATATAATTAAGAGGCCCTAACTAAATTACCCACCTTAAATGTAAATTAATCATTTTTTTTTTTTAATTTTACATAGCTTCATTCAACCACAACACAGTGTATATACGTTTCTTAAATATTTTTTTTAGGCAAGGTAATGTGTGAATATTAGATAGAGAAAAAAACAAGCACAAAATGTTTTAGGTAATGAGCTATGAGTGACAAACATTTTAAAAACCATTTAATTAAAATTACAACTAAATAAAGTCTACTATTATTTACTAAGTTGACATTGAAACTCTAAAGCTCTTAAAATTCCTTGATAAAAAAAAGAAAAAAAAAAAGAAAAAAAAAAAAGAAAAAAGATTCCATAAAATATTCAAACATGAAATTAATAATTTTGCTTTCAATTTTTGAGATGAAGAATTGTCAGTATACTTATTTAAACTATTGTTTTAATTTTATGTCATTGGTTTCAACCAAGTACATTCTGGCCATCTTCAGGTGTCTATTATTTTGGCTGATACAAGATACATGTTGATTATGTTAGTTGGTCTGTGATGTCATTTCTTTGCAGAATCTTGAAACTGTTTGTTTTAATAGGTGGAAAGTTAAATATAAAAATTCACTAATTTCAAAAATGAAGAAAAAAAAAAAAAGGCATTTGATTTTAATCAGAATTTGACACCACAGGGAAATCAAATTGTACAAAATACAAGCATTATATATAAAAAAAAGAAAAAAGAAAAGAGAGAATTTATGAAATAAAAACAAACATGGCCAACATAACACTTAATAATTATGCTAGGACTTAATTTTGTTGAACCCAGAGTGTCATATTTCAGTAACAAAAGTTTATAACAACTTAACAAGGAAGGTACTCATTTCAAACATTACCTGACTTAGCCTTAATTTATGACCTGAAATTCAAAACAAGACATTACGATTTTCATTAGGGTCCGAGAAAATTCAAGGAGACATTTTTGTAATTCAAGGAGTTTTTTAATAAGATAAATTACATAATTTTAAATTCTACTTCATCTATTTACAGCTTGATGAAAAATATGATTAGCCTTCATTTTCAAAAACTTTGTGTAAGACATTTCTTGTCAAAAAATAAATATCTTCCCTATTATCTTTTTCAGCTGTTATATTTAAATTGTTATAGTTTAAATGTGTGGTTAAAGGATGTTTGTTATAAGAATTCTTCCAATAGAATCTCAAAGGAAAGATGTATATTTGGGACAGTGAAGTGAATGCATCTAATGATGTAGCTCAAAGTTGCTCAGTTTTAGATGAAATATTCATGTAGAAAAATGCTGTGAAAATGCTGAAAGTAATGACTACACTACTCTTACTTTGATTGGCATGAACCATTAATTGATCCATGAAAAAAGAAAAGCACTTTTGACAGCAGTGTGCTTTGGGGGAATTTAGGAAGCATTACTCAGGCAGATATATAAATAGCTAGGTATGACTATGTATGCACACAGAGAGATTATAAAATGAATAAAGATATTTAAGCTTTAAAGACTTTCCAAGCTACATAGGTTAAAGGAAAGTCATTATGGCAAAAAATGAAGAAAGCTAAGAAAATAATCTTCATAAATCTACTTATGTAAACTAAAAGCAGTGGTATCATACATCCAAGGAACACTTTTTAAAAAATTAAAAAGTCCCTCCAATTTCCAATTTTTTTCTGTACAAATTATGCACTAAATTATTCAGGATAAATTTTTTATATAGTTGGTTATAATTACTCACCAATTAAAACTAATCTTACCAAATGTATTACTTACCTCAAGAAATAAAACATTTGTTAATTAATAGGATTCCAACAAAGAAATTATAAAAATTCTGTTTCCAGTATAACCTATACTCACATAGACTTATGTAATAACTGATTCTTGAAC
This sequence comes from Acanthosepion lycidas, assembly GCA_963932145.1. Classification (NCBI taxonomy): domain Eukaryota; kingdom Metazoa; phylum Mollusca; class Cephalopoda; order Sepiida; family Sepiidae; genus Acanthosepion; species Acanthosepion lycidas. Next base: position 65,090,714 of record OZ010576.1, read on the forward strand.
AATGTCCCATCAAATTTATTTAATCATTTTCAATGAGGGCATTCAAATTTGGTGAAGTAAGTAAAACAAATAAGTTACACCAGACTTGATCAGCAACCAATTTAATGATCTTGTTGCAGGTTAAAGTTCTTAAAGCAATTATTTTATTGGTTTATATATTTAGATTTTATAAACGGAAGATAAAAATATTAAGTTGTCAATTTTTGTAATTACATGCCTATTCATATAACATCAGTGTGTAATTAATAATAAAATTAATTTATAATATTTTCATTAATTAACAATGTCAAATAATTGCATTGCCAATTAGAAAATTCCTAAAATTTAGTTTGAAAATTGCTATGGGAATGATTCTGTTATATTTAAAAATGTTCAATGTATTTTTCAGAAAATCATTTCCCAAAAATTCAGACAATATTTCAAGCTGGTTAAGCTTATGGCTATAACACTTTGCATGGAAAGAGCAGGCGTGTGTGTTTATATATATATATATATATATATATATATATATATATATATATATATATATATATAAAAACACACACAGAGTTGTTGGAAAACGCAAATGAAATGTTTTCATTCCTCATCAATTTTAAGGAAAACATCTTCAAGGATGCTTTTCTATCTAACCAGGATTGCAATACTCTAATATTTTCTACATTTAGTGAGGGAGACATGTACACAATTATTTAGTGAACTGAATCTACCAAAAGGTAACAGCAACCCTGTATTTCATGAGAATTCAACTCATTATATTTCAAAATGTTCTGCAAAACTAACTTGCTAACTCTTTTGCCAAGAGGAAGGATGATTATATTATAGTAATCTTTCAAGTGGAAGGGCCAGAACATCTTGAAAAATCAACATTTGAAATACTGATTTTATGAGAGCTTGTATTCTGATCGCTTGTACTGATATGTTTGTAGCATACAGACTTTCTATATTCATAGTAGCTAATGACACCTGAATGCATATGCATAAATTTCTACTATATTCCAAACATGATTTATGTATAGTAGATGGGTGAAACAAAAATGTCTAAATATTCAATCCTTAGCAGTGAGGTGAGTAATTAATTTCAATTCTGTAAATTCTATGTTTGCCATGCAAATTCTCAGGTCAATTATAAAAAATTACAGCAAATGTATGAGGAAAATCTGTGTACTCATTTAAAAAATACCCACATCTTTATCTATTAGGTTGGTGCAAAAATAATGACATAATAATGTTGTTTTTTGACGTTAAAAAATATGTCAAAAAACGACATTATTACGTCATTATTTTTGCCCCAACCTAATAATAATACAGAATTTTTTTATTTGATTGCAGAAAAAGCATAGGATGAAATGTAAACTCTTAACTAATTAGCTAAAAACCAAAAAACAGTCAAATCAAAATAATAAATGCAGGCAGTTAAACAGATTTTTTTTTCCATAATAGTATTGCTTTTTAAATAAAGAAGAACAATAATAATCCAAGTTTCTACTTTTTCGATATGATGTCCCAAATGGCCAACACATCCTTTAAAATGCTTGGTACTCATTTATTACCTGTCCTAAATAAGATTTCTCAGTGGTTTTTAGTAGCATTAAATACAGTTGATAATATACTCGAAATTTGCTACAATCAGACTATGAGAAAGCTGTGATTTTCAAGATAGCATACAAGATGGCTATCATCCAAATCTTTAAAAGGGCTCATTACTTGGCCATTATTTAACACTTTTCAATAGGTTCCTGTTGTATCAGGTATATTTAACAATGTACTGAAAGTATACCATTAGAAACTCATTATCTTTATGATGACATCTAAGATGGCTGCCAACCAAATTCTTGAAATGCACATTATTCATTTATCTTTCATCCTAGATAAGGTCTTTCAACCTATTTATGGTATCATCTGTGCTTTCTAACATATAAAAGATTTACCAGTCTAATCAATAGAAAGTAGCAAATTTAAAGTTGGAATCTAAAATGTTGACAAAATCCACAAAATGACCATTATTCATTCATTGTAGACAATAATTTTGGTGTCTTATCCTATGTTTTAGTGATGCATGAATTCAATTAGCATGTTAAAATGAAGAATGGCAAAATGATTGTAAATGCATAATATACATTACTGAAAATAAATTTTATCTGCACCAATTAAAAATATTTCTTTTTCAAATTTTAAGTCCAGTGGTATCACTGTGAAACAAGCAAAGTCAAAGCTGTTATGATAATAGTTTTAAGGGCACTGGATATAGATGGAAGTTGTTTGAAGAGATACTGACTGGTTGTCCATGTTGTTTCCAAGAGCATGATCATCAATAGCTGTATTTATGCTGTCATAAAGAATTAAGCAGGCAGCAGGCAGATGGCAGCAGACCTTTTATTATACTATTTAAATATACTTGATACTACAAAATATCAATGAAAAAAATTCATCTGTGATGAATAATGAATGAGTAATGAGCTTTTTTTAAGGATTTGGCTGACAGTCATCTTGTAAAATCGTAGCATTTTGGGAGTTAGATTGCAGCAAATTTTTTATATATTATTAAGCACACTAAATAAAAAAACATTGAGAAATCTCACTCACTTAGGATAAAAACGAAGCATAAAATCTAACTAAGCAAGTTTATATAACAGATAGCTTATATAAGAATGAATTTGGTTATCATAAAAATGCTAGTTTTATGTCCCAACAAATTCAAGGAGATTTATCAAGTTCCTTCCATAACAGAAGGAGAAAAAAGGACAGAGGCAGATTTTGCTGTCAATAAAATAATGCATGTCAGCATAAACTTAGAACAACTAGTTTTGCTTATAACATGCGACAATTATAATTTGCCAGATCTTTCCAATAAAGGAACAACCATGAGAGGAGACAAAGTTTTCAGAACATACACTTATATTTACATGTGCACATGTATGCATGTATGTATACATGCATACATTTGGATGTATATGTATATGTGTGACATGTAAGCTGATGTATTTACATGTCGATATATGGGCTTTCTATTTTGACCACAGCAGTATGATTTGACAAGTGAACAGTACTGATTCCAAGCATTTGAAGGCTCTCACCTGACAGGTGGATGGTGCTTTATGTCTACTGTGAAAAGTATGTCAAGATAAATGGCCAGTGGTCACACACAACAGTCCTACACTGGTTAGTCATCATACATAAGTGTGAACTGTGTTCAAACAAACTGATAAATTCAATGTGGAGAATAGGCAGCAAAAATAATGGCAGTGGTGTGACTGCAGTGGACAGCTGTAAAACTGCCTGGTTTGATCTGGAAAGATCTGCTATTATCTAAGTTGATTTGGCCTTTATGGCCAAAGGTTATTCTGACTTTGTAGTGGAGTGTTAAGGCAGGAAGTAGTGAACAGAATGACCAGCAATCCAAAAAAGCAGTACAAGTGGTCAGTTGCAGGTAGGTATCAGAAACCAAGTAGTTGACTTTGTGATGCATGTAAGAGAGAAAGCCAAAGGAACCCATACTTTCCGAAAGAACAGGGCTGATAATGGAGATTTTTATGTTTATGTTTAGCATGGGAAAGTAGAAGATATCAGGATTTTTTTTTTTTTAATTTGTTGCACAACTTCCATGGATTATAGACATTGAAGTTGACTTGAGTTCCAAGAAATTTGCTAAGACAGGTTTAAATCTGTCTTTTTCAAAACTGCAGATTACAATTCTTAATAATTTAGATATTTCAATCTACTTTTCCCCAATAAAGTTACTCAGGTCATCTGATCTAATAAAAGACCAGGTGAAACCAGTCACTATAAAAATAAGAAAAATACAATAGAAAATGGAAGAATTTACAATGTCTAAATGTAGAGATTTCTAAAAAATCTCCATAAAAAGTTTAAACATTGTTATTTTAGAAGTGTTATATGTTCCTTAACTTATTTTTACAAAAAAAAAAAAAAAAAAAAATTCTTCAAGGAAAAAAAGAAAAAAATTAAAAGAAAAGTCCAACTGAGAAAAAGAGATTAACTGCTACAAGAATAAACTGAATTTTTCTATTTAGAATGTGTGATAGATTTGTAAAATGATTTTTTTAATTTGAATATTTCAATTAACTAGAATGACAAATTTTAAGGTTGGGAGGGTGGTGAATAAAAACATCATCCTCACAGACATTTCATCTATGGGCTGAACTTCTATTAGGTTGGTGCAAAAATAATGTCGTTTTTTGATGTTCAACTTTATGTGAGAAAACAACATTATTTTTGCACCAACCTAATAATATTGATTAAGTAATGATGTTCAATGGACCATAAAGTAGAAAAGGCAATAAAGAGACAATTGCGTCTGAAGTATGATACCTTTAATATATGCATATGAATATATATATATATAACTGTATTCACACTTCCTAATTCCTTCTTTAATCATAGCAATCTTAGTAAACATCCCTTTTATTGCACATACACAAGATGAGGTGTATCCAAAAGAAAAAAAAAATTACATAAATTTATTCCAAAAGAAACACAAAACTTTTATAGGAAAAAGAGTGAAGCTGAGAAAGAAAGTATGCATTTAAGATAGAATCTATTTAAATCCCATTATTTTGCTATTTTAATCTTTCCCTGGTTTTAAAGCTAAGACAGCGCTCTGGTTAAAGGCATGTAATAATAGGAAATAAAAATCTGCAGCAATGAGGGTTGATTATCAAAGAAATGAATATTTGTAAAAGGCAAAAGCTTTGTATTTTAGAGGAAATTTTTCTATATTTTAGACTAGGTACATCTTGCTGTGATGTCCAGCTTATGTTAATTAGCATAGAGTTACTGCTTAAAAATGACATTTTAATGAGCACAAAAAGAATAGAAATTACATTAGAAATCATTGAGTATTGTCATTAAAATGAATGAAAAATAAACTTGACTGGGTGAAACAATAATAATGAAAAAATAGGAAGTAAAAATTTTAAAATAAAACAAGAATGAGAAAATATAAACAGAAAGGAAGGAAAGCAAAGGAGCTATAATGAGAAAAGGGAAAAGGATTAAAAAAAAACAAAGGGAGAAAAGATTCAATAAAAAGACAAAACAGAAATGAAGCAGTGAGAGGTATAAAAAATAACAGGGTAACAAAAATGACAAGGGAGAAGCATCCAAAAATAGAAAAGAAAAAAATAGGGTAATAAAAAACAAAAAAAAACAAGAGGTATCCCTAAAATTAAGAAAATAGAGGGAGAGAGAGAGTTAGAGAAAGATGGATATAAGTGATTGTTAGAAAAGAAAATGAGTGGAAAGAACCAGCAAAATGCCAAAAGTAGAAAAAAAAACAGCAATAAATAAAAGGAATGGAGAGAAGAGCAAATCGAAAGAGGAAATAAGTGTCAAAAAAAAAAAAAAAAAAAAAAAAAAGTAGAAGAAAAAAACAAATGGCATAAATGAGAAAAGAGAATTAGCAGAAAAAAATGAAGAATTCAGGGAAGAAGAAACAGCTAAAAGTTTGTGCGATACAAGAAAGAAAGGAAAAAATGTTGAGGAAAAGTGAAATCTTGATTATGAGAGAAATGAAGATGAGAAATCAAGCAAGCAGAAAATCTAGTTTGAAGAATTATAGAATAGTGAGTTGGCTCAAATCTCTATAAGAACCTCAGCAGAATTTAACAGCTGCATTGTCTTGTTTTATATTTAATTTTATTTCTTTTGTAAATTTTAAGAACACATTATTTTGTATTTTCCAATAAGCAATAATAATGGAAATCTAGAAAAGAAAAGAAAAAGAAAACAGCAAACAAAAAAAATTAACAAAAAAATTATATTGAAAAAAAAAAATTCTCTAAAATTAGAAATAAGAAGACTTTATTTGGTGTTTTGAATTGAAATTAATGCTTGGCTGAATTTTTCTGATGACTACAAAACCTTGTTATCTAGTCTGAACGTAACAAAATCATTTGGCAAAACAAAAACAGTTTTCAATTAAAGGTGTGTGGTTTCCTCTTTCAAAAAAAAAAAAAAAAAAAAAACAGCAAATAAATGATTGTATTCAAAAATGAGAGCGAATGTTAAAAAGAAAAGTAGAAAACAAACAAGATCTTCCTTTTCTATATACAATCATTAAAGAAGAATTCACTTTACAGACGATATATTTCTAACCTCCCAATGCCTACCTGCAAGCACCTTGAAACATAATCTGATAACTGGCCCAAAAGACAAGGAGGCCAAAAACATTCTTGATTGGCCAACTCAACAAACAGTTCCATCAAAGAAGAAAACAAGAAACTGGGATTTTCTATTTAGGAACAGTTTGCTTTCATTCTAAGAATTAAAGATAAATTTCTTTTCAATAAGGAGAGCATTTGTATGTTTTTGTACATATTTATGTGTCACTGAACTATAGATGCAGGGGTTAGCAAACTGGAATTGATTCATGCTTTATAGTTCAAATACTGCAGCAACAAAACTGAACCTCATCAACTCAAAAAAAATTTTTTAATTTTTTTATTGTAATGTTGACAAAAATTCAACAAAATACATTTATGATATTACCAAGAAAACTATAAATGATATGTATGTATTAGGTTGGTGCAAAATAATGACGTAATAATGTCGTTTTTTGACGTATTTTATAACGTCAAAAAACGACATTATTACGTCATTATTTTTGCACCAACCTAATATTTAAATTTGAAACTCATGGTTTAAAAAATAAAAATGTGTATACCTAAGTGTGTAATCAAGAGCATGATATAAGAAAAGACACAAAAGTGAGGCAAGCAACCAATATATAGGCAGACAATGAGTGAGTCAGCTACCTGTAGACAGGCAGACAAAGCTATGTGAGACAGTAAGTTACATGCAAATAAATAGCATGCAAGCTATGCACAGTCTGAGAGGTCTACCAAGGAGTGAGTTCAAAATTGAACAAGGCAGAAAGTAAGAAAACAAAAAAAGAGAATTATATAAACAAGAAATAGAGTCTTTATAATTTTTTTTAAATATTAAAAAAGTAAAATGTACAGAAAAAGAAAGGAAAAGAGAAAATAAAAAGAATGAAAGAGAAACCCTGTACATGCTTTAGAAGCCTGAGCAGATGTTTTGCCATGTAAACAAGATAAACACATTCTCAACATTGTTGTACATTATTTCCATTTGTGATGCAATCTAAAAATTTTGTCTTATTTTTTTCTTCATCTCTAAATGCATGAATGTATATCCTGATTTCCTTAATCACTTTATGTGTCCCACACCCTGAAATAAGAGGAGAGTGGAAAGCAAAGATAGAAGATATTTACAGACATTCAATAAAAAAAAAAAAAATATTAAAAAAATAAAAAATTAAAGTTAAAAGGTGGCTGAATACATATATTAACATTTTAAACATTCTTTATTGGAATGTGCAGGAATCAAGAGACATTATGGATATATCCAAAAACATGTTGCAAATTTTAAGCTGAGGACAGCTATGTTCAAAACACTTCTAAAGTCATTAAAGCATGTGCCAGGTGAATGAGTGCAGAGTTGCTATTTTGGAGGAATCATCAATTGTTTAAAAAAAAAAAAATTAAAAAAAAAAAAAAAAATTAACTGATATAAGCCTTGAAGATGAGCTTTATTCATTTTTTTTTTTTTTCTTTAATGTCAGATCTCTACCACTAGATCGTTGTTAATGAAAGACTTGCCATAAGGAAATAAAACTTTCTATTCAGGTATTGAACTGCTGACAACATGCAACAAAGAAAGGCTACAAAATATTTAGAAAAAAATTGTTACTCTTTTTCTTATGTATTTTGTTATTTTATATATTTATTAATCAAGTGATACTAATATCTATGTAAACATTATTTCCATGTAGATTTATATAAGCAATAAATATATAAAATAATAGAGTTCAGCAGTAGAGATTCTGATCAAATTGACAGATATGAGTCTGGATTCAGGATGTTGATACCTTTGTTATTGTTTTGCATTTGGTTACAGATTTTTTACACACACTCAAATCATAGTAATAAAATTTCATTTTTTCTCATACTTTCTAGAATGATTTAATTACAAACCAAGAATAATACAATTTAAATTGCCACTTTACAAAAGAGTACATTTGAAACTTAACGTTTGAATTAATGTAAAAGAGCAATAATCTCTCAAATTCCATTTATTACATGATTATTACACTGTATATAAAATTTACAGCTGTACGTCTTCAAACAATAAATTGCAGCTGCTCTGTAAGAAAGATTTTTTATGACAATTTTTTTGTAGAGAATTTAATTCTGTATTTATTGTAAATAATGGGTTTTAAAAGTTTATAAAAGATGTAGGAAAGAAAGCATTTCTTTGTAGTGTCAAAACCATTTTCACAGTTTAAATATACACTATTATACAAAAGTTATATGTTCATAAGATTCAAATTTTAAAAACTGTGGCTGTAGATATGTAATGTGTTCTTTAAATTTTATTTCTTAGTTTCTTTTAAATAATTAAATATCAAAGTTTTGGAATGGTAATGATATTTAACATTTCAAGAATTGATACACTTGAATCAAAGTTCATTTTGTACACAATCATTTGGCACCAGTAGGATGAAGAAGTTTGTCTTGCAAAACTTATAATCAGATAAAACCAACCACAAATAATATGAATAGAGCCAGGTTTGCATATTAAAAATAATTGAATCCTTAAAAGAGAGCTGATGTATATTAACTGAAATAATGCACAATGAGAAAAAAATTGTACTGCAGTTCTAATTCATAGCTAAGACAAAAACGTGCCTATACCCAAATCCTCATTACAATATCACTTCATTCATACAAATTTGCCTAATTATTTGTATTTTCTTTCTTAACACATTAACATGAGGAGAAATATTTTTATAGTATTAATCAAAACACCACAACAGTATTTTTATTGTTATTTTGAATAATTTTACAGAAGTTGACAGGTTAGCCTACTAAGCACTTCTACCTACAAGAAAAACCATTTTCAAATGGCTCAAGACAGGCTGACTGCAAAATAACTGATTTGCTTCTCAGACAAACCAATTAACATTTCAGAACCTATCTAACAATAGATTTTATGTTACAAACATCAGGTCATTCATATTTTTCTCGAAAAAAAAAAAAAATTCTACATCAACAAGTTAGTAATCTTCAGTTTGTAATTCATTAATTTATTTAATGGAAATGTAAGATATGATTCCAGTTATAGGATCAACTTCAGCTACCAAATATTACAAAAACAATAACCTTTATATGAATATTTTCCCCATTCATTTAAATAAAAGGCATGAACAGCAACAACTTTGTTACTTACTCTTAATGCCCCAAATATACATTTCTCTTACAAGATAAACAAAAAATTAAAATAAGGTTAGTTTCCAATCATTTACATTTATTTTATGAATGAGAATGCAAGAGTATTGATGTTCACTGGTGGTGTTGCACTTAAATCATAAATAAATCTTGCATCATTAACCATATGCTGTGTTTGTTTTTTTCATTTTTCTTTAAGAATCATAGATTAACAAGACACTCAAGATGAAATAGGAATGAAAATCTGTTTATGGAATCTTAACAGATTGCAACTAAATTTTCAATAAAGTCCAAAATGTAGCATCCATTTAATTAAGGATTTTTTTTTTTTTTTTTTTTTTTTTTTTTTTTTTTTTTTACACACACACTTTCAAAGTCTTAAAATGCTCTTAAAAACTTAATCCTAAAAAAATTAAAAATCTGGAAAAAAAAAACTTCAACCAGAAAAAGCGAAAATAACTTTTGAAACAAACCTTACCAAAAATCAGACTTTACTTTGAAATGTCTTAAGATATAAAATCTTTTCATGGAAATTTTTAATGAAAATAAAAAAAATAATGAGGTCCTTAATGTGGAATTGCTTAAGTTTTTCATTATTTGTTTCTTTGACTTAAAATTAAAGTTTTAACTTTGACTTGAATCTTGTACTTGAAATTCAAGTGATCTACTTTTATGTTAATATTCTTTAGATTTCAACTTCTGAGGTAAACTACACAGAAGTTTTTATAATTTAGTATTTGTTCCTTGGTCTGAAAGGAGTCTAGAGCTTTGTTCAGCAATCTTTCTAGAGATGTGCCTCATTAAATTTGCCCACCCTCCTATGCCATGAACAGGTTAATAAGAGTGGATAGGTTTGCCTACCACCTGGCCCATAATCCTTACAAGTTTATTGAATAGAAGTTGAGGTTTATCTCTGGTTTCCTGTTTAGAATGTGGCTTATGGGTCCCTTTCTTCTATGACCATTTAAACTTTTTGATGATCTGACTGAACAGTGGCTTTGACTTTTCTTCATTTTGAGAGTACCAGTTTGCCAGTTCTTTGGGTAGCATCACAACTCATAGTAAAGAGCCCAAACTCTTTGGTAATGCTTAGAGAGGCTACTCTGGTCAATAGTTGTATATTGGAGTATTTGCAGTGCCTGGATAGATGTCCATACATCTACTTCTGGTTGGTGACCCTAAGCCATTATGCTTTCATCTTAGCCATCTTCCAGCTTCTTTGTATTGCCATGGATGATGGACATGGATAATTATCTTGGCCTTTTTCTCCTTAAAAATCAAAATAGTCTTGAGAGTAAACAAAAAAGAATCACCTACCCCCAGTCAACCTTCCTTTCTTCAATATTTGTACCAATTTCTGTAGTGTAGAATTTTTTTATCTTCATACATTATCTTGATATCTTCACACTTTGTGAAACTAATTTAAACTATCACTACCAATGAATTCTTTGTTCCAGGCTATCTTCCTCTTTGCCAAAAAGATTCTAGGATACATATGCATAGCCTTGGTGTTTACATTGGGGAAAATCTTCCAATGGCAAGAACATCATCATCAAGTCCATAGATGATTCTTTCACGTGATTTCAACTTTATTGCAACTCTGTTAGCCATCTTTTTCTTTATTGCTCACCTTCTTCTCAGGACTGTCACATATTTGATAGTCTAGAAGTGACTCTCTCAATAAATTCATTTGCAAATATTTTTGTGTTTGGATGATTTTAATGCTCATCATGTCAAGTGACTTAATCATTCTAATGTTAATGATGCTGGCAGTATCCAAACTTTCAATTCTTTCATTTCTCAGTCAAATAGTGAATTTCCCTACTTATTTCTGATCAACATGCTTCTTTACTTGATTTTATTCCTTACCTCCTCTCCTGGATCTTGTTGAGCATCACAACTGTCTTCTTGGTAATTCAATTCACGCTGTAGTATCTGTTGACATTTCTTTTGAGTTGTCTATTAGACTGTTTCTCCTATTCATAAGACTTGTTTCTGTCCTTAGCAGACACTGAGGTTTCATCTTGGGTAAAAGCTGGAATAAATACTTTTGTGTCTTGCAAATATCGGGTGAATTTCCTCCCTGGCTCACACTGGCTTGTTCAGCTGCATTAGCTCACAGAAATCACTTTTTCTGGCTGTACCAACATGATCGTCCCAATCGCAACAAAGTTCTTTGTGTCTTCTTATAATAATTGTAAACATCTCCTCAATGAGGAAATGTCTTTGTGTACTGACAAAAAGAGGCACTGTATAGCATCTAACAAGTTTGGTTCTTGTGACTATTAACAGCTGTGTAACATTTACCTCACTAAATTCTTTCTAGAATTGTTCCCCCTGCCACTGGATTATTTTTTGAGGGTGCAAAAACATGAATACCTACTGTTTTAAAATTGTTATAACTTTCTTTGTATTGTGCGTATAGATTATATTTTTTGTATACTAACAAAAGAATGGGTAAGTAATATTATATAATGTATTAAGTTTTGCATGCATATTTTGACATTGAAAACAAAATAAAAAACAAAAGCATTAAAAATTTAACATACTTTAACTTTATTACCTGTTGTGGAGTCCTGGGGTGCAATAAGAAGCAAAATGGCTAAGGCAGCTTTGATTTTGTCAAAAATGTGACATGCTTCCACATGTTTACATACAAGTAGATACCAACATTTATTCCTTTCCTTGACTAGCATATTTATTTATCTCATTGACAAATAAACTTATTTTGTCATTTATAAATGAAAAGCTATTAGATACATCCACAGGGCCAGTAGGTTCCATAAAATTAGTCAACCATGGATGATAGTAATCGCTCAGAACCTAGTGACTATCATTGTTTTCCTCCACATCACTAATGTGGTTATCATCTCCCAACCACTTCACCATCAATATCTGCCTGAGTAAAGCCTTTAAAATTATCATCAGAGTCCGAATCAAACTTCTGAATAAAGGCTTCATTGGATGTTGATGCAGCCATTTTTGTATAAAAAATAAAAATAAATAAAATTAACGTGGATTTAATTGATGTTACACCTTGTGTAGTGCATAGAATTCAAAATAGCATTGGAAAACAGAAGTTTAGCCTCATTCCAAAGCAATAGTGGGCCATTTCCAGCTTAAAATACCAGAAATAACAGTTGACAAGTGCCTATTTATATTAGGTTGGTGCAAAAAAAATGACGTAATAATGTCGTTTTTTGACGTTAAAAAATACGTCAAAAAACGACATTATTACATCATTATTTTTGCACCAACCTAATAGCAACCGTCTCAAAGCAACAGAATGTGCCTACAGCGTGCAAAGGGAGAGAATTCTAGGGTAACGGTTAAATAAGAGTAAATTTTTTTATCCCTTTTCTCTTCATTCAATTTGTATTTTTCACATCTTTTGCTAATAAAGCAGAATGTTTTGCTGGTAAATTCTCTTCCAATTCTACTTTTGACTTTTCTGAAGTATCTTTGTTTGACTTTCCAATTAGTTCTGTGTGATATGCCTATAACTCCATCCAGAGTTTATGCTATCATCTCTAAACTGGATTATGCGGACTTGATGGCATCCCTGCGATAGTTCTTAAGCAATGTGCTCCTAAAATGGCTCCTGTTCTCATCTAAAGTCCACAATAAATGCCTTACTGCTTCTTGGTTTCTCGCTTGTTAGAAATCCTCTTCTATAGTTTCAGTCTTTAAGAACTCAGAACCACCTGATCCTTCTAACCACCAGTCTCTTAGCTAACATTGAGGAAAGTGATTTGGCTAATGTTTTCCACTGATATGTAAACTTAACTTAAAAAAGCGAAAAAACATGAAAAAAAAAAATATATAAAAGCAAAAAAAAAAAATATAAAAAGAACAAAAAAGATAAGAAATAAAATCCAGCAAAAAAAAAGTTATTGGTTCACATTAAGAAGTAGCAATGATACTACAAATTTCATGAATATAAAAATTTAATGGCTGTGCATTCAATCTATTTTCTCAAATCTCATTTTGTAGACAAGATGCAAATACCAAGTTTCGTGAAAGAGATATGTAAGGCAAATAAAGCGACATGGAGGCTCGATGATGGTTGATGAACAGAGCTTAATGTCGAAAGGCCCAGTTATATATTATAGAAAAACATGTGAAAGCTTGATTGCATTTAATAATTACTGGAATTAGCTGTGAAAAAAGAACTCAGAAAATTAATTTTCTTTCAATAAGTTAAAGAGTTCTTAGAGATAACATTGTTTAAGTGAATAAAACCCTATACCCTACCACTACACATTCTGACTTAGGCAAAAATGGTAAGAAGTAATAAAAGAGTTCCTTTGCTGAAAACCAAAAAAAATCTAAATACCATCAAGATTAAATTGTTTATATAAAGTTGTATCTATCAGATTATCCTTAGGAAGAATAATTTTGGAGGACGTGATTAGTTGGAAGTGGGTTTCAACAAAAAATAATCAATGGACCATAGTTTTTGAGAAGCAGGTTATCAGAATTTACTTTAGTGGTTATCTGGCAATATGCTTTCCAGAACAGAGATTCTTAGAAAATGTAAATTAATGGAAAAAGTCATATTAGTACTTCATTGCAGGCCGGGTGAATTCCGTGTGTGTGTGTGTGTGTGTGTGTATGTGCACACATTGGACATACTTTGAAGTGTTCTGCTAAGGCTACTATAGAGAAGTGACATGTGGGGGGGGGGAGATGGTGACAGACAACAAGAAAAGCAGATTGTAATAGCAGTGATAAGAACAAACCAGTAAAAATTATAACTTTTAAAAAAAAGTGGGAGAAAAAGCAAGGACAAAGTATTGTCATCATCCTCATGGTTTTAGACAATTCAAATTTCAGACTATTGTATATTACTGTCATTAGAATTGGGAAAAGAAAGATACTAGTTTGAAACACCTATTAAACCAACTTCTAAAATACACTTTTCGTTAAAAGATTGTTAATGTATTCTAGTCTTCATTATTCCTGGATTTTGATTAATCTTGAGAATTTGTCAAGTTTATTTCTATGTGATATGTGACTGCCATGAGTTTGTAATATTTCAACCTTGATCTTGGGACTTCATCAGATCTAAAGACAATGTAGGTAAAGTATCTTGTCTAGGACATTGTTAGACAATAGACCATGACAACTGACCAATACTCCCAGCAATAGTCCTACATCTATACCAGAAATAAAAGGCAAAGCAGAAACATACACATCAAACCACCATATCTCTATCTGGGTATAGTATTACATTTGGTATTGTGAATAGTTCTTAACTCTAAGGTTACCATGAAAAGACAGTGTGTGGTGTTACATTTAGTAACCAAAACATCAAGCCTGTCCTGGTATAGCATTACCTTATGTCAAAGCATAATATTAACTAGTATTTGAAAATTAATGAACATGATTGTGTAGAGTCTCAGAGTGTTAAAAAGGCCTTGAGATAGGAAAAACGAGAAACATTTATGACCAGTGAAATTTGAATTAAAAAGCCAGAAAAATTAAAACCAATGTAAAAACTGAAACAGAAAACAACAAACATATAAAAATTTGAGCGTTCACTCGACTCCAAATTTATATAAATAACAGAAGCATGCCAAGATTTTGACAGATATATACTTTTTACGAGATTTTAAAATTAAAATCTTAGAACAAGGATGAGAATAGTGAAATAATTTTATGAGGAAACTAAAAAGTTCCTTGAATATTATAGTCTTTTTTTTTTTTTTTTTTGCAGCATGGAATCTTGTAAGGGTTTTTAATTTTAAATTTAGCCTTCAAGAGCACAGTAGGATTTTCATCTTCAAAGATGAGGCTAAAAGAACATTGTTTTGCAGCAAGCTGAATAAATTATCATCAAAAAATGAATCAAACTAAACAGAAACTTGTAAAAAAAAAAAAAAAAAAAAAAAAAAAAAAAGGACAGCCCATTTGTCTCAATTGCCATGACATCTCTCACAAGATAAATTTATCAGATTCCTTTCATTTTTTTTCTTCAGACAAAATCTCTTGAACGAAACATTAACTGATATTTACCGGAAATTTAAGTGAAAATCTTATAAAACATGTGTTAAAGCTGTGAAGAAGAAATTATTTTTTTTTTTTTTTTTTTTTTTTTTTAATATAAAAGCGGTCGGTACAAGCAGAAAATACCATGAAAGAAAGGAAATATATCATTAAATTGATTGTTCATATAAACAAAATAAATTTTCATCTTTTTGATTTAGTGTTACAACACATTTTTTTTTTAAGCATTTCACCCCAAGCAAGGCGAGAAGCCACTAGGATGCAAGGGGTTACAGAAAATTTGGAGCAGGATCAGATAGGAGTGATAGAAGAAAGGATGAGGAAAAGGATAGTGGAAAGATCGAGGCAACTGGAGATGTCGATTGACATTACATTTGAATAACTAGAGATTATAGCTCTCAAGGAAACTGGAATAGGGAAGGGAGTTCCACAGGCGAGAGGTGCGAGACATAAAGCTATTGGAGTAGAAGAGACGGCTACATTTAGGAGTTTCGACAGTGAAAGGGTGAGAGTGGGATGCCAGCCTCGTAGGGCGCTTGAACACATGAAATCTGGGAACCAGCGAATGCAACACCTCGGAGCAAATGCCATGAAAGTATTTATAAAACAGACAGAGAGAGGTGACGGCACATCTGTGAGAAAGTGACTGTAGACGAGATGCCAGAGCAGGGCCAATCATATTGCATATCCGCCTCTGGAGCCTATCAAGAACCCCAAGGCAAACAGAAGGGGCTCCAGACGATATATGGCAGCAATACTCCATGCAAGAGCGAATTGTTGATTTGTAGATCTGGTGGATCGATTCCGGGGAGAAAAATTTCCTGGTGCGGCACAGGGAGCCAACTTTCCTTGTGGTGGACGAAGCAATTGACTCAATGTATTTGTTCCATCTCAGGTCAGCAGTCAACGTGAGACCGAGCAGCCGCAGAGAAGTGCTCTCGAGAAGATGAGCATCAGACATTCTAATGGAGGGCAGGGATAGAGTGGGGCCTAGGATGGAGCCTTGAGGAACGCCTGCATTTGTGGGATAGGAACTGGAGGAGAATCCATTGAGAAGGACCTTCAATTCACGGTTTGACAGGAATGATTGTATTAGGTCAAACAATCAACCCATAATGCCATAACCCTGGAGCTTGCGAAGAAGGCCGGCATGCCAAACCCTATCAAACGCTTTGGAGATGTCTAGGGCCACGGCACGAGCTTCCCCGTTATTTTAAATAGCTTGGTAGACAGTTTCAGTGATGGCCGTAAGCACATCAGCTGTAGATCGGGCAAAGCAGAAGCAATATTGCTTGTCTGAGAGCAGATCATGGGATGTAAGGTGGTTAACCACTTCGGTATTGATTAGGGCTTCAAAGACTTTGCCGAAGAGGGGTAGGACACTGATAGGACGGTAGTTAGAAGAGTCAGAGGGGTCGCCAGAGTTCTCAAAGACAGGAACAATCAAAGAGGACTTCAAGCAGACAGGAAAACAAGATTCCGTGAGGCAGTAGTTATATAGTTTAGAGAGGGCGGGCGCCAGTTCATGCGCGCATTTCTTCAAGACAATGGCTGGTATCCCATCTCCACCACTAGCCTTGTTGGGGTCTAAATTGGAGATAATGCCCAATACCAAAGACGGGATTATGTGTAACCCACTAAATAGGGCCTCAGTTCTAAGAGGGAAGTCAGGTATAGGTATACTGGAAGAGTCGAGCGTTGAGTTGAACGAAAATTTCCGAGCAAAGCATTCAGCCTTGTCGGCAGAGGAGGTCAGGACTTCGAACTGGTTGAACAAAGGAGGTATAGAGGGTTTGCAATTGTTCAATATGCTCTTGCAGAGACGCCAATAATTTTTGGAGACAAATTTGCAAGATGCAATACGCTCTTTCATCCAAGCAGCAAATAGTGACTTAGCATCATTGAGGAGACGCTTACACTCGTTACGGGCGGAGGCAAAGAGACGTCTATTGCAGTCAGATATGTCGCTACGAAATAAGTGAAAGAAGTAGTTCCTATGGACAATGGCAGCTGAGCAAGCAGCGGAGAACCAGGGGGAGGAGCGTGACTTGACCCTATATTTCCTTGAGGGGATGAAAGCGTCGATTCCAGCTTTAACCCAGGATGAGACCTCAGAAGCACATTCTTGGATGGACAGCGTAAAGACAACATCCCAGGGGACATCACGGAGGAAATCACAGAACGCGTCCCAGTCAGCTCGTTGATAGTAGAATGAAGTTCTAGTGGTAGGAGGTTCTTCGCAGCGGGTGAAATTGAAGGAGATGTTAACAGATACTACACTATCGAGAATCCCACAGTCTTGAGAGGATGGTGAGCGGTAAAGGAAGAAGAGATAGCTTACCGCATTGAGAAGAGATAGTCAGAGACACATGTACGACTGGTCTGGCGATTTGAGAGACAACTCTCTGGCCAGAGGGAGATGGTCCTTGACGTAGACAGCAAGACCGTGCATGTGGGTTAGAGTTTCTTTTCTGAGGAGAGGAAGGTAGCTTGTGATCGAGAGATCAGAAGAGGGGATAGACAAGACAAGGTTGGTCTCACAGAGAGCCAGTATATCCAGACAGTTTGCAGTGAGGAAAGATTCCATACTGCAGTAGTTTGTTCTAATGCCACGGATGTTGGAGAACAAAATGTTGAGGGGTTTAGGTGATTTTTGAGGGGCTGGTTTAGGATTACTTTTTCGGTCTTTGTAAGTCATGTGGAATTTTGGTTGGAAGATGAGACTGCCCAAAGTAAAAGAAGCAGACAGTTATTGACCATGACGTGGGCAGAGAGGAGTTGGCACAACCTGCATCATAATGTGGCCTCAGGTTTGCCCACCGGAGGTGACTACAGGGACACCTCTCAAGATGCTACGCAAGAGTTAGGGCTCCTAACTACCAGTCGGAAACAGCAACCAGAGAACTGTTAACCGTGTACCCTCAGAATGAAGAGATGATGCCACAGACTGCACACATCACGGGAGAAACAGAGCTGCACTAATACAGAGGCCAGAGAGAGTACCAGGAACCCTTTCCTAAACAAGGAACAAGGCGTAAGCCTCTACTCATGTCCAAGAGAAGTGCTTACATTAAATAATAATTTTACATCATTAACCATATTATCTGACTAACTTTTATTTCATGCCTACCTATAGTGTACATAATACTCAAGGCACAAAAACATTTATTCTGTTATAAGTATCTTAAAAATCCATTAACTGCTTCATTAAATGCTTCATGGAATTTACACAGAATCAACTATGACTTGATATTGCCAAGTACCAAATAACTAACAAAATCATTAAGAGTAAAATTTTTACATTGTTATCAAAAGAAATTCTAGATCAAATAATTCCAGGTTTTTAACCAACATACTGAGTACAACAATAATGGAGAACAAATTCTAATGTAAAGAAAAACAAAGACATTCAACTTAGAAATAAAAAAAATTCAATATCCAGATATAAAAAGAAAAATTGTACACATGTTCAACTTAAAAAAAAAAAGTCAAAGTTATTCAATAAAAGTAGCTCCAGTGTTAAGAATGGATATAATATCAGGGCTTTAATCAATGCTGATGCAACTCTCTGACAAACAATATGGCTTTCGTTTTGCCAGATCTACCACTGATGTGCTAACGGCTATCACTGAATATGTATATCAAGCTCTTCATAATAATGGTGAAGATCAAGCTGTGTCTCTAGATATCTCAAAGGCGTTTGACAGGATTTAGCATTCTGGTCTTCTACATAAGCTCCAGGGCTACGGTATTACTGGCTATGTGTTTGATTTAATCCAATCATTCCTATCAAATCATGAAATAAAGGTTATTTTGAATGGGCTCACTTCCAGATCCTTTAACACAAGGGTCCTACACAGTCTCTGATCGTCCTGATATCATCAGTTCCTAAGTAGGCATTTATGCTGATGACATTACCATTTACTCTTGTCTCAATAGCAAATCCATCAGAGTTGTAAAAGTTGACCTGGCTGCTGCTCTTGAAAAGGACCTCCAATCAGTGGTTAACTGGGGCAAGAAATGGCTCATAAATTTTAATGCCTCCAAAACTAAGCTGCTCTCATTTAACCACCATAGAGAAACTTCTGTGCCTACCATCAGAATGGCCGATGCTAGATTCCTGGAGAGCAGCACACTGCACCTTCTTAGCCTTACATTTTCAACTGACTTGAAGTGAAATGCCTACATCAAATCAATAGCTGCATCTACTGCAAGGAAATTTGGGTCACTGTGTCATGCCAGAAGGTTTTTCTTTTCAGAGTCAATCTTGCACATTTACAAATCTACCATTCATCCATACATTGAATACTGTTGTCATATCTCATTAGTAGTTCCTGCTACTAATCTCAAATTTCTTGACAAAATCCAAAGAAGGATCTGCAATGTAATTGATCCTGACTTGGCATCTCAAGTTCAGTCCCTTTCTCACCAATGTGACACGACTTCCCTGTCTTTTCTAGAAATATTTTCATGGCTACTGATCTGACAAGCCCCCCGCCCCCCGGTGCCTGGACTACATGTGTTTAAGCATGCTACTAGATTAGTACTTAGGTCCCACCCTTTTATTGTTGAATTAGATAAATGAAACCACCAATTCTACACCAAAATTTTTTTTTCCACACTTCCCACCTGTGGAAGTCCCTTCTGTTTCCTTGCTTCTCTGATGACTACAATCCGCAAAAATTTAAATGCAATGTCAATCGCAATCTTCTATCTTCTTGAACCCCATTCAGCTTTTGTCCTTTCCTTGGTCCCCTCTATACCCAGTCTTTTGTCTCACTTTCACTCTCTGTAATCCCCTTCTGTTCTAGTGCTATTTCTGCTTTGCTTGGGGTGAAATGATTAAAAAAAAAAAAATATATATATATATTGAAGCAACTGCATAGTTGGATCAGGTGTGTTATTCTTGTTAGACAACACATCAATGATGATAGCCTTCAACAAGTCCTTGGTCTGAATGGTCTGCTGGTTGGGTCTCCTCTCAACAATTCCCTAGATGTAGTTATCCAGGTAATTCAAATCAGGAGAGCTATGAGGCCACATATTGCAGGTGACCTGAACATGAAAATTCTCAACTAGCAACCCTTGGGTTACATGAACCATATGAGAGAAAGAGTCCTGCTGAAACATGTACAGCCATATAACTCAATCCAAGTCTTCACCCCCAATGTAGACAGAGGCATTGATCCTGAATCCAAGCTGAAAGGCAGCAGCATACATTGTTCATGAACCATAGGATCAAAATAGATATTGTGAACTTATGCATCACCATTAATAACTGTGGGATTTGCATAAATCTGCCTGTTATTCCTCCTATTCAACTGGTCATCTGAAAGAAGCTTGATATCTTAAGTACAAACAACTAGTGCCATGAGTATTGTACCAATTAAAAAAAAAAAAAAAAGAAGGAAAGATTCATGCTGTAGTGGATACACGCAGACCTATAGCCATTTAATGCATATCCCAAAACATTTACACTAGTATATACATGGCAAACTATGAATGCAAAATAAACTTAACATATTAAAAGACCATTAATTTACATAATATTGAAAGCTAATTTTGAAAAGGTTTTCTTGATTCAAAGTAGATGTATAAACATACATGCTGAATCATTCATCTCTATGCACATTATATGTGACAACTCTATACAACCTGGGTGTGTGGGTAGCATAAAATGATGTGGAAAGTGAAATCAGCATGCCGAGTTCAAATTCTGACAAAGTATGTTGTATTCACTTCACACTAATATGCTTGGAAAAAGCATGAATCCATATTACTCTAGCTGGAGATTAAATAATGAACAAAAGATATAAGGCTTAAACCTTAGACAAATCTGGAGTAAAGTCCCTAAGACAGATGGATGGCATACTGAATCATCATTTGGCAACTCCTGAAGCTGTACTGGTACCAAACCATATTGGTTTATTTTAGACTATGGACAATACAGGTGGGCAGCCAAAGATCTCTAGTTTCTATCCAGACCTCTAGTGACCTGTACTACACCATTATATCAGATAAATGGATGCCAATACAACATACAGTCCAATAAATATTGTCTGTCCATAAATCTGTAACTATGCATGTTTATGTTCCTCACAAAATTCTAAGAAAGAGAGCTATCTGAAAGACAAAACTTCTCAATTTCCCACTGTCCACAATTTTAGTTACAATACTTAAGAGAATCTAGTTTCAAAATGGTGCTCACTTAAAAAGTAACTGAAAAATTAATATCTGGTACAAATTTTTTGATGAATGCCACAAAATAAAATGAAATGTATCACATGAAGAGGGACAAGAATAATGAATAAAAAATAATATATGACTGATGTCAATGAAGTGCAGCAATACAAAAATATAGCCATTGTACACTGGTTTGGTTTGCTTTTTGTTTTACAGCATATCAACCTCAATGCCGACAACAATTTTTTTTTTTTTTTTTTTACCCTGGTAATATTTTTGTTTTGTCAAAAACCTATTTCTGGTAATATTTTTTCCCAAAAAATGTATAGCTGGTAATATTATTTTTCAAAAATGTACAGCTGGTAACATTACTTTTTCAAAAACATATTAGAGGTCTTGCTGTTGGACGTAGTTTATCGTCATACCCAGGACGCGGATGTAGTTTATTGTCATACCCAGGATGCCACTGTACACTGGAAGAGGAAACAGAAGCTATGCATAATTTCAATGAAGTCTTATGAATGGTACCTTATTTCTTCAACCAAATGTCATATATTCATCAGAAAAAAAATTGCAGTTAGATTTATTGGTATGTTAAGTGTTTCATTAGTGTGAAGAATTTTTTCATGCTTCTAAAGTGGACACTGTCCAGAAATTCTAAAAAACAATTTTATTTTTTAATTTCCCCCACCAAAAAAAAACTTTAAAGTATTTTCTATTATAGTTGTAAAGTTTCTTTTTTTCTTTTAACTGAATTAAAATAAAAACCTGAAAAATTGACAGTAATTATGAAAACAGTACAAAAGTCAATATAAATTAGAAAAAAGTTAATTTATAGCTGCACTTTTTGCAATCAGTACATCAATGGCACAATTTGTCACCAAGTTTGCTAATTTAGAGAGTATAAAATTGAGGGATTTTTTTTTTCGTACATTCATTATAAGCAGTTTCAGCTTATCGGGACTGTAATATTGATAGGTGGCAAGAGTACACATCAAAGAGATGTGTACTCTGATGATATTCATTCATTCCTCATATATTTTCTACCAGATTATGATCTAGAGACAAAGCAAACCATTTCATTAAAGAAGAAAAGTGAGGTGCAAAACAATTGTCATTGCAGAATACCAACTTGCATTTGTTCTGTTAAATGAATAAATTTTTCCTTTCTCCTCTATTGGTCACAATGGAATCAAGCATCACTTGGTACACTGTTCCATTAACAATAACTAGACAGCATAGGCTACAGCCTTTAAAGTCATTCCAGACCATAATTCCTTCACTAACAAACATACAAGAAATCTTTTCAATGTGTCTTATCATAGATCATACCAAAAAAAATTTGTCAAAGGATTGACAAAGTTTTTATCTATTCAGATCATAATCTGCAAATCAGGGTGCTCTTTGAAAATGATCTCTGCCCACTGGCATTTAGCTTCTTTGTGGCATTTATGCAAATACAGTTTCAGCTTAGCTTGTGCAAGTACTACATGAGTGTTACTAGCAATGGAAGATATTTGCCACATCTGGTTTATTGCTTGTGCAGTTTTCTGAAAAGTTTTTGATTTTTTAATTTGGTCTCTTACAATTCATAATTTAAGCCACTCTGAAATCTTATTTTTGGCCAGCTCATTTCCATGCTCACCAGAAACATGAGAAAATTTCAGAAAATTGAGAATCACAGTGGTAGACCAAGATATCCATCAATTTTGTAGAAGGTAGCTTCGCAACATCAAAGTGAATTTTCTAATGCATGCAAAGAACCTTTCGGCATTTACAAAGTGCTCTTCAGTATTACAATTACAGAAAAGCATCAAATTCACAAGTGTTTTTATAATTGCTGGACACTAAGAAAATGAGCTTTAATTACAAAATGAAACTCACCTAACTATTAATCAAAGAAAATATTTTAGAAGTATATCTACAGTTCACTTACAGATCTTCTAAGCATGAAACACTTAATTAAAAAAAGAAATTGATAATTTTTTCATCGTTCTTAATTTCTAATTTTAACTTTTAAGGAAACCTTGAATATAATTTTTATCCATATTTTAGAACCTGTATCCTCACCATTTTGGGCCAGTTTAAACCGTCAATCTTTCTCACTGTAAATGCTACAAATTGTACACACACGCAGAGTCCAGAGTCTAATACAGTGTAACCCGGATATAAGAGAGTTGTTGGGACCGGAGAAGAAGTCTCTTATATCCGGGTTTTGTCTATTGGGGGGGGGGTAAGTATGGCTCTAATTTGGGACCAGAGAAAATCTCTCTTATATCCGGGTTACACTGTATATACTTTTAAAAAAATGCATTGCAAAATTACTTTGTGCCATTATGTATTTTTGTAAGCGACATAAATCAAACATTAACTAGCAAATCTTTATTAAGACTAAAATTAAGTTAGATTTCTACAACTTTCATACAATATTTCTATTTACCTAAAAAAAAAATGTCAACAAGTAATCATTATACAAGCATTATTTTATAGTGAAGGCAATCAAGGGAGATAATACTTTTCTAGTTGCTTCCCTTACATCAAGTTCATTAATTTTGCATATTTTTTTTGTAATTCTTTACCCCACTCGAATGAGTGGAGTAAATTAAGACTAAAATGAAAATATCTTTTCATCACAAGATTAAAAATAAATAAATAATAATGAAATATATAAATTTTATTATAATTGCACTTTTAAAAATTGTGAAGATGAGGTGAGAGACAAAATAAAAAAGGGGAAAGTCATAAAACATTTTTACACATACGAAAGGTATGCAAATTATACAGGAATTATTTTTCATGCCATTTAAGTCTTAACTTGAAAATATAATACATTACAAGAGTTAAAGGATAACTGCTATTGAATGTTATCAAATTTTATATTTTGGATGCAGTTTCAATGTCAATATATCAGACAATTCCTAATCAAGCTTGCTATGTTCTATGTTTCTGTTTTTAATTGAACATTTAAAATGTTTTACTAGTGTCTTTATATTCTGAAAAACAAGAAACACTTTGCAGAACATGATTATTAATCAATAAACAGATTAATCAACATCTTCAAATATTTATGAAATGTCAAGTATATCAGAATAAGGCACAATCAGTGAAATTCAGGTTAAGAGTTATAAAGCTCCACCTCCAGTCAGTTGGTGCTCAACTAAGTACTTCAGTCAATAAAAATTGAAACCGTATACAATTGTATGTGTCCTGACCCTCAAGTGGTGACTGGTGATGAACTACAAGTGTCTTTGAAATATACCTGTTAGTCATCTGATAAGTAAAAAAAAAAACCTACTTCAAAAATGAAGAGTAGGCAGACAAAAATAATAGGAGATAACAGGTAATAATTAGCATAAAAATTAGAATGTAAGTATGAAGTCTGAATACATTAAGGTATATTTCCAAATTAAGACAAGTGTGTGTGTTTTATCTTTAAAGATGAAAGGTAAGCAATATACAAAATTCAAATTTTTGTTATTATTATTATTTAAGATTAGAGCTAAATGTCCAAAAGAAGGCATATGAAGCAGTAACCAAACCACTTCTGAAGCAAGAAAATAACAACTTTCTTACAAAGCTCTGCTTTTCTCCAATTTCTCTTTGTAAACCAAATATGAAGCAAGGCTACATTTGAAGAATACCCAGAGTACTGGATTTTGTTTGTTTATAAGAAACTTTTTAAAACTATGTTTAAGACCAGAAACACTCGTTCTTAGGCTCTTTCAATTTCAGTTGGAATAGATTGATCTCTATATAGAAAGAGATCATAGAAATTGATATAAATTGCACATCTTATTTAGATTGATGACAATATAGTCATTTAAATAAGCCAAAGCAATAAAGTGAAAACAAAATAAAATATCTAATAAAATTTAAAAATACAAACCCTATAATCCACCAAAATAATAACAGTAAAGTTTTTATAAAGTCTTAACAAATAAAAACAAATTCAAAGACTGAATGTGTTATGCTTTTTTTCAACCATTTAGCAAACAGTTGAAGAAGTGAGGAAGTAATAACTCATAATTGGCATGATTTAATATGGAGAAGTAGACACAGGTTAAATATTACAACTCAAAATGATAATTAAAAAAAAATGGTCAAACTTTTGCAAGAAAAAGTTATTGCTATGATTACTAATTCAATATAAACATATACTCTGGAGAGAGAGAGAGGGGAAAGTAGATTGGGTAGCAAAATGTGTAACCTATTCCTTAAAACAAAAAAAAAAACAAAAAAAAAAAAAAAAAACAACTTTCAAGCTGTTTGCTTTCGAGTGAGTCAATCCCCAAAATTTCATTGATACACATGGCTCGGGTGTAAGGGACATAGTGATTGGTAAGGAGAATGGTTTTATTTACACGTCTACACTCTCCTCCTCCCTTCCACAAATGTAAGCAAACAGAAAGCATAAGAGACCATCAAAACCAGATGTGAAAATTTATTTTGTTATTCACTATGAAAACAGCTGTAGCTTTTATTGTTTATTAAGCTGCTTGCACATGTGCAAACCAAATGCAGTACATGGGGAAAGCTAAGAATGGACTGACTAACCTTCCCATCTGCCTCCACCTCATTTCCCCAACCCGACCTCGAAATGCTTTTGGACAGGTTGAAAAGTGTGTGTAGGGGGAGGGAGAGAGAGAGAGAGAGAGAAGCAAGTACTTGATAAGCATTGTGAACACCAAACATAACACCATAGACATGATATGTTGACTGTAGAGTTTCAGATCAATTCAAGTCAAGTAACAATACCTAACCCCCTTCCTAGCACTAGACTTGAACTGTCCTGTCCAAACCCAAAGCAATTGCTGCTGTTTAGGTTGATAAATGATAGGATCCACACATGCATGCACTTGTCTCTAACAAAAACTAGAGGAAAATAATATTTGATGGAGGTTAAAAAAGAAGAAAGCACAGCCAGCTTCAGTCAGCATGGGGGAGTGGGAGAAAGTGCAGGATATGAAGAGGAGGAAAAGAAAGGACAAGGGGGGGGTAGGTTGGCTAAAATCACAGATGAAATATCAAACACAGGCAGAGTAAAAGAAAAAATTTCACTGAAAATTTTAACGTAGACATTTTCTGTTAAATTTTTTCCATCTATATAGATTCAAATATATGACGCCCCCTCAAAATCATTATTTTTATTATAATTCTATCTTACTCTTTAAAAACACCCACTTTTCAGCCAAACTGCTTTTTCCTTGGCTGAAGAATATTTGGCAACTGATATATAAATTCAAGACTAAAAAATCAGCCATAAAACTACCATATTGAAAATTTATTCAACAAATCAGTGACACTGGATTAAAGAAACAGGATACATTATAGAGTTGATTTTTATTGATACTTTGCAAGAAGGTAATGGGATATTACATCAAAAAGCAGGTATTTATTTCCAGTCAGTATTGGCAGTGATAAAATATGACATGGTTCCAACAAATGGCTGTAAATGTCAATATTATACATAATTTTGAAAATGCAATTTTTCATTTATTTATGTCTCTCTGGTGTTTAGCTGTAATGTTTTATTACTTTAGATGAATTGTACACTTAACCAACTGTGATCACATATTGTATTAATCCCACATTAAGGATTAATTTAATACATTTATTCAGAACTTGTATTAGGTTGGTGCAAAAATAATGATGTTTTTGACATTCAACTTCAAAAGAAAAACGACATTATTTTTGCACCAACCTAATATTATGCACTGTTCATATAATTTTATCAAATTTTTAACACTATTTTTTTAAAACACAATGTAATACATGCAACATTGTCATTATGAACATTAAGAAATGTAAGGTTTTAAAATTTACTTCTTAGCATTTGGTTGGGGAAATATGTAAAGAATCTTTTATATATTGTCCACATTGATTTCTTTTTAGTAGGTTTATCTACAAATGTTCAGTCTAAGTATTTGAAAGAGTAGCATGATTAGCATATGCTGGATTTACAATAATGAGCAAGATTTTAAACCTCACAGAGTGCTTTAGAAATTCTTGCCTCTGTTCAGAAATGAACTATTGGTTATGTAGTGCAAAATGCATTCTCATCTATTATCTAAATTTCAGAGGTGAAGTATACATAATTTGATGAATCATTTAAACGTTTGTTTCAATCACAAGGTTTCAACCAGTCAGTTCTACTTTCCACAGATGTATTTCCCATTTAGTAATCAACTATTTTATTATTATTATTTTAATTCTCACAAAATAAAACCAACTGACCAATAGTTAGAAAAGCAGTTTTAGCACGATCAAAATTTAATCATTTGAAAGTGATGAAAATGACATTCATCTACAACAGAAAAGCATCTAATTTCCTTCTAGTTCAGCACACTGCCAAATTTCTTACAAGTGAAAACATCCCAGAAAAAAGATAGGAGAGTCTAGCGATCATAACAGTATTTATTTTCTACTTTTCACTGCCAACATCTCACCTCCCAATAGCTTAACAATACCACAAAATAATTCACTTCAAGGTTATACAGTGTGTGACAGAAATACTTACCAAATAATGGTAAGACAGTGGCAATAATTTCTTCATCTAGCTAATGTCTCACCATTATGTAGGAGGTGTTTCTAATGCACTTTGTATTTTGCTGAAGACAGACCAATGCTCACTGTTAACTGCTAAATAAAAGCTGAACTTCATGCTGATTGTCCAATAAAACTTGCTCTTGGATTACTTTTCTATTTAATAGGATAAATAATTAAGTCTTACCATCAAAGTACAATTTGGGCACCTTTCTATCAATACTACTGTTTTTTCCCAGCTTGATAATGGTTAATAGTTGGTGCAATTTAACAGAACTGTTTCCAGCATTGCCTCTTTACTATGAACAATAGTGTACTAATTTAATAATTCATCTGAAGAAGTATTTGTACTTTTGTTATGGCTAACATCAATTTGAATGTTGGAGAGCTGACCAGTATAAACATTGTGCTCAAAATAAAAATATCATTATAATTTGCTAATTCAGTTAAAGAGAACTTTTAAACTCACTTATTGAAGTGACTCAGTTAAGTCTGTCCATACATTTTTTTTTTTTATATTTTGTACAAACATCTGTACATTAATATCAATGTGTTCATATACTTGCTACAGTATTTGTAATGCTCTCTCTACCGATTTTTATTATAAATGAATGGCATAGATTTTTCCTTAACAATAAAATTGTGAATGAATCAGTAAATATAGAGTTACTTCTGACAGTAGAACTTGTATTTGAAGGAAATACAAGAAGCATGGTGACCTCTACATCTACATAGGCAAGTATAAACCAATGTATTAATACATAAGCATTTTATTTATGCATCAATTCTCTTATAGGAAGCATAGAATAAGTGCAATGCTGTCAAAACAACGACAGTGTGAAAGCTTCTATTTGTGAAGCTATCCAACCTTTGAGCAATTACAGATTTTACAAGTATTGTGTACTCTACAATCTTCTGGCAGAGTGTATTTTATAGCAATAAAAGAGTCAATTGATATAGCAAGTGAAAATTTGGCAAATGTGCAGCTAAGAGCAAAATGGATTTAGCCCAGATGTTGTTTGTCATGCACATTTTGTGCCCAGAAATTTTTCTTAAAAGTGCTGTCAAATTCAGGTTTAATTATTTTTCAATGTAAAGTAGTTGAAGCCAAAATAAACAACAAAAAGCATTTTAATGAGTATCCAATTAATTTGCTCACAAGATCAGATAATTACTGCACAAACATTAACTTAAATCATCCACAGATAGTGTGGCAAGAAGATGGTTACTCATATATCTAACAAGTTGTTTTTGTAACCTATTGTCAACCTCTGAAATAGATACTGAAATGTATTTTTACAAGCAAGCAAAATTCTGCATAAAGTTATAAAATATTTAATGATTTTAAAACAAAGAAGACAGCCCTTTTGTTATTTTAGAAGGAGAAAGAAATGTTTTCTTAGTTTCCATTATTAGAAATTGTAACAGATGAACAGTTGAAATAAGCAAGGGGCCAAGAGGCTATCCAGGAAGCAATAGCAAGTCAAGATAGAGAACAGATACACTTTATGGTAGCAAGACTGTCAGGCAGTGATAGGTGATGGTGCATAGAAATCAGAGGATATATTTAATGTAGCAATAAGACAATGAAAAACTGTCTGAAGATTTTTTTTACACTAAAAGATGGTGAGGGGAAAGACTGGTGAGAAGAAAAAAAAATGAGAAAAGAGGGTAGAATTTTATATATATATATATATATACACATACATACATAGCTTTATTAAAATGTTACATAAAAGTTGAAAAATTGTAAAGAACAAAAAGAGAAAAACAAACAAAAAAGGCAGATGAAACCAAAAAGAACAATCAAAATAAAGTTAAATATAAAAAAAAAAAAAACCAATAAAAACACATGGCTTACAAAGGGGCAGAGACAATTGAAGAAAGCAAATGTTTCCAATAAAAAGTGAAAGTTGTCAGTAGTTCTTTTATGAACAATATTGTAACTGGAAAAGCTCTCACCATTGCTACAGCTATTTGGCAAGGTCAGCCTACTAAACATACATCAAGGAAATTGGAGGAATCATGTACATTCACACCAGTTTCATTTGTGACATTGACAGTCAGATTGTCAAGTAAGACCAGGTCAATATGTACCAGTTTAATAACCGAGCGACCTCTTGTACTTTCTTTGATGGAGACAAGAATACTGAGTCGCTGCTTCCTTTTGGCATGTGCAAAAAGATGAATTTTCATCAGAATTATAATCAAACTTTATAAGCAATATATAAAGTCTAACCTTAGAGAGTCTGTTAGCAGAGGACATTGGTGCCAAGTGTCAGAGAGGATGGACAGACTGTTTAATAAAGAACTCATTGTTATAAAGCAATACTAAGACTTCATAAGAGGGTTCTGTTGTTGAAATACAAATATGAAGAGCACAAATACAAAACTATGCTATATACATTTGCATGTGTTACAGATGTACACATATTACAGACCTGCAGGAATAAATAGCAATGTTTGTATACTTGTACTATTGCAAGATGGTTATTCTTTATGTGAATATGTGTCTATAGGCAGGTAATTATACAAAGTATAGAAGTATATTCCTATGTAAACATACAATGCAGCCTTTATCATAGCTTTCCAACAACTGGCCAATGATTATCCCCACGTCGCATTCTGTTTCTTGATCTCATTGGTGTGCAATGAAAGCTAGGGATGGACCTGCTGCATGCTCACAAGGCAACACAATGAAAGATAAATGTCACATCATGAAATAAGAATACAAACACTGTTTCCCAAATTATATGTAGAGGTTTTATTCAGGGCTTTGCCCGTTCATCTGGATGGGTAGGTAGGTGATACTTGGGATAACTTCCTGCTTATGTCAACTCTTCCTGCCACCAACTCCTCATTGGCAATACAAAATGGAGGCTTCTAAATCACACGCCTGGATACGTCTGTCTTCTGCCAAGGGTAGACTAGAACTTAAGCATAACTTAATATAGACCAGCACCCAGATATACTCTGGAAATCCATTTACATCTCATTCCCATTTGGTTAAAGTGGATGCCACTTAGAAGACCAAACTTCAAAAAGAACCATCTGCTGGTCTATCAAAAAGAAACACTTGAGATAGAGTTAAAACCACCTCTTCGTTTTCTACTTGGATCTCTATAGTATCACATTTATACAGCATTGTTTTTGTAATGTGTGTGTGTTTGCATAACATTGTATGTACAAGTCAAATAATGGCTATAAGAATGTGAAGTAGAATCACCATACCGATTTCAAATTCTGGCAGAGTTGTTTACATTCACTTTTGTACTAATTAGCTTGAGAAAGGCATGAATACATTTCTAGTATTCCTCCCCAGTTATGGGTTAAATCAGTGAGCTTGGGTTCTCTAACCCTAGGTGGCAGCCAGTCTAGGACAAAGACGACTCTGAATTCAAAACCAAGAAAGTGGCAACAGGAAACCAAACCACCATCTTGCCTAAGAATAAGTCAGGACAAGGATTAATTTTTATTACTAGTACAGTGTAACAATATAACTTGTCACCACATGTTATTCAAGGAGGAGGAGATTAGCACAGCCAAGGAATTTCTTTTGCCCTGAAAAATGTCATATAGGTATTTTCTTAACATTGCACCCAAACAATCTCATAGTTCATGGGGTTGAACTGGAACCAAATATCATCTTGTAAGAGAGTATATACGAGGTGCTATGAATAAATTGTCGTCTAAATTACACAAAAATGAAAATAACACAGACATCTCATTTTAATAGATATATTTACCAAAATTACAAAAATATCTTGAAATACTAATAAGTGAATTTATTCAATAAAAATAACCATTTGCTTTAACCACGGTCTCCAGATGACTTTGGAATCTCTTGCAACTCTTCTAGACAGCATCCTTGTTTAAGTTGGTGGATGCTGCTAAAATCCTTGCTTTCAGTTCATCTTTGGTGTTACAAGGAGTTTTGTTGGCCTCTTGCTTGACTGTGACCCACACATAATAATCAAGGGGGTTGCAGTCTGGGGAGCTAGGTGGCCAGATGTAAAGGGTGATGTGGTTGCAGAAATTTTCTGGCAGCCATCACTGGGTACTCCTGCTTGTGAGACATGGTGCAGAGTCCTGTTGCCAGATATAGGGTCTTCCTGCAGCCACCCTCTTGACCGAGGGTAGCACTGCCTCCTGAAGGCACTTTATGTAGGCCTTTGTATTGAGTTTGATCCCTGTGGGAAAATGAATTGAAGCATAATGTCGCCATCACTCAAAACACCTTCATAATCACCATTAGATTTATTCAACTCTTTCTGAATCCTATGCAATATCCTCAGATTGACACCCAAACACTCTGAAATGTTTGTATTGGAGCTTCTGGCATGAATGCCAAGCAGTACAGCATGACATTTCCAAATTTCTGACAAAGTGAATTGCATTATAGTGCTCTTTTTCTCAGACAGTGCCCAACTGATCCTAGTATATTGTGCAGTTGGCAAAATCAAAAAAAAGCAACAACACACATGCACAAAATTAAAAATATAAAATGGCAACAATTTACAGACCACACACTGTACATGCCTATGCAAAACAGATAAATACTCTAGACCAATAATACACAAAAATAATCCTTAATCTAGATACTAGATATCCACGTTTCTCAACAATTTCCAAAACTCAATCAAATTCAACACGTTGCAAAATTTTACTTCTAGCATCAAAAATACTTGTCATTCACCCTATTAATCCATTATTTATGAGAGCAATCTAAACTTAATCTACAAAGAGTAAGAAAATGTGTGCTATGTGCTAATTGCTACTGTGACTAATTTGATGCACTGGAGCCCACAATTGCAATTGAGACGTGTAAATCTTCAAATTATTTTCAAGCAGTTCTGTTTATTTTACAGTTGTGTTCACCCTGTGCAATGCCCTAAGGGACTTCCATGTGGTGAATATGAAGGCTGACTTCTCTGCACATCAATATGTCTAGCAAGGTAGGATGAGATCTGTATGACCAGGTGGTGATGAGTACAACATTGTTAAAGACATCTTGGGCTGCAGTATCATTGAAAAGCACCTGTGTCCATGCCTAATTTGTTTCTATAGTTGTTTGAAAATATTAATGAAGAGTGCCTGTGTTGGACATTCCAGTTATTTAGGAACTCTCATAATTTTTATCTTGGTCCATCCACGAAGGAAAGTGGCTGATGTTGGCAAGTGTTGAAGGTATGTGATTTGGAGAATTCTAGGTTGTACTGTTTCATTCTCTTACAATTGTCCTCTATTGTGGGGGAAAGCAACTCCTGGAATGATTTGGTGGCTTTTGACATTTTCGGTAAATACATTCTATAAATGGGTTGCCGACTTAATTTGGTAAATAAGCTACTCTTGTTCTTGAAGGACAAGTAAATCCCAAGGCCTTGTAATCTTCCAGTGACACTGCAACTAAAAGGTTAAAGAAGGGCTGCAGTTTGGATCTCCTTTTGCACCAGGTGCATGAGAGAGAGAGAGTCACAGCCATAATGATCAAGTGTGATTGTCTTGTCACCACAGCGAATGAAACTTGCGCTCAGGATACAGAGGGTATTGAATGCAACATCTCCATTATCCCTGATGCTGTCAAATCTATCCTTTTGGCAAAAAATTACTCCTAAGTTCATGAACAAGTCAGCACTCTTCTTGTAACTTAGTTGGCCATAAAAAGAACATTTCTCATGTTGTCTTTTAGTTAGAATATTTGTTCTTCAGGTATGTAATCCTGGCAGCCTAAAATCTGCATTAGTTTAGAAAACATGATGCTACCTGTTTTCTGAATTTCTTTACACCAATAAAATGAAACATCTTCTGTAAGGATAATTACTAGTAAGTTAAGCTAGATTTTAGGCTCTTCTAAGCCTCTGGTCAATACTTCATGGATAATGGCCAGTTTGAACAATGTAGTTCATGTCATTGACATTTTAAGGAAAATTTGCAGATGACAGTAATCAAAATACTCACTTTCATATTTAGTTACAGTAACCAATCTGAAAACTAAATGAGTCTATTTAATTTGTATTCTAAACTGTTCCTTGGAAACAAGATACTTAACCTTTGCTAAATAAGCTTTAAACCAAACAAGTCTTTAGGGTTGGGGACAATACAAATTCCACAACAACCTTGCTGTAAATATTACAAATAAGCCTAAGAGGAGGAACAGATAAGCCACATGAGAAGGAACAGAATGAAAAATCATAGAAAACAAGTTGCCCTTATCTCTAGGTTTAGCAATTCTTATCTTAACCTCACCACACCCATTCCACGTTTTCATTCTTTTCTTTTTTTTTCTTTTTTTTTTTTTTTATTTTCAATGCACTCTTATAAATAGAAAAGATAATGTAAATAAACATCAAAATATTAACGAAACAAGTTTTGCTTTGTTAATCATATATACTGAATTTTCATCACATCTACTTTCATGCCTTATGAATTAGAATTATGTTATGGAAATATTTATAGGAGAAACCATCCACATAAATGAATCTGGATTTTCTCTATAAATTTAACAAGCCAAAGACAACAGAAAAAAATAATGAAATGAAAAAATAGATAAAGATTTCATAAAATAATACCCATATACAAATACTAACATGTACTCAATGCAAACTAATAAATATGCCCATTTACACAAACAATTATACAAACTCTTATCACTATAGATATCTCACACATAAGAAAATTGATTCATCTTATCTTTAGTGCAAAAGAGCAAGAAGGTAAAGGAGGTGAAAAAATGAGTAAACATTGGAACAGATCCAAAATTTCCTAGTCTGGGGGGAACAGAAGAATTAATTCCCTGTCAATGTGTGTTAGTACATCCACTGGCTGGCTATCAATGCCAAGTTTACCTACCAATCCCTTTTGCTGGGAGATTTTAATACCTATAAAAACAGTTCATTGTTTAAAGAGGCCACAAGAAATAAAAGGAAGAAGAAAAAAAAGAGAGAAGTAGACAAACTGCAAATGGATGAATGAACAGGCAAAGCTGTGAAAAATGGTGCTTCATTTTGACGACTATTTCCAGCGAGTAACTCTAGCAATGCTGAGACAAGACTACCAAATAATCAGCCACTCACCATGATTTAACAAAGAATTTCAAAGAAAATTTAGGCCATGCAGAAAAATGACCATCCCATACTTCCTATTATTGCCAATAGTTTTGAAAGACTTTGGAAATCCAGCCAAACAAACACTTCAGATAATAAGGTGCTCTCTTATTAGTTTAGGCACCTTTGAACCAAGGATATTGATCTAAACAAAAGGTGATATGGCTCTTTCCAGTAAGTGCATTAACACTGTCACCATCCACATATCAGTGCCAGAGAAAGGTTTGGCTTAGGTTCAATTCTCCAGCTAGACACTCACACAAGTGAATATAATCAACATAAACTCACTAAATATATTTTTCCTATGTCTCCTTACAAAAACTACAGGAATATAGACATAAAAGTATAGACTAACCTTCATATGTTCCTATAATATATTTTTTGTTGTTATATTCATGAATTCTTCGATCAACAAAAGCCATACAACTCAAAAATGAAATTATTAGGTGACAAACTTTTATATATCTGCATATCATAAGAAGCAAATTTGTTATTCTATGTTAAGAAAAAAATAAAAAAAATAAAAAAATAAAAGAGATACATGAATAAGATGATAACAGATGGCATTAACCAAACAATTTTAGTTCTGGTGCTCTTATTTCATGAAAATTTTCAACAGGCAGGTGTGCTGCCTCAAAATCTATAAAACTCACATACGAAGCTACACTGATCAGATTCAAGGTTACAAAAAAGACATTATGAAAGCATGATAACTGATAGTCAAAATTAAGTAAAAATTGGGTCCATTCACTAAGCAATGTTCTTGTAAAACCCATGATACAAATTTAACCATTCATGTTACTGACTGCTATTCCTTAATATTTTAAACATGTATTTAAAATTTGAAAAATCAATGCTAAACCTACCATGAACGCAGGTTTCAGTTTGTTCTTATATAAACATACAGATTCTTTGTAGTAACGGAAAAAAAAAAAAAATTCTCTTTCACACACACACACACTTGTTCATGCCCACAGTATTATACACTTTTCCAAGGCACAATAATTGTCATAATGTCACAACTCAGATCTATGGATAATCCTTAGAATGGTAAATCTACCTATGCAATTCAATCTTTTATATGCTGCATCCCTTGAGAATGTGAACGAACGTGGCATTCCATAATTTACAATCTTTTATAGTCCTCAGCAATGATTATCTTTTTATTATCTGTCACTCTCTAATCTATCAGACATTTACACAAGCTCATTATGTAGGTTACTTGCTGTTTCCCTCTGATCCCTTGCCTTAAATGTCTTGTGATCGCCAAATTCTCCAAGCCCTCTTTCCTCAACATGTATTGTAAAAAAGTTCAACTCTTTCCAATTCTAAACATTCTTTTTCTTAAAATTTCCTCACTGTTCACATGCTTCATCCATGGAATTCAACATCTTTCTGTAGAACCACATATCTTGAGATGAGGAAATTGTCCAACATTCACTGCCATATAGGAGAATCAATATTACATAGTAGCTCAGCACTTGTTTGTTTAGCATTTTGAAGGCATATTTTCTATTCCAATGTGCTTTTGAATTTGTGTGATATTTTCTGTCATCTGTTAAAACACTTCCCAGATATTTAAAATTTCTGTATTTGCTTGATTTTGACATCTTCAATTTGTAGCTCACATTTTGAACAGACCCTTTTGTTAATGACCATACAGTGTCTTCTTACAATTTATTTTTTGCCAACGTTTGAAAATAGTTATAATAAACAATAGTCTTCTTTTGAAATAGCTTTTGTTCATTCTTTCATATCAAAAGACATTGTAATCATTGGTTAATGAGCCAAGGAACATTTTCATCAAGTTTTGAGAATTGGCAAAATAATGCAAATTTCTAAATCAAAGTAAATTTCCATTAATATTAAATGTAAGAATGATTTTCTTATATTCCTGTAATACATTATGTATGTACATGCAACCTTTCACAGAATCAATGAACTTTTGTAAAATTTGTAAATATAACAATGTCTTAAAGCATTGTGAAAAATCACATTTTCTTTTCAGATCAACTTGAATTTGTTAAAATGGGCAATAAAATACCTCAATCAAGTGTCAAAACTTCAATAAATTTATCCTTTGTGGTTTGAAACTTAAAACAATCTATTTAACATTGGATCAGTTATCAAAAATAATATATTAAAATTTTCTAAATGCTATTGAAACGTATTGTAGTGATACATATTTAAAGAGTAAATCTCATATTCTTTTCCACTTACAAGAAGTGGAGCAATTATCTTGAATATTTTTATAATTGCCTGAACAGTGGAGAAGACAATATAAATTTGTGCAGAAATCAAAGTAGGATTACAATGTTGGATTTTGTGAGAACTTCAAATTAAAAACTTCATTTTCCTGAGAAATGTAGCTATTTGAACCAGTTTAAATTGACATCTACATGTATTTAGTTTAAACAAATAATAAAGCACTCTAAATTGGTATTTTCCTCCAAACCAGTAGGGTTTAATATAAACGCATTCAATTTTCTTGTAAGTAAATCATGGTTAGGTTTCATAAGTCTGACTTAAACTTGGTAGAATCAACAAATGAGTTACGCATTCTGAACACCTTGAGATGTGATCATATGAAAAATATATATATATATATATATATATATATATATATATATATATATATATATATATAAATATACAGCCGATAACTTTCTCCAAAGGAACAAATAAATATTTAGCAGAACTGGCAACAAAAATATATTAAGGTGATATTTATAAAATGCTATTTTATATTTGATTTGTTTGTTTGTTTGTTTAACGGCATTCCAACCTTAGTGGTAACTTTACGCTGAAAATGATTTTGGTATAGCTTGCAACATTGTTTCTTTCAAAAATGTATAGCTGGCAACATTATTTTTTTTCTGCAAAAACCCACAGCTGGCAACATCATACTTTCAAAAACATAGCTGGCAACATTATTTTTTTTTCAAAAACGTATAGCTGGCAACATTATTTTTTTCAAAAATGTATAACTGGCAACATTATTTTTTTTTTTTTAAAAAACATCATCCTTTCACAGTGTTTTGACCCCAGTTACAATTCCATTGAATAAGATTTTGTTAAAAGACATATAGCTGGTAATATTTTTCTTTTTTTAAACGTAGAGCTGGTAATATTATTTTCCCAAAAACATACAGCTGGTAATATTATTTTTCCAAAAACATATGGCTGGTAATAATATATTTCCAAAAACGAAATGGCTGGTAATATTATTTTTTCAAAAACGTATGGCTGGTAATATCATTTTTTCAAAAACGTATGGCTGGTAATATTATTTTTTCAAAAACGTATGGCTGGTAATATCATTTTTCAAAAACACACTGCTGGCAATATTATTTCTTCGAAAACGTATATAGCTGGTAATACTACTTTTCCCAAACCGTATAGCCAACAACCTTAATTTTTCAAAAACGGTATTTCTGTTGGATGTAGTTTATCCCCATACCCAATATGTGGATGTAGTTTATCGCCATACCCAGGACGCAGATACAGTTTACCGTCATACCCATGGACTCGGATGCAGTTTATCGTCATACCCATGGACATGGGTTTAGACTGGGAGTTCACTATTTGCCCATAGCTGGGACCCTAACAGGTGCTACCATCCCGGGTCAGGAGGACCTGGGAACATCAGCAATTAAGAGGTGGTCCCACGCTCCTCAAAACCTCCTGATCAGAGGCCTTGCTGTTGGATGCAGTTTATATTTGAAAAGAGATGATAACATGACTCACTGAATATATGAAATTTATTCTCCTAAGAATTTGAAGTAAAGAATGAGAATATATGTGAATAATTACCACACCAATTTCTTCAACCTAAACTTCAACTGCTGAAAAACACACATGCACACTGACTGTGAAAATTAAACATATTCAATATACTATCAGGTTGGTGCAAAAATAATGACGTAATAATGCCGTTTTTTGACGTATTTTTTAACGTCAAAAAACAACATTATTACGTCATTATTTTTGCACCAACCTAATATATAATGTACATTATAATATCCTGTATTATAGTTTGTAATTATTCAGATAAAAAACTGGTTGGTGACAGATGCTGTGTTGAGATAAATTTTATGAGTTAATTTAAAGCTGCATAGATTATTTATCAAAAGATGGGGAGGTTCAAGCCTTTCACTCCACACTTTTCAAAAATAAAGAAATTTCTATAGATTTAGTCAATATCTTTCCTCTTAAAACAACAACAAGAACTAACTTTCAATTGGTATAATTTGCACAATACATACAGAGACATTTGCTCTCATTCTTGTTTTCTGCACAAAAAAAAAAAAAAAAAAAAAAAAAAAAAAAATCAAATAAATGCCATTGAGTATTCAATTAAATTTAATAATTATAAAGGACAATATTTTCTTTAACAGAATTTCTACAATACTTGAAAAATTTCCTAACTACAAAGATTTTTGTAAATAGTAAAAACAGTTTTTTTTTTTTTTTTTTTACACTGCAGTTTTAAGATAAAAAAAAGAAAATAGAATATTTTTCTAAATACAGAAAAAAAAAAAGATTAGTGTTACTCTTTTTAGTGTTAATCTTTTCTTGCTAAACTTTTTTTACTATCCATGCTTTGGATATCTTTACATATATTAAGCATTTTTTTTTGTTTTCAATTGTTTTTGCTTCCTTTTAGTATCTTAACACATAAAATATTCACAACAGTTCACTAATGACACGATAACTTACCTGACAGGAAAAAAAATGTTTACACAAGATTCTCCAATAACTTTTTGACATATGAAGTGATGTTTATTTAACATAATAAATATCTTTACATTTTCATCCTCCCTGACCCACAAGGCCCCACATATAAATTGTTTTTACTGACCTCTTGTTTTTCATTCAACTTGAACTGTTTGTCGAAATTGATATTGGCATGAATCTCAGCCAGGGGCTGAAATAATTGAAGATTGACATCTTCTCGAAGAGGGTAAAGTTGTTTCCAGTCAGCATCAATAACATTTCTTACTACTGATCGTAGATTCTCAGGCCATAACATTTCTGAAAGAAAGAAATTAAGAGGTGGAAAATATATCAATAGGTAACTGTGATTGTACTGTAGCATATCTATATACTAAGATGCAGGATGTTGTTTTTGTTTTCTTACTTCTCTTTATCAAACTTCTATTTTATGTATTTTCTCTATGGAATGATCATGCATCAAACTACAAAGAAGAATTATCAATAAAAAAAAAAAATGGAAATAGTGAGTCAATAAGGTCATAGATACTTTATGTATCTTTAACCCAGTTCCTAGCAGTAAATGAACTTTATTGCTTTGGTTAGATTTTGTTTGACATCATGTCAACACTGATAGGTCATTTTATGTCACCCACATGAATATATATATATATATATATATATATATATATATATATATATATATATATATATATATACACACACACACACACTTTTTTTTTTTTCCAATAGTTGGAAGGGCTCAGTTTGGTAGTTACAATTCATTTTCAATAAATTATTTAATTTGTCCTTATATACACATACATAAACAATTTTTAAAGGGATTTAAAAGTTCCTGTTTTTTTTTGTGTTTTTTTTTTTTTTTACAAAACATTGTTTAAAGATATTGCCCCTGGCCAGACACTAGGCTAGGGGCAACGTCTTTAAACAATGTTTTTTATATATTCGTGACATTGTAGTATTTACTATGTTTAAACTGATAACTTTTACATTCAATCAGAATGTGCTCAACTGTCAATCGATGATACTAATGGTTGAATCGAGGTACATATTCAACTCTTAGCAGGTGTTACGGGAGTTAGTCTTGTATGTCCAATACAAACTCTAGGTAGCAGTGTACTCTCTTCACTCTTTTTAGTCATTTTGTGTTTTCCTGTCTGACAATTGGTTAGTGTTCATAAAGTTTGTTTTCTAAGAATCTATCCTATATTGTTAGTCATTTGCTTTTTATAGTCATTAATTTTCTTTTTAAAATCTGTATACAAAATTTTCATATTAGTTATTTCCATGTTAAAAGTTTTTTTTTTTTCCTAGTTGATCTACTTTTTCATTACCCTTTATATGAACATGGCTTGGTATCGGAACTTTATTGGAATTGGATTTCTATTTTTTATGATAAAATCATCGCAGATAATCTGAAATTTGCTAACAGGATGAAATGAATTTCTGCACAAACACAAAATAAATCTATACTTTAAGAACAATTTAATTAAACTTTTGTGCAAGCACATTGACATATAATATTTGGTTGAGCTTGAACTGTGTGTGTGTGTGTGTGTGTGTGTGTGTTTTATGTCACTGGATTTTATATGAGGAAAAAATGTTATATTCTTAACCATGTTCACAAGCATCTCCCACTTGCAAGGGAACTGTCTTTTGGGTCTTTGGATTGTTATTACATGTACTTCTGACTTTCCCTAGTAAACTCAGTTACCTTTTATTCCTTTATCACATCTCTTCCTCTCATGACTGTTGTTTGTTAAACAGAATATTTGACAGTATAGATAAAGCCCTCTCACTACACTCTTCTGCAAATATCTGTGTTCAGTAACTTAAATGCCCATCATGTCAAGTGGCTTCATTACTCAAATGACACTGATTTTGAACTTCTCAATTGCTCATTCTCTTACTGAAATTGAAGATTCCTCCCCACATTTCATCATTAACCCTGATGTACATGCTTCTCTACTTGATCTCTTCCTTACTTCCTCCCAGAACTCATGTCGTGCTTTGCAGCTCTGTCCTCTTGGCAACTTCAACCACATAGTAGTATCTATAGATATCTCTTTCTGTTATCCC
This sequence comes from Acanthosepion lycidas, assembly GCA_963932145.1. NCBI lineage: Eukaryota > Metazoa > Mollusca > Cephalopoda > Sepiida > Sepiidae > Acanthosepion > Acanthosepion lycidas. Next base: position 65,132,634 of record OZ010576.1, read on the forward strand.
ATCAGGCAAGAACTCCCTATTAACAGATCCATCTTTCTGTCATCAATGAACTGATTGAGACTCATTTCATTATTTAATTCCTTTATGATATTTTAAATCATCCTGTCGAGAAATGTGCGACTGAGGTCTCTTACTGGGTGAAAGCCATCATTGAAGCTTTCATGACAGCATGGAAATACCAAGTGAAATCATAATCTTCCCTCTAGTTCTCTCTTGCCTGTTTAGCCACTATAGCCCATAGCAATCACTTCTTTTGGCTATACCAGAGCGACAGGTTCAATTGTAACAGACGTCTCTTTGTCCCCACTCATAATGATTGTAAGCATGTCCTCAAAGAGGCAAAGTCACTATTTGCTGATAGAATGAGACACCATATAGCCTCTAACAAGTTTGGTTCTAGAGATTACTGGCAGCTCTGCAAATATCTACTGAATAAGAGCAAATCCGCAGTCCTTCCTCTCTCCCCAATCAATTTGTTTTGCTCTGAAGTTCTCTTAACTATACTCTCAATTTATCTGGACTATCTCTGCTTGATCCCCCACTACCCCACCCCAAAAGAGTCTATCTACTGATATAGACATAACTTCATCTATAGTTTCTGCTAAGCTAGATCACCAGAAATCTTGTGGATTTGATGGTATCCCTGTAAAGAAATGTGCTCCTGAACTGGTTCCTGTTCTCCTCAAACTTTACAATAAATGCCTCACTGCTTCTTAATTTCCAGCTTGTTGGAAATCATCCTCTGTAGTTCCTATTTTTAAGAAAACTGTGGGGAACATTCTGACCCTCTCAAATTATTACCCTATTAGTTCCTTACCTCTTTTTGGTAAAGTAATAGAGGCTCTAATCTATGCTGAATTGGTTAAGTATCTTACTTCACATGACCTCCTTTTGGATAAAGAATATAGCTTTTGTTTCTTCAGGTCAACCACTGATGTGTTAACAGCCATCACTGAATTTGTCTATTAGGCTTTAGATAAGAATGGCAATGTTCGGGCTGTGGCCTTAGATACCTCAAAGGCATTCAACAAGGTTTGGTAAGTTGGCCTTCTCTACAAATTGAAGGGCTATGGTATCTCTGAATGAATATATAATCTAATCCTAACAAATTCTATAATGAAGATTGAGCTGAATGAACACATTTCTAGTTTGTTTCATATTAGTGCATGGATCCCGCAGGGCTCTATCCTCAGACCTACAAAGTTTCTGAACTTCAACAACCTTCCTAGTGTCATCAGTTTCCAACTAGGTATCTATCCATATGACAGAACTATTTACTCCTGTCTTATTAGCCAGTCTGACAGATCTGATAAAGTGGCAACTGTTCTTGAAAAGGACATCCAATCATTGGTTAACTGTGGTAAGGAATGGCTTGTAAATTTTTACAACAGAGAACATTTTCAGCTTGCCATGAGCATTGATTGATTCTAAACCCTAGGACAGCAATACTTTGCACCTTCTTGGACTCACAATTTCCCACCGACATGAAGTGAAGTGATCATATTGAGTCGATTGCTAGGCCTACTGCTCAGAATTTTGATTCACTGTTATGCCAGACAATTCTTCTTGTACAATTATAAATCTACCACTTGCCCATGTATTGAATATTGCTGCCATATCCGATCTGGTGTCTCTACTATATATCTCAAGATTGACAGAATTCAAAGAAGGATCTGTAATGTAATTGAACCTAACCTAGCATCTTGACTTCAGTTACTTTCTAACCATCATGATGTAGCTACTCTGTCTTTTCTACAAATATTTTCATGGCAATTGTTCTGATGAGCTGCTCTCCTTACTACCATGATTGCATGAATTTTAGTGAACTACTAGATTTCATGGTTTTATTGTTGAACTAGCTAAATGGAACTGTCTGTTCTTTTCTAATGATTTCTTTTCTTGCCTGTAGAACTTTTCAGATTTCTTGTTTTCCTGCAACCTACAATTTTAAAAAATTTAAATGCAATGTCAATCACCATCTTTTGTCTTCCTGAACTCTGTTCCTTTATTGTCCATTTCCTTACTAACCTAAAGTCTTCAAACTCCTTTTCACTCCCTGTAATCCTATGCATCCTAGTAGCATTATCATATTACTTAGAGTGAAATGATGAAAAAAAAAAAAAAAAAAAAAAAAAATGTCCACATAGTTATATTCATAAAAATGTTTAGTGACAAATACGCAGATAATTTATCTGAACTTCTGGAATGAGGAATTATCATTATTTAGTCCAAATATAAATAGCATAAATAAAATACCCAGATGCTTGAGAGCTTTTTTCTTTTTAGTGATGTTCACCCTGTACAAAACCTTGGAGTCACTCCAGCTAGAGGGTTACAGAGTAAGAGGCAGAGTTTATGCAAATATATGTGGAAGATAATGGTTAACCTTATACTTCAACAGGTTAAGATTGTTTTGATTGGGAAAACACCCTCTTGGGACTCAGTTCCACAGATCAGTGGTTTGCAGGAAACAGTAGCTGGAGTGGAACTTGCTTCTCACCAATGAAATATGGCAGGAATGAAGGTGGTTCATTACAATGTGCATAGCATGGCAAGTCTTAGCTGTGAAGGTTAGAAATGGTGAAAATAAGGAATGTAGTGCATCTGAGCACTTTCTATGGAAAAAGTGATAGAGCAGTGAGAGAGGATTGCAATGTTTCGTCTGTGAGAAAGGGGCTATAAGGCGGAAAATAATCATCCATAAGGATACAGAGACACTCTTGGACTAGAAAGTAAAGACAGGGCAGATCCTGTCCATATATGGCAGCATTACTCCATTTTAGGCTTGATCTTGTTCTTCTAAAGGTAGAGGATAGTAAGCAGAGTCAGGTACTTACTGTAGCAGAACAAGGAACCTACCATTTTTCCAGCTTCTTTAACAATGGATCATATTTACAAACTCAACTTGAGTTCTGGGTCGAGTTTATGGCCCAATAGGCACTCAAGGCGCTTCTTGAGGGAACATCAATTCATCGTGCTTATTGATAGTTCAGGGTTTGATTGGTGGTGATGAAATGTAATTAGTTTAGTTTTCAAGGTACTGAATATAACCAGTTAGTTTTTTTCCCCCCCAACTGAGACATCAGGGATAAGTCAGAGGAGAGATCAGTTGCTAATTTCTGGTCATTTAGAATTTTGGCAGTGTATTCCTGCATCGTTGTATCATCAGCATATATATATATATTTACAAATAACTAGTGTATATTCTCAAGCAGATTTATGTAAAGTAAAAACAGGGTTGGTTCAAGAACAACTCCTGGGTGATGCCCTCCGGTGTTGATTGCTAGGGCCTTGAAGGACTGGCTTTTAACAACTACCTTAATGGAACTACACATTAGGAAGGAATTTATAATTGAGAAGACTCTGCCACTGATTCTATAGGTAGATAGCTTGTGCAGTAACCGTTTATATAGATCACACTTTGTCAAAGGCCTTTGATATCTAATGCTATAGTCCTTGAGTTGTATTTGTAGTTTTGTGCCTTACTGATTCGTGAATAATGGTAGATGTAAAATAATTACATAACATCATTGATTGGTCAGTAAAAACAATCCAGTCCGCAAAAATGTCTAACACCAATAAATCTTTAAGGCTTTCACAAATGAAACAGTGAAAATTAACACAGAACAATATTAACTTTGTAATATAAAAACTATTTTTAATCTCATTCCTGTTATGAGCATTTATCTTTTTCTATTAAAAACTACCATTTGGTGTAAAACTATAAATTATTTTATTCACATAAAAGAGTGGTAATATAATTTTAAAAATTCAGAAAGATTTCATTCCTTAGTTATACTGAAGGGAAACAAATATGTATGAGAAGTTATGTCAGAATACAGCATAACTTTTTATCCAACATGTTCTAAGAGATTCATTGTCTGGAACATTGTATCTTGGTTTTGAACAATAGTAAATAACTTAAAATAAAATTAAAAATAACTTAAAAGAAAAAATATCAAAAATATACTGAAAATGGTATTACAAAGACTGAATTTTTAAAAAAAAAAAAAAAAAAAGAAATTTTGGACTTTTCAAGAGATTTTATATATATATATATATATATATATATATACACACCCCAAAGTTTTATATCATCATCCCCTTGAATTTTGTAATCATAGGGTGGATTTGAATGCAGAAGCCACATGAACAATTTTTACACAATAGTCTATCGATGACAGTCATCAGCAATTCTGGTACACTCATACCTGTCCATTGTTTGACATTGTCCAACCAGTTTTTGCATTGGCATCCTCTCCTACGTCCACCTTCAATGGTGTATTGCATAATGGTCTTGCACAGGATGTCATGCCACAGTTTTATATAACAGAAACTACAATTAGCAGTTCACTATAACAGTACTAAAGGATTGTTTTACTGTCATTATAACCAGTTTCCTTCCAAGTCTCAACCTCTTATCCAGCATAAATTGTTACTTCAGCTAGTATACACATATTTTTCCTAAATCTTGTTTTAATGAATGTTTCAAATGTCAGTTATATTGAATACTATTTTTACAATATGGATATTTCTTAAAAACTTATAGGAAAGGCAACTTTTTTTAATTATGAGTAAACATTACTGCAGCTGAAGAGTAATAGAAAATATAAATGAAAAATTTTTAAAATCTTTTTCATATTTTTTTTTTTACAGTAAAGTAATCCGAGATTTTAGATAGAATGCATTAATTTTTGTGCCTATTTTTTTTAATTTCATTTTTAAACACATGTAAATATTTCATATCCAGACAATAATAACATACATCTCATACTTGTATTACTTCTAACTAAACTTCCTCTGATTATTGCAGTGTAACACAGTAAGCCGAAAGCAACAGTCAAAATAATAAATAGCTGAAATTAAAAGAATATAATAATCAACACAATGTACCACAGGGATTTGAATCCAAAGTTGATCAGTATAAGCAAGAAAAGCTCCTTCTGAGAATTATAAAATTGATGGAGGTTCTGAACCAAAATGCAGACAATCAATGTTTCATAAAAAAACTTGTTTTTTATAGAATTATGCTGAGATAAAGTCAATTGAAGAGAAAATATATTCTCTCAGGATATGTCTCATCTAGGGCTCTGGCAAAGTTGAGCAGACTAAGTTGATATTCAGAAACATTTACCAGATGGACTATGAAGGTACAGTATTTCAGTCATAGATATCCTGCTATTTATCTCTGTAGTACTGTAAGATATAAAGAAGAGATTAATGACTGAATAGGGGCCATTCTATAAAGTGTTATCTGATCCTAGGCCCAGAAAACCTAGTTTTAGATAACAACTAATCATTTGTCCATACTTTAGGGCAACTGAAAGTTTTTCAATCCCAGAAAAATTGAAAAACTCTAGGTACCTTATTAATTATTCCTAGAAATTTTAAAACATAGAATTATCATTACTATACACAAATTTACTAATATCATCATGGTTGCTATTGTCACAATGTTTTTGCCATTTTGCTGTTTGGATCATACTTCAGGTAACTGTTATAGTTGGTAACATTCCATGAATTTTGAACTGAACTCTTTATTTAATCCATGAAGTAAGATTGTCCTCATTCTGCTGTTCATTTTAAAGGATATCACATATTGGTTAATTCTATTTAGTTCATCTGTGCTTGTCATTCTACTTTATCTTTTATTTAATTGTGACGAGGAATACAAAGGTGAAACAAACCATGCCCTAAAAGTGAGGCTCACGGGAACATTGGAAATCTCAGTTCCGGGGGTGAGGAAACAATGAAATCAGGCAAGCCTGATCATGTCTAAAATAAAATGTAAAAACCCACAGAATGAAGTCAAATAGAGAACGACACTGGAAAAAAGGATGATTGAAAGAATCAACACATATGTTAAGCTTTATTAACCATCTTAATATACCATATTGGAAATCTTTAAGAAAGAATATATGGCCTATTTGATGTATCAAATTATCTGGCACTCCTGTTTCAATCCCTGGGGTGGGTAATGCTAAAGAGCAAAAACTTTGTTATTTCTTTATTTCAGCTCAGAAACTTTCAGGACACATCAAAAACTTTGACTCTACAAACTCTAGTAGTTTGGATAAAATTCCAGTGATTTTCTTAAGAACCTCAGCCCAGAATTATTGCCAATCTTGGCAAAGTTGTTTAGCTTAAGGAGAACTGTTTCCTTGGTCTATGGAAATTGTCAGCTGTGTGCCCTATTTTTAAGAATGTGCATGAGCACTCATTCCTGTCACAATATTGCCCCATCAGCCTCCTTAGTATCATCAGACAACTCCTCAAGTTTATCATCAACATGAAAGTTGTTGATCAACTCAACAGAAATAACCAACCAAGTGAAAAACAGTATAGATTTCACTCTTCTGGGTCCACTGCTGATATCCTGTCATAACACACACACAGAATCAATGAAGCACTAGACAATAAATTCATCATGATAGCAATTGGTGTTTGCTATACAAACACTCCAGCTATGGCATTTCTGGAAGAGGCTTCACAATTATCAAGGATTTCCACAAAGGTTTCAGTTAATAATCAATCTTCTGAAGCCCACGAATTCAATGCGGGCATCTCCGAAGGCCCTCTCTCTCTCTTCACTTTTTCTACTTTATATTAACAATCTACGAAAGAACATTCTCAGATCTTTAGTAAAAATCTATGCAAATAATATCATAGTTTATGGGTGCACCTTCAAAAATCTAATTGATCAGAGCATGGCAGCTGATCTCTTTGATCAAGCTTTAACAGCTCAAAACCACTTGTAACATTTAATAACTCTAAAAATAAAGGTGTTAACATGGATCAGATCCTGAATTTTCTCCAGTCATGACAAACAGTTGTACTCTCAAATGAGGTCCTTGCCTTGAATGTAGATTGAGATTCAAGTTCATCTTAAATCTCAAGAATAAGATTTGTCACTAAAAATGTTGAAAAAAAATGATTGGCTTTCTATGCTACTCCAGAAAGTACCGGATTACTTCTGACATGCTTTATATTTACAAGAGTCAGATAAGACCAGAAATGGAACTTGGCTGGTGTTGGCCAATCCTCATTTTCCAGTCTTAAGTTCAAAAGCATTGACACAGCCTTGCAGGTGATGAATTCATATCAACCCTACATCCCCTTTCCCCACAGATGAAATTCCACAAACCATTCACTACTCTATCACTATTTTCATAGTAAATAGACAAGCAACATTCCTTAGTTCAGACCTTTACAACTAGGACCCACCATGTCATGGTAGACAGGGGTCAAGTCATCCTCTTTTCCTTTGTATTCCATTGGTAAGAAAGAAGTTCCATTCAGATGCCTTCTTCCAAAAAGTTGCTACTTTGTGAAACAGATTACTGAGAGAATACTTCCTTAGTCACTATAATCTTAACCACTTTATGTCTAGAGTCAACATTTATCTATCCTACATATTCTCATGATCTACACTTACTCCCTTCTCTTATGTCCATACAACAATCTCATTCCCTCTACCTTAAATGGTCCTTGGGCCTTATATTGTGTGAACATTTAGGAAGACAAAACAAACATCTAATTCAATGGGAATGGTAAACAGTATTAAAAGGACAACTGATATATCTTCTAGCATGGAATGAGAAAAAAATGACTCCCATCAAATGAATGAAGAACTTAGTTGGAAATTCTCAAAAGTAACCATAAGACATGAAGATTATTGGAGAGTACAATGGAGAAAACAGTGTGACAATTTCAACCAAGTAAGGACACTAGACCCACTAAATCAGTGCATAAAATAATTACTCTAATAGTCTTTCAATGAAACTAAGATATTTAGGCTGGCTTTTGGTGTGCCTGCCTGCAGTGGGATTGTACCATTATTTCAGAAATAATTCTGTGCAAAGATTTGTTTGTTTGGGTGATGTTTCAAAAGTTACCTTTAACCAAGAATGAAACAATTCTTGTTTGCAGTAAAACAACTAAGTTTGTCTCTCTCCATTAATTTACTTGTTTAAGTAGAAAAAATTCCCTCAGTACAAAGTGATGCTGAAAAGTTCTCAGCCCCATTCACTTCCCAAAATCTGTCCAAATGATTAAACATCAGTGTCCATTTCATATACTTCCCACACAGCTTGCAAAAGACAAAGAATTAACCTAGAGAATGTTATTTCTGCCTCAACTAAATTGTTCAGCTGAATATTCCACTATGATAATAGAAGTATTACCTGCTTTCTTGTAAGTTCAAATGATTGCTGGGTATTTTTTTTTTTTATTATTATACCAAGAACAAGTTTTCACAAGACAACTTTTAAAAAATACAATGAATTGATAACTTGTAAAACTCATAAAGCAGCTGATGAAGGATCAGAGACCAGTATAGGGACACATATATATATATATATATATATATATATATATATTATAGATATGCAAACACACACATTCAAAGATTATTAGTATTTTTTTTAAATAAAAAGTGAGAGTAAAGAAATGGGAAAGAAAGTAAAAAAAAAAAAAAACAATTGGGAAATAGCAGAGAATTAAAATAAAATTGTAAGAATCATAAGAGATTTTTTAATAAAAAGAAAAAGAGTAGTATTAAAACCTTATTTAAGCAAAGGGTTATCTATTATAATGACTTCATATCCAATGGACAAGACATTTTCAGTACTGACACACAAGCAAAGAAGGACAATTTCATTGTCAAGATTTTGGCAGACAATGAATGTAAGAATAAAACAAAAAACATAAAAAGGAAGTAAAAAATAAGGAAAAACGTTTTTAAGAAAAACTCTATGAATTTAAAATAATAAATAAATGGGTATTAACCAAAAAAAGTGAGGAAGGGTTTAGTAAAAATAATGAACATGTCCTAGGATGGATAAGTGCTAAGAAAAAATAAATTCTAAATGTCAGAATAAGAGATTGTTTATTTATTATGATTATAAAACAAACTTATTAGGAGGAAAGATAGAAAATAAAACCTAAAATCTATTTAGAGACAAAAAGAGAAATATCTGTTAAAGTTGCCTGAAAATAGATTTTTAAAAAGTCTAGCTATTGAGAAAAGAGAATATGAAGATAAAAAGAAAATATTAGAAATAAAAAAAAAGTAAATAGCATAAAAGTGAATTTACAAAAAACAAAAACAAATGAGAATTATCAAAAAGGAAGACAGAAAATGAGGATCAGAAAGAAAGAAAAAAGAAAAAAGTTTAATTTAACCCTCATGCATCCAACACATCCTGAAAAAATTGATAGATATCAGCATAGATAACTTTGCATAAAAATGCAATGAATTTTGAAAAAATGTATGTGTTGTAGACATTTTTGCAGTTTTGTTTGCATACGTTTTGTACAAGAAGCTACATGTATGCATATGCACACACGATATATAAACTTACAGAAGCATACTCCTTAAATATATCTATAACAAAAGGGAAATGGTTACTCAGAAAATATTTGTTCCCACATGTTTGAAAGTCAGCATAAAAGTAGTTTATGCTCCATACATTTATACAGAGTATATGTGTGTGTGTGTATTTATTTATATATATATATATATATATATATAAAAACAATACATATACAACAGATAAAAACATAAATAGACATACAAAAGACAAAAATTACAGAAAAAAAATTAAATGAAAATAAATAAAATGGGAAAGCAATGAAATTAAAGGTGAAAAGGAACGATGTGGAAGAAACAGATCACAAGTGACACTAAGAGAATGTGTGGCACATAGCCTGTAAGATTTGCTCTAAACAATTGTTGTTTAGAGGGAAAATGATGGGAGGAGGAAAAATAATAGAAAAGATTTGAAAAATATAAAATAAAAATCAATCATTGGAAGAAAATGCAAAACTGAAAAAAAAATTATTAAAACAAAAATAAAATTAAAATGTAAAGTGGAAGAGAAAAATAATCCCAAAAATAAATCAAATGCATAAAGTAAATAAAGAAAGCTGAAAGAAAAGCTTGGAGTAGAGAGTGAAAAAAATGACAGTAAATGCAAGAAATGATACAATAGATACAAATAGAAAAATATTATAAAACATTTAAGCGTAAGGTGGGTTGGACCAGATATGTTAAAAAAAAAAAAAAAAAAAAAATTTTTTTAAATAATTAAATTTCAATATAAAAAAACAATACATAAATGAAATATTGAGATAATTTCAAAACTAATTTAAAACAAAAGAATAAAAAACATACAATGAAGTGCAAAGAGATATGTGAATGCAAAGTGTAAAAATAGGAGAAAACAAAATATATAAAAAAAGAAGCCAAAATAAATGAAATAAAAGAAATGTCTGTCACAAGAGGAAGAAAAATGGCATAAGATATTGTTTAGTTGGGGGGTAGGTATGAGAAAGGGTGAATGGAGGGTAGGTATGAGAGAAGGAGAGAAAAAGAAGGAGATAAAATAAGAAAAAAAATTGAAATTATGCATATACACTAAAAAAAAAAAAAAAAAAAAAAAAAAAAAGGCATGAAGGAAAGTAACTTGTTTGTGAAGGTGACAGTGCTTGCATGTGTGTGATGGGATGCCAGTAGAATAAAGAAAGGTAAATGAAAGCCAGAGTACAAGGTTGGTGTAAAGTGGGAGGTACATGAATGAGAATTGAGTTGAGATATGCTTTATTTTACCAGCCCAAATGTAAAAGATAATACATGCTTAGATAATGATTATTCTATTGTGTGTGAGAGAAAGCAAAAAAATTCTTGGTGCTACCTACTTCCCAAAATTTAACTAAACATGAAAAATTGTTTAGGAAAAGCTTCTTGGTTAAGATGAGAACTCTTTATCATTCTCTTTATAATGTTATGATTTAAGAAAAAAATCAAAATAGCACAACAATAAATTTGGACATGGTGTTTCGAGTATTTTCAATAATTAGGAGAAAAAAAAAAATTTGTAAGAATTCTTTCAAAATCCATTCTACAAGGATAAATATATAAACAGAAGTCGAGGAACTGAGAATAAAAAATAAGGACAATTCTTCAATTGCCTTAAAATGATCATTCATTCCCTTATACAAAAACAAGAGAAACTACGAAAAAAAATCTAACAAAGTATTCCTTGTCTGTTGTATTCAATAATACACACAGAAACTGAAAATTGCTGGCCAAACACACATGTACATACAAGAGGAAGAAAGAGATGTGAATTATTGCACTTTCTAGCTTCACTTTTCCCATCCCTCTATCTTCAGATTAAAATCTTCCATTATCATCAAATACATTTCAATCTCCAACAATGTTACTTCAAAACAATCAAAACACATTCAAAATAAATTAAGATATTGGCTGGTTTTCTTCATTTGTCTTTAACTGAATGTGCAGCCCAAATTGAATCAATGTTTCTAATGATGGCATTCTAATTTTGTCCAAATAAATATGTCCACTCTGCAGGTTAATGAAAACAATTGGCACTGCTTTTCTCTCACAAGTATTAACTACATTTGAAACGATGAAACATTTGAATGGAGAACTGCTATGAATGCATATTTAAAAATATAAAAATAGTGTTGGAAAAATAAGTGGAAGCAAAATAATTCTAGAAGTTAATTGGAAGAAACCAAACATCAAAATAATTATAATTATTTAAGTCTCTTTAATCTTTATTATTTCATGTAAATCATAGAAAAAATATAATTTTCTACTATTTGATTGTTTGAATTTTTATAGGTATGTAAAAGGTATGTCATCAGTATCAAAATTAGCAGAAATGAATATCCCACCAATGAGATAGGATTTAAATTCACAGCTGGAAACTTTACTCATGACTTTTTATATGATCTGCAGTCATGTGTGTTCACAGACACACCCTGTGTGTGTAGGTAGGTATATATATATATATATATATATATATATATATATATATATATATATATAAAATAAAGTATTGACATTCAAATCAATATTATATGTTGTCAGTTTTAGGCTTCAAGTGATCTTTAGACAGACCATATATATATATATATATATATATATATATATATATATATATATATATATATATATATATATATATATATAAAATATATGCCTCATAAATAGACATGTTGCCAACAAAGACACCCAAGCTCAAAATGTAGCTTTTGAATGAAATTTAAAACCAAGAGGAAAATTAAAAAAGTAAAAAATTGTTTAAATGAGGGAAAGCAGCAAGAAAATTAAATTAAAAAAAAAATCCAAAAGAAACAAGAAAAAATGAAATAATAAAAAAAAAACAAAAAAAAACTAATATTTCAAACAAATTACTTTATTTGAAAAAAACATCTTTAATAAAATCAAAAATAGCATTTTGATAATTACACCAGTTGAAAGTGAAATTTTTTAAACGAGATATTTAAGAATTTTACTTATTGAACAATATTTTGCTTAAATATTCAAGAAATTTTGTAGAAAAGATGCTTCCTCTGACATGAATCGAACGTGCATCCTATGAGGAACCACCATTAATCCTGGCATGCTATAACCATTCAGCCTCAGAGAACATCTAGTTAAGCAAAGCCTGAATTAATGCTTTTAAACACACACTTTTGCCAATTTTTTTTCTTTATCTATATCATATCTGCTCTGATTTTGTATCCTAATATAAACAATGACAACATATCATAGGGGGGGGGGAAATGGATTAAATCCAACAAATACTTAATATATTTTCTGCTTATACATTATTTTTTAAGGATACATTTATTTAAGTAAATGCTCCGTTTTTAATAAAACAGTATCAATTACATTTACCAGTCTGAATGTTCGAGAAATTTTGTAGAAAATATTCTCTGTGGCTGAACTAGCATGCAAGGCTTAATGGCTGTTCCTCATAGGATGCATATTCGATTTCTGTCTGAGAATGCATATTTTCTATGAAATTTCTAACATTCATGCTGGTAAATATAATTTATACTGTTTAATTAAAGAACAAAGCATTTACTTAAATAAGTGTATCCATAAAAAATAATGTATAAATAGAAAATATATGTGTGAGTGTGTATACACACACACACACACTTATTTTTTAAACATTTCACCTTAAGCAAGGCAATAAAACCACTAAGAGGCAAGAGGTACTGAGTGTGAAAGAATTTGAGAAAAAGAAAAATGTTAAGAGAAACCAATAAAAGAGCAGGAATTAAGCATTAAGAACACTGTAATAATTACTTATTTCTTAGAGATTGCATTCTCAGAAAATGACAATCTATACATGCATTAAACTATATATATATATATATACACACACACTCCTAAAGTGTTTTAATAATAATCAAATCAGTTCAAGTAAAATTCATTTTTTGGTAACCAGCAACTATAAAAACACTTAAATTTAATGCTTTTCGGCAATTCTAACACTGGAGAGCTCCTTAAAAGATTCTCTGAAAATACTGAAGGTAAAATATTCTTACTTTGAGCAAAACTGTGTGATGATGATACTCTAAATTGCCTCCATTAGAGCCTTTTTCTAAAAAAAAAAATTAGGAAAATCTCAGTTTGCCACTGATCTGCAGGTTTTTGAGGAAATTTTGACACTTAGAAATGAGGTGGCAAGAAAAATCAAGATTTCCAAGTAGACTAGGCAATGAATTGCAAGATCCTATGTAGTATAACCCCATCTAAAATAGTTCAAATAATTGCATAAACAGGTACAGAAAGTAACAAAATCTTCTATACACATCTTGGTCATTAAGTCATCTAATGCTGATCCTAGTTAAACTGAAACTGTATTTTCAGGAATGCAATAAAGAAGCTAGTGCTGATCCTCAAAGAACACCCTGATTTATAGAATAAGATTTGGATAGACAAAAAGTGTTACAATCCTGATGAACCTGACTACTACAGATTTATTTAGTACTACCTATGATAATAAACACTGAAATGGTTGCTTATATGTTTGGTGGTAGGGACATTATGTTCTAGGATAGCTTTACTTGTTGTTGGTTAGTTATTCTTGCTGGGTTCTAAAAGCTACCAAAAACTTTCAGCAAAAAAAATGTTATTCAGCAAAGACAATCATTTCATACTCTAGTAATGACATTCTATCTGTTATGAAGTGGCTTGCATTGTCTCCAGGCCTCAATCCCATAGAAAATATTTGGAGAATGATAGCAAATATTACACCTTTAAGGAGCTAAGAAAAAAGGTTATCATGGATGTATAGAATAAATTCCCTGAATATATGCTCTCTAGATCAGCAAACTCAGTAACAGATTGTGTCATTAAGGTTCTGAAAGCAAAAAAGTCCAGCCATAAGATAATAACATTTTGCTAATATAAACTATCGAGTTCTTTTTTCATATTTTTCTGAAGAAAACAATTTACTAAAATAAATAACAAAAGTTAAATTTTACAGTCATACTTAAAATAACATTTTTTTTATAAAAATCTGAATTCACTTTTAAACAAATTCAACTAAAAAATTTTAAAATTATTTTGTTAATTTCTTAATGAATTGTATATACATTAATGCATATATAGGGTGCATCAGTTATTTAAAAAGACATCTTTGGTGGACCATAAATGGAAATCAATCTAGTGTTTATAGAACATGCATCAAGTTTAAACATTCTTTCTCTTTCAGATGTATTGACAGCATTAATATGACAGGTTTCAATCTGGCCCAAGAAATGAAAAGGCACAACATACTCAACCCTGCCACTAGTCCCCAACCATAACAAATCAAAGATAACGAGCTTCATGAAAGTGACTAGTTAGACAGGGAAGGACAGGTGATTATGTGCAGATTCCAAGTAGAAACAAGCCATAATGCATACCAAGCTCACAACTGTGATGGTCCTGGGATATTGAGTAATACAGACCATGTCATGCTGCTTCAATTCTAGTCATGATGCCTCAAAGTCAATGCCACTGCCTACATAGAGATGCCAGGCACTGTGGTCAAATCTTAGATTAAGGGGATGACCATACATCCATATGGCTCTTTCCCATATGGTCCACATGATCCAGGAGTAGCTGACCAAAATTTTCAGACACATGTCAGTCAAACATAGAGCCTTCTAGCTCTCTTGATTTGAGTTCCCTGGACTACTATGTTCTTGGGTATAGATACATAGATAAACAACCAGCAGCCACAACAATTTCAAGAACTTGTTGAAAGCCACCATCATAGATATGATGAATAAATTACACATTCAATCACTTCTAAGGCCACATTAGATCTGAGGATTTTTTTTCTTGGATTTATTAATTAAACTTTTGTTTTATTTTCAATTACTAATCTTAGTGTATATATATATATATATATATATATATATATATATATATATATATATATATAGAGATAGAGAGAGAGATTAGAATGTGCAAACATATGTTCTGTGGAAATACATAGGAGGCATTACTTTTAAAACATCTCTAATGTGTGAATATACACATACAGCACACAATCTAAAACAAATATATTACCTAAATATCTTTTTCAATAATACTCAGATGTTATATATAATTATACAGAGAAACAAATTATTGAATTTGTACATGTACTGAGAAAAATGTGTTTTGCAATCAGTGAGAACATAGGAAAATAAGAGCTTATGTTTGAACCAGAAAAACACACACACATTATATATATATATATATATATATATATATATATATATATATATAAAAACACTAAAAAAAAAAAAAAAAAAAAAAAAAAAGAAAAAAGGTCTGCCTTGCTTTAGTGTTTTCATAAATATTTCTACTCAGAATTTTCTATTTTTGTATTGACCACTTTTTAGTATTTATACCTTTTAGGCATAGCTGTTTTCAGCCACCTAATATAAATAATATAAGACATTTTTATGTTTATACGTTTTTTTTTATAGATACAATATTTGTATCTATAAAAAAAGAATGTATAAACAAAAATATCTTAAAATAATTGTCAGACTTCATAATATATATATATATATATATACACACACATTATATATATATATATATATATATATACACACACACATTATATATATATATATATATACACACACACACACACACACATTATATATATATATATATATATATATATATATAGAGAGAGAGAGAGAGAGAGACAAACAGAAAGAAAAAATTCAAATATCTGGGAGTAAATTAAATAGAAGTAAATTAAAACTGGATGTTAATTTTTGACACTTTTTTTTGTTTCATTTAAACACATTTGTCTTCACTGCCAAAGGGAATTATATTTTCATCTTAGATTGAAATATTGCATCAAGCTAACTATTCAATCATCTATAAAAGCATATACTTCAATGTCAACTCACCAAAACCCAAATATTTTAGTCAAATTGAACATTGCCCATGCCCACATACATTGAGTCTCAGAGAAAAATCTAGATTAAATATAAATACATAAACAATAAATATACATTACCTTTATGCTTATGAATTTTATCAAATATACAAATAACATATAGACAGAAAATATTAAATTTGCAATTTATGTGCTTGTATGTATGAATATATAAAATAATCTATGTATAATGTATCTATCTTATACACATGCACACAATCTATAGTGTGTATGTGTGTATATATATATATATATATATATATATATAATCTCACACAATACATATACAATCTATGTATGTCTTCTACATGTATACTTAGAGAAATATTGAGATTTAGATTGTGTAGAATTCATCTTTCAGAAAATCTTAAGTCAATATCTGTAGAATCTAATAAATATACAAAAGACAACAGAAAAAAAAACTGAAAAAGAAAAAAAAAAAGGAATTAAGAAGATTATTCTTTGTTTCATAATCTGATCAAAAGATACCTTACCCACTTAATCTCCAAGATGATTCTTACTTATGAGTGGCTTTTCCAGTTTGTTGTTTGGAATTTAGGCAGACCATATACAGGAATTTTCATATTAGCCTATCTAAGGTGCATATCCTAAATTCTGTGTTTTGGACTTATTTCTCTATGTATTAGAGATATTGAAAAACTTTGACAAAATGGAAATATTAAGTGCCAGCAAGATTACCAAATGTTGCTCAGGTTAAAATAGCTTGCAGAATCTTTGTCTCTGGCTAATTTTGTTTTGCCAGTTCAACTTATTAAATATGAAAAAGAAAATAACAATATGGTGAGAAAGAAAACTATTTTATCAGAACAATAGAAAATGTTTCAGATTTTTTTAAGTTGTGCATGTAAAACATGCACCTCCCCCACTTACATATACACTAACCAGTTCATTTAAATCATCATTTGATGTAAGGCAAAAACCTGATACATAACTTTTGATATGTGCAAATGATAAAACTTAGTTTATTATTTAAAGAAATATATAAAGTCAATATAAAATTTACTAACATATGAGTTCAGAATACATGAAAATAATTGCTTTATAGAATACTGAGAATAGAAGATGAAGCTAAATTTGAAAAGAAAAAATACATTAAGTAAATAAAATTTAATGAAAAGAACAAGAATTAAGTGGGTAAGGTATGAAAAGAAATATATTTTACTTAAAAAAAAAAATATATAGTTTACTTAAAAAAATAAAAACTATTAAAAATTAAATACATAAAATATTTTGGCAAGAGATTCAAGGCTGAAAACATCTAAATACCATATTGCGTGTACGTATAAACATAATAATTGGTGGTTACATGCATTTGAGTAGACACCTGTTTTCTGGAAGGAGTAAATTGTAATTGAACCAGTTTCCTCTTATATAGAAGAAACCTCTAAGTGGGATGAGTCGGAAACCTTGTCAAAGGGGGCACCTTTTCTTTATTAAAAGACAAAGATTTCTACTGAAGCACATGTATCCCCTAAATATAAGGTTTACATTAACAATAAAAATCCCTTAAAGTTGAAGGGAAAATGACAGGAACTTACTACACTTAGTTATTTATCTTGATGCTTAACCACTAAAAATATAAACTAAAATAAAAACATATAAGCAAGTGTATACCAATTTTAAGTATTACAAGAGCTTATCCAGTAATTCTGCATTTTCCACTCTTAAAGAGAATCTGTTTTAAAATATGATTATGACAGACACACATTCACATGTATGTAAAATAGAAATCAACACTGCATGGTGACTGGCAGTTTCATGCCTGAAACAATCATCAGAATTATAACTTAGTATGTGAAATTGCTAGTCTCTATACAGTGTTGATTTCTATTTCTGCACAGTTAGAATAGATAGAAATGCTCTATCACCAAGATTTATCACTCTTCAACCATAAATATAGCAAATTTTAAATGATAGATACTCACAGGCAGAAATTTGGGTCAACAAGAATGCTCAATACTGGTAAAAGGAGTACAGAATTAGGTAAAAACAACACACAAAAGACTTTACTGTAAGTTTCATGCTGTTATCAGTGTGAAATTTGTTGCAATTTTTAAGTTATTTGTGTGCTCATATTATATATATATATATATATATAAAATTGTAATTTTTTAAAAAATATAATCAAATTACAGAATGTAAAATGTCTTTTCTAAATGATCATTATGCCAGTATTTGCCTCAAATCAATTAAGTCTAAAAGTGACCAGTCCATACCAATTGAATTTTCCTACAACAGAGAAATAAGTGTTTATTGATGGGAGGTATAAATATTCATGTGCTCTTGTCAAGAGGAGGACATTATAAACTTCATTGTTGAATAAAAATGATTTTTTTCATTGCGGTATTGTTTGATATAAAAGTATCTTTTATATTGAGCCATTAAATCAATTTATAACAAATGCTGATGAGTGTAAACAAATTTTATAGAAAAAAAAAATATTTAAGAACAAAATTTAGAATTTTTTTTATCAAAAGGTTTCATTAGAATGTCTACACAGATTTACAAAGTGTAAAATTCAAATTCTAACTTCTTTTTATAAACAATCTAGCACCTATTTTTGTTAGAACTTGCTAAATAATGTCATTAAATTGAATGCCTGAATTTAAACATAAATTTTTTTTAATCAGCTTTAAGCTGATAATCTGTAACCAAGAAATTGTTATATAGAATATACACAATATAAAAAAATGAAATCCTCAGTAAAGTATTTTATTATTTAATTCTGAAGATTTCAATCTTTTTCTTTCAAACAACCTCCATAAAATTAGTTAAGAAAAACTTAAACTATTTTTTTTTTAATTTCTATTAAGTGGTATCTTAATGTTGTTATAAATAATCTAATCAATAAGTATTAATTTACAGAAACATTTTATTCTGCTTGCTCCTCCATTAGTTCCTTAGTTAGCATGTTATTCCCTGCTACTACATCATAAATAATAGACTACTTCGTTTTGATCATGTGGAAAGATGGAAAAGACATATCAGAAGCACTACTTGGTTTTAGTGAGTAAATGAAAGAAAGGGAAGATAGAAGAGGTAATAACACTTGTGTGTTTAATGTGTTTCAGTGAAATGGAAAAAAAGTTGTCAATTTCTTTTTTTCATTTGTACTCCCTTACTTTTTTTTTTTTTTTTTTTTTACAGGTACCTCAAAAAAAGAGCATACCATGATGAAAAATGGCTCCAAACTTGATAAAAATAAAGTTTTATTATCAAAATATCTGTTATTATTAAGAGGAAAGGCAGAAATAAGTTTTGATTATTTTATTAACTTTTTTAATCCTTTCTAGCACATTCAAAATTTTGGGTTAAAATCTTGTTTTGCAGAGTCAGCAGCTGGGCCAAAGATTAGTATGTCAAATTTAGCATCTTTTTTGCTAAAATCATTGTTTTGGAAATCTTGGAAAATCTAATAATTGTCGAATTTTAATGAAATTTTCTAGGCTTTTTCACAAATGAATGAAATTATCTTTGAAATTCTTTTTGTTTTTAGAAAATCTTGGTAAATTATAAATACTCATTTGGAAGAAACCTTAGGCCTGCTTACCCTGAAGATCCTAGGTAGGTACGTGAAACCTAGGTAGGTTTTCCTGGTTCTTTAGAATTTATTTTATATATATATATATATATATATACACACTTTTTAGAAAAAAAAAAAAAAAAAAAAAAACAGCTTAATTTTATGAAATTTTGATTAATTCAAATTTCAGAATCTTTGTATTTATATTAGTTAAAAGCAGAACTCCTTGGAGAATTTAAATCATCAATTTGTTTTTGGCAAACAGAAACACCATTTAATGAAAATCTGCTCTGAATCAAAATAAAAAAATGCAATAAAACTATGACTTAATTAGAAAAGCTTTTAATTGCTTTTACAAATAAAATATATTAAGAACACTATTGTTTTAAGAAAAAATTATTTTTCAATTAATTTTTACAAAAATTGTTTTCAATTTTTTTGTAAATTTTAGAAAAATTTATTAGGTTTTAAATCTTATAATTCTGTATTAATTTCATCCTTTTAGATGATATTATTAAGTGAAAACTATATTTACTAATCATAAATTGAAAAGCATAATACAGATCATCAAAAGCCAATATTTTTTAAAAGAATTTTGAATCTTTTTTTCATATGTATAAAAGGTGCTCATTGTTGTAAGTACAGGCAACCATACACATTATCAGAAAATAAGAGCAATGACTATTGTAAATTTAAAGTCAACACTTCTAAAATTTATTAAAACATTAGATTACAGAGAATATTTTCCTAAACTCTTAAGATTACTAAGTACTTAAAAATTATATAAAAAAAGGCACTCAAATAATTTTCTCAAATTATGTTTTACAGATAAAGAATCCATTTAACATTAGATTTGTCATCAGGCTGTCAGTACACATCAAAACAGTTACTGTTGAAGTAAAATATACATTTCTGTGATATTTTAAAGTAAATAATATTTGTTTCAAATCAGATTAATTATACTTTAAATCAGCTAATATTCCTCAAATAGAGATTTAGAAAAATATATTTTATTTTTGGAAGATTTTTTAATAAAAATTGCAATGAAAGACAAAAGAAAAAAAATCCTTCTGGCCAATTTAAGTTAGTTTTTGAAATACAGCAAAGTATTTTGCTTATTGGAAATATTAAATTTAATCTATTAACTTGAAATTAAAACTAAAATAAAAGCTTCAATAAAGATTTTTCATTTTGGTTTAAATTCATTTTAAACCTGAGGTATTTTTTTCATTTTTTTTTTTTTTTTTTTTTTGGTGGGGGGATAATAAATAATGATCAGCATTCATATTTATGATTGTTATTGTAATATTTTGATAAAGTTGCTAAGCTCAAATATTTAACGATGCAATAGGGGAATTTCTACGGAAATTTTATTGTTGCAGAACTCACAAGTTTATTCAATCATTAACTTAAGAATTAAGTTTCAACAAAAAATCAAAATAGGAAAAGCGTGAAATTTTCAAGGGCATGTCTTGTAAATATATAATGATATGAAGTTAAAGATGATCTATTTGATGTTTACATATGCAGTACATGTTTACAGGCATAGAACAAGTTTTGAGACAGTAAACTTAAACTAGTTTTTTCATGTATGTATATTAGTAATTTTATTCTTAAATTTATGAAAATATTTGTACATTTCTCACAAACATTTGAAAAAAAAACAAAAACAAAACGAAATTGATACACACTTCCACCACATCACACACAAAACAAAAAAATGAATGTTACTGCACAATACATCCATTATTTAATGAACAATGATGAAATTTGGTTGATGTTGATAGTTTAAGGTTTATTTTATGTGAATAAAAATCATAAAAGAAAAATCAATTAAACTGTCAATTTTTGATAACTTAAAAAAATTTGGAGTTACTTTAAAATCTTGCATAATAAAAAATTTTTATAAACAAATTATATTTTATAGAAAGCATATACTATGAAGTAAATAAAATAGACTCTTCAACTGCTAGATGTTTTGAAAAGATATCTACACACACAAAAAAGGGAGTGCTGACCAAGAAGGGATAACAAAAAAAATTCTATTTTATCATTTGATTAGATTTTAGAAAGTACACAATGCTGAAAGTTTTTCAATGCACACAAATATTTAGTGTATAAATGCTCTTATTTATTTTTTTGAGATATTATAAAATTATCTAATCCCATAGGATCTCATAAAATAATAAACAGAGCTTCTTACCTTATGATTGATTTTAATTAAAAAAAAAATAAAAAATAAAAAAAAAAGTTTTATTAAAATGTAACACTATGATATACACTGACAAATAAATTTTCCTAATATATATTTTATTAACCTAAAACTTAATCTGCAATTTTTGTTTAGGCATTTTTAACAAAATTTCATCACCAGTAACATTTAACATGAGTTTAAAATTCACTGATTTATATTAAAAAATGGACAGCCCAACCAACCCAGGATGATGAGTATCTTTTCACAATAGTATATCTTCAGTGGAGGGATAATAAAGCACAAATGTATATATAGTTTCTTGTAAAAAGTATTCTCCTACTTGACCAGTTTTCCTTGCTCAATATTTTTAATTTTTAGATTTTACTGTTCCATGTAAATAAATGTTACTGGCAAGCATATTCCAAACTTGCTGAAAGATGAGTTTTGGGTTGCATTATTACCAAATGGAATTTTTCAATTCTAATGAAATCATCAACAGATCCATGGGTAGCCTAAGAAAAGTAATACTGATAAAAGTACTCAGGTACAATAGCAAAACAAAGGTATTATTTTTTTTTTTTTTTTTTTTTTTTTTTTTTTTTTAGAGATCTCAAGGAAACAATATAAAAGGAGAAAAATATAAGATACATATAAAACTTTAATGTGTGTCAAAAAGATTTAAAGCATTTTGAACTAAGGTCATAACTGGACAAATAGTTATGGATATTTTTCAGATAAATTTTACTTAATGTATAAATAAGTTTCCATGATCAAATGCATAAGAGTTATAAGTAATATCTTTAAAAATACTTACGAAATACAGTTATTTACCTGAGTATTATCATTTCATCTTTGTTGTTATTATCACAGCGTTTCAGCCATTGGGCCTTCTGGCCTTCAGCAGCTTTATCATGATCTGGTTAACTTACAGGGAATTTTGAACTGAACCTTTTATTTAATTCATAGGGATAGATTGAGCAATGGAATGTGAACAATCTACCCCCATGGATGAAGGTTGAAGGGCACAATGGGAGTAATGTGATAACAACAAAAATGGACAATAGTCTGAATGTAAAGTTCAGACAGTGATTTACAGTTCTATTTCAGAAAAAATAAAAAAATAAAAAATTAAAACATCCTTAGAGAAATTGGCAGAAGTATTTTATTGAAAACAAAGTGAAAAGAAAAAAATATTAAACCTAAAAAGAGAGACAGATGGAAGAGATCTTTGATGGATTCGAGAGAGAGAGAGAGATAGAGATAGAGAGAGAGAGAGAGAGAGAGAGAGAGAGAGAGATAGAGAGAGAGATATAGAGATAGAGAGAGAGAGAGAGAGAGATATAGAGAGAGAGAGAGAGAGAGAGAGTGTGTGTGTGTGTGTGTGTGCACTGAACAGTAGGTGAGGCACAGTGTTAATTGTAAAAGGTATCACTTACCCCTGTCATCTGGCAAGTCGGTTTCAAGTGGCAAGAAATTCAGTAACACCGACAGGCGACACCAGAGAGATTGAGAACTCTGAAGAAAGAGATTGCACACATATCAGAATATTAAATAACAACCACATTTTAAATTTTTTTATATTTTACTTTAGTTTATCTTTAATATTCATAATTACTATTAAATCACTTAATAGCTGTTTTTTTTTTTTTTTTTTTATCAAATTACTTTTATGTTAGTAGTTATTTTTAATTGATATTTCCCTCTTTAAAAGTTTTAACTTTAATCTATAATCAACATTTATATTTCACTTAAGTTTGATTTCTTTATTATTATTTATTCTTATTAGCATATAACTTTTACCTATTATTTACATAATATTAATATTTCTTTGTAAATTTACTAAATACTTGGACTTATAATTTCATTTAAAAATTTTAATTATATAATATTTTAATTTAGATGTCAAATTTTTTTATCCTTTTAATTTTTTTAAAAAACAATCGCAAAAACCTCCTCTAAGTTTCAAAGATTGAATTTCCTTACTGAAACAAGATATTAATATTTTAAAATATAGGTCAAAGTTATTAGGTTGGTGCAAACATAATGTCGTTTTCTCACATATGTTACTATGTGAGAAAACGACATTATTTTTGCACCAACCTAATACTTTAACTGGTTTCAAATTTCCAACAGTATTTAAAGGGTGTCGAGAGGGGTTTATGCAACTCAAGTGTATTTTATTTCCTCCCCTTCCTCTATTTTGTTTTATCTCTCTTTTTCCCCACCATCCCTTTTTATTCTTTCCTCCCTTTTAATTTCTTTCTTTGTCGCCTTTGCCTTCCTCTTCTTTCCTGTTTCTTTAAGTTTTAAAAATATTTAATCTTCCTTTTTATTTTATGTTATCTTAAAACACTTTGGTGTTGATAAACCTTGGAAGATCAATTTTCTTGCAGGGTGAAATGGCCATACAGATAGGGTATTAAATTTCCTTTATATATAATTTATTTATTTATATTGCTCTGTAATAAATACATTGAGCTCTCTTTGTGGATCAGTTTTAATATTTTATATTATTAGGATTCACTTGGATTACTTATATATATATATATATATATATATATATAGTTTATACATTATTTTTATGGCTACAACTTATTTGAATAAATGCTCCATTTTAATTCAACAGATTTAATTAAATCTACTAGCCTGAATATTCTAGAAATTTTTTAGAAAATGTATTCTCTAGCAGGAATTGAACCTGTGTCCCATACAATAACCAACATATAGCCTGACGTACAAATATGTTGACATTGTTTACATTAGGTTACTTTTCAAAATATTTGTTATTATTGAGAGGAAAAAGCAAAGTATTTTTTGGTTATTTAATTAAATTTTTAAACCTTTCTAGCACACTTTGTTTTTCTTGTGTCAACAGGTGTGTGTGTGTGTGTGTGAGTGCATGTGTATGTGTTATATTCTGTGCTAATAGGAATATATACTTGAAAAACAAGGTGGATTAAATACGTAAAGGTTTAGTGTGAAAAACCAGTACATTAAGAATAAAGATAACAAATATGCATAAGGTTGTCGCAAGTCAATCCAGTAGTGAGTGCTACTAATGGAAGGTCAGTAGTTCTTGCATAAGTGAGTCGTACTCAACAGATCCTAGCTAGTATATTTAGCTACCCACCACCACGAGGGTTGCATGTGGCACAAGGCCAGTTTAACGTGTGTTCTCTGAGGCCATAGGCTCGGCCAAAAATATTCCCTTTCAAACCCATATAAACGGGTTCAGGGACAGTCTACCTCCCCAAACGAGACTCTGCCCTTTAGTGGAGCCTTGTCTGGGTTCCTCTCTGCCTTCAGGCAGAGAGCTCAAATGTTTAGCTGAAACAGACCGCAGCTAGTCTTTATAATCTGTTGACTTACAGATACTTAAAGGTAGTTATTGCCTATAGTGTAGTCAATCATGGGGGAGACAGGTCATTCCATTACATCAGTATGTATAGTGGGTTCAAAATAAATTTTAGTGCCATTTTTGTGGTTAAAAACAAAAAAGAGAAAACACACTGCAAAAATCAAAAAACTATTGTTTTTTAATAATACTTTCAGGACTTATTCTCAAACTAGCTTAAAAGCTGCCCTACTGGGCAGCATTTAAGCTAACTTCTGCAGAGGGCTCTTGATTGGGACTTCATCACAATAGGTAGGGAGGAGCAGATCTGATAGGCAACAATAAACTACAGAAAAACTTAAAACTGATCGCTGCATTTAACTATTGCATTAATATTTAAGTTTACCTTTTAAAAGTTCAATGATAATTCTTCTGCTGCCACTTAATTTAAAGACAATTTGATGTAAGTAGGTCCTTTCTGTACTAACAATTTTTTTTATTTCATGAGTGACTTTCACAATTGATTTGAATTAATCCCAAATTTATTTCCCAAAATATAAAGATTTAAAAAATCATATTAAAAAAAAAAAAAAAAAAAAATTACATATATCTTGCCAAAAAAAATTGCAGCCATGAAAACTTGGGAATCTAAAATTTCAGGATTGTGGGTCTGAATCCAACCTGGGATGTTTTTAATCTGCTCACAGAGTCAGCCTGATTCCAAAAATGGTATATGTTGGGCTATGACCTCTTGGAGTAAAGTTGAAAAGTGTGACACAGTGACACACTGACATTCGCATTTATTAAATAGAAGATGAGCTTTTGAGAATTGTGTCCATTTAATTGAAAAAAGTGTGACAGCAACATTCACATAGAAGATAATTACATTGTAATAAATATGGTATGTAAATGGCAATGACAAAAAAATCTCTTTTCAGTCAATTTAAATTAGTTTTGAAATAAAGAAAAATATTTTGCTTATTGGAAATGTTAAATTTAATGCATCAGCTTGAAATGAAAACTAAACAAGCTTCAAGAAAGAGTTTTATTTTTAAAAATTCATTTTAAACCTTAGGTATTGCAAAGCTGTAGAGGTACCTATATATATTATACAGACATAGACAGACATTACATCAGACATTGAAAGTCAACCAACTAAGGTCTGGTAAGGTGAAAATGACTAAAAAGGAAGAAACTAGGAGAGAAAACAAAAGTTAATGATGTTATTAAAAAAAAAAATTAGTTATTTCAAACTACAGAATCACCTAAACTCCCATTGTTTGTCAAATCGGTAAAATCACTACACAAAATGTAAATCAAAAACTATTAGTGGCATAATTATTACATTGGAAAGAAAATCCTGTTGCATCTGTGACTTGATCACTTTGATGCTGCTTTTTAAATACTTACAATAAAATATTAATATTTATATTTTATGTCCTTTTTTTCTTTCTTTACAGATTTAACATTGGTGCAGATAAATTTTGTATTGATTTTACCTTTTTAAATTGAATTTATATCAGACCCAATCAAACACTGTATGCTGTATGAATTCAAAATGAAAATGGCAAGAAATATTCCTTCTGTCTATGAAAATAAAGTATCTAGACAAGAGCTTGACAATGGAAAAAGATTTTCTCTTATCAATTCCCTTTGAACTGGACAACCAAGTTCTGCAGTTGAGGAAAACTCTAAGCAAACTGCATGAAAATTAGTAAAACAGTTTAATACAAGTCATTCTATAATCACAAAACACTTTCATAAACAGAGAAAAGTCTCTAAATTTGGTCAATGGGTTCCTCATCATCATCACTTCTCATCTTAATCAAAGAGTTGTACTTTGCTTATTATTGGACAGGAAACTTGCTACCAAACCTTTCCTGAGTAAAATCATCACCAGTGATGAAAAGTGGTTCTCTATAATCTAATGAAAATATCAAGTTATCACCTAGTGAAAATTGTGTTTGGTGGGATATGAACAGTATCATATATAAGAAAGTACTAAACCAAAACAAAATAATAGTATATTATACAAAGAATTATTAATTGGAAGCATTGCCCAAATATTTGCAAGGAAAATGTCCATTATTGATTAATCATAAAGGTATGATAATACAAGATTATGTTCAGGAAGAGATTATGGTAGTAAATATGGAAGATTGTCTCATTCTCCTTACTATCTTTTTGCTCCATTTTCAGGTTATTGCTACATATTTCTTTGAAGAGAAAACAGTTTATTAATTGCAAAGAGGTAAGGACATATTGAGTGTTTATTTGCACCAAAATCTGAAGTTTTATGCTCAAGGAATGTACAATTTGCTAAACACATAGGATAATGTTATTGAGGGGAAATATTATCTTGATTAAGACCCAAGAAGCATTTGTTTCTTTTCCATCTTCAAATGTGATAGGACTTTCTTGCAAACCTCATATTTAACAAACTGGTAAAAGTTATAAAAAATAAATAAGGAATACTAGGTAAAAATGCTACCTTAAAACAGTCAGTTTCAACATTGTAATAATTAAGAATATTTCCAACAAAAATTTTTCTAAGAATGATCTATATTTTTTGAAGGAAATTCATAACTACTTTTAGAATATATTTTCATTAACAAAGCAAAGAGAATGTGTTTTATTCATGGAAATTTTACCAAATTTTTAAGTGTGTACATGTACATGTGTGTGTGTATGTAAGGTAACACTAAAATAAAACTAATCAAACTGTGAACATATTCATAAATGAAAAATAGAATAAATTTACTCAAGTTATTTGAATACAAATACAAAACTGTACATATATAATTTAATCAAAAATACCATGTATGTTTTGTCACAACAATAACAATCTATAATTGCTGATAATATTTATAAATCAAGCTCAATGCAATATGTGCATGTGGCAAATATTAAATCAAGAATAACCTATTTCTGTGAAAACACTATGAATCATATAAAAAATGCCACGAAAATTTATTATTTCTTATTATAATCTTGATCTAAAGCTAGCATTGTACCTATAAAAATAATGACTTATTTACATATGAATTAATACTTTTGTTTAGAATCAAAATCACTTTGTAGTACTTGTGTGTGAAACACAGTATAGTATCTTCAATGTGAAAGTTACATACAAAAATATACATTGTATGCAGACAATTCAAAGAAGTTTGGTCATCTTCAGTGATTATAATTATCATCATGACAATATGTAATAATAGTATTGATTTGTGAGCAAATCAATTACTATTTTACAACAGTAAATAACCATATGAAGCCACATGAACACTGCAGTTTGGACTAAGCGTGAAAACTATTTTTATGGTAAGGCTAAAAACTAGTATTCTATAAATTCTAGCCATGAAAGGAGTGTTAATAGAAAATAGCTAGTTCATTGCTGTAAAGATTATACTATGAAGGCTGTCATAGAACATTGGTTAACAATTGGATTTTATTTTAGTGTTTTTCTATATGACCTTGTGCCAGATTAAATACATAATGTTTTCTATTTAAGTGATGATGCTAGATACTATGCTATAGTGATGTTTAAGAAGTTTGGTAATAAAAAAATGAATAATTCTGGCAGAATTATGAGAGACCCTATAAATAAAAGACTTGGTCAGATTAGAAAGGTATGTCTCTACATAAAATCATTAAATTTAAATGAAACATGTTTTGTCAAGCTGACAGTGGTTATAAATGTTATCTCTTTGGGAACTATTATTTCTGGCAAGCGATGTAATATGTGTTGTGGCCTGTTTAGGGGCCAGAAAGAAAGACACAGAAGACAAAGGTAGGTTGAAAAAGTATATTGAAGATATATACAAAACAATAGTGTTAGTAATAAGTAGATTAGCACTGAGTCTACTACTCCACTCCACACTCCTGTCCAACCTTCACAGTTTGTATTTATGAGAGAAGGAAGAGTTCATTATACTGTAAGAGGGTTTACCACAACAATATGATACATATTTAAAGTCAAATTCATATAAGTTGCAACATAAATCAATTTCTTAAACTTATTTTAAGATCAATAAACAAAATATAAGCACTATATCAAAGTTTGAAAGAATGATTATGTTTTTAAACAAAATTATACATTTGTTTTATAATTAACTTTAAATAATTTATTGACATTTTCCTGGTTTTTTCTGTTGCCATTACCAACCAAAAAAGCTGTAGCAATATAATTTTATTATCACAATCAATAGTAAAAGTTTGCAGAGTAAGAATTCTAGTCATGCAAGAAAGAAAAAAAAGTTACATTTTTATTACAACATGCAGGCAGATATCAAAGGTTGCTAACTAAAAGTGATTATGTCCAAATTATTTAAATACAAAATAATCAGTCCTGGTTCAGAATCTAATCAAACTCTGAACATATTCATTTCATTAAGAGACATTATATATTTTATAATGATCTTAAAAATAAATTTTCCAGTAGGATATGGACATAAATGTTTAGTGGATTTAATCCATTTTTTTCTGGCTATCAGTCTCTGATCTTTGGAAACTGTTCTAAACATTCTTTTGTCTGCTGCATTTTTGCCTGTTGTATATCAAGAGTAAACAGTTGATTTTTTTTTTCTTTTCTAAAATTTGCAGTAGTTTGAAACAATTTCAGTCAATGATATTGTAAGAGTCATATTAATGAAAATTAATTCTTGTAGTTCGTGTGAAGTAACCTGAAGTTATCCAGAAATAAATCTAACATTGCATTACTGAGAATTCTTTTTGTTTTAGACTGGAGTCAATTCATTTTTATTACTTGAAGAATACATGCAATTTCTGTAATGCTAAGTGGTTCCCTCTCCAAATTAATACAGGAAAAGGTAGCAAATGATTAACATTTTGAAATAACTTTTGAAAGAAACATTTTAAAATCATCTATGCCTAAAATTGTGAAGTGTGAGAATTACATCACCAGTGACTAATTCATATTTTTGCCATCAAACTAATACTATCCAATGATTTTGTGTTTCAACTATGTTAGATGAGATTTTACTGAGTTTATAAGATCCAGATCAATTGTGGATTCATTTTTCTGATGTTTAGTGGTATCAATAAATAATACATATCAACTTGACACATTAGCATTTATAATTTAAATTCAATGTAAGGACACTTATGAGTGTTAATTTAAAAAAAAAAAAATTAGAAACATAATTCAAGGGAGATAACTGCTATAAAACCAAGCTTAAAACCAAATTAAAAGAATTTATGCATGAAAATAAATATCGCAAGATTATTGCAAACTTACTTCCCCATCAAAACGCAAGCATAACAAAGGAAGTTATGCTGATAAATAAACTCCCATATTTTTCTACTATTGAACTTGCTAAAATGACAAAATATCAATTAGTAATATCCAGTGTTCTGTGTCTGACACTGATATACACACATCTATACATTATTTCTGAACATGTTCTAATACACACTACTTTATGAGAAGCTTCTTTGACAAAGGGCTTTTTAAATTTTGGTTGACAGGTTTTTCCAAAATGAATGTAATAATACTGAAAAATTAAATATAAAAATATTACTTTAATATTTTTTTTTTTTTTTTTTTTTAAGTATTTTTAATGATTGATCGAAAGTGTTCGACTAAATCCCTGGTGGACACTATATAAAAACACTTCGCAGAAACAACTCTCCAAGTAAGATTTTCAATAGGAAATCAATCAAAATTAGCTACTCCTGCACCAACATGTACCAAATTATCAACTCCCATAATAACTATGTCTTAAATAAATTCTATGGGGAAAAAATTAAATCTAGCACGGAACCCCCCTGTATCTGTAGAAATCGAGAAAATTGCCCAGTCGAGGACAAATGCAGATCCACTAGGGTAATATAAGAGGTAACCATTGCCACCAGAGACAAATTATAATGTTTACATTGAAATTTCTGCAGGAGAATTGAAACAGAGAATTTATACCCACAGGTACTCATTTACCAATCCTAAATTAAAATTCCAAACCACACTTTCAAAGAAATTTTTGGAACTAAAGAAAAGGGTCTAGACCCACAGATAGAATACCTTTAGATAGATGCAGGCTATGTTTAGAGAGAAAAAAATAGAATACTAAAATACAATGATCAATGCAAACTATTAAATCCAAGGAGAAAGCTAGTATTAAAATGTAGGCATAGAAGCAGGTTCAAACTTATATAAGAATATAGATCTTACCTTATTACTTACTAACTACAGCCCTCCCAACTGATGCAGGTTGGATACAATAAATTAATGTTTGGTATAAAATAGAAAAGGGAGGAGTAGGCATATAGATCTCACCTGTGCACAGGTTGTTATGACACTAGCATGACACTTCATCCAGTCACAAAGAACTTTGACAACATGAAGGAGGCCTTCATTTTGGGTTACTTCAATTACATGTTGCATATGTAGACGATCAGCTTCATTTCTGAAAATATAAAATAAATTATCATTTTTAAACAATTTAAAATAGCACAATACCAAGATTCAACTCAATACAATCTGTTTAATCAAATTTAAAGTATATAAAAAGTTTAAACTATATTTTTTAACTTCTAGCAACTGATAGCAATAAACTGTTATTGTTATGCAACGAAATAGCCATACAGCTTCCAGAAAATTCATTTGTGTAAGGCATAAAAAGTTGAGTTTAAAGTTGGCCATTCTGATTTTTATCTAGTTATGTTGTCAACCATTTTGACTATTTCAGAGTGACCTCATTTGCAAAATTTGGGAGGTGATTACTGGAAATGTAATCCTATACCATAACCTTTCTTGAAAAAAAAAACCTCTTTATATCAATGATGAGAATTGTAAACAAAAAATGATCAAATCAGGTTTTGTGAAAGTCTATGGCACTAAAGTTTAAAGTATTATTCACATTAAAGTTAACATGACTTTTTAAATTGTGAAAGGTTAATCCCTTGAAATGTTCTCATTCAGAGTAAATGAAAGGGAGATTGGTCAGGGACATTGGAAGAAAATGAGAAAAACTGCAACAATAATAAATATGGACAAAGTTATTTAGGTCCATGGAATTTACTTTTTCATGTTACAAAATTATTTTTTGGGAAAAATAAAAATTAAATAATAATTCGACCATTAGTGGAAACAATATTGCTGAATCCAATGTAAAAGTACACCTGGCATTTATGTAATTATATTATCTTGGTATGGAGATAAATGGTTAGAATTTAAGATAAGAGGTTTCAAAGAAAATCTGAGGTCCCATACATTTGCTGTGATCAGTTTGTTTATATCTTTATAAAATCAACAGTTTGTACAGATCTATGAATATACATGGACTACACAATATCCCTTCCACAAAAAAGTATATTAACTTTCATATTAGCAGCTATAATTATTATCTGAAATTTAATTAATGTTTCCACTGCTGTGAGCATACTTACATATCTTTACAAAACTTACTGTTTGCTGTCAACATTATATATATATATATATATATATATATATATATATATATACACACACACATATTTTTCCAAGATATTGTGAAATATCAGTTCTTAACTAATGCTTAGCACTATTTCCAAACTAATATAGATATATAGAAGCATAAAATATGATCTGATTAAAGTCATTTTTTTAATTGTGTATTGGAATATTGTTTAGGTTTATTGGTACTGCAAAGTCTCCAATGAAAAACAAAATGGCAGTGCCTATGAGAAATTGAACCAGCACCTTTATAATCATTTCCTGTAAATGGCAATACTGGGTTTCCAGTTCCTTCTAAAGTCTTATTCTCTTTTATTTCCAGTAGCCCCTTGTGTCTTAGTGGCATTATCACCTTGCTTGGGGTGAATTGATTTAAAAAAAAAAATAAATAAAATAAAAAAGTATTAAATACATATGAAAAAATAATTATTTAAATAAAAACTAAAAACTATTGTGCAATAATCCTCTTCAACTAAGACACCTCAAGGTAATATTTAAGAAGTCTTGTTGAATATCACTACTGAATAGAGTTTATTCTCATTGGGCGCTCAATATTTGTAGTCTTGTGCCAAACTATGGTAAGTAAATAAATGCTTTAAATGGGTGAAGAAAAAGGGAAATTGACAACATTTATATACACTTTGATTTGCCAAAAGTCATGGGATGGCAGCATAAAAAGGTGATGGTTGATGATGCCATCATACCTTGATGATATTAAAATGCCAAGACCTATATCAGTTGTGGTTTGGCATAGGCTGTCCATGGCAAAGCAAATCAAATTTCGAACAGGTCATGACAATGTGTGCCTGACAGACGAGATATTTCATTTCTAAAATTGTGGGGCATTTGACATCTTTTGATCTCTATGGTGCCATGAGTGTATTGGGAATACCTAATGGAAGGCATTGTTCCTCTTGGACAGTGCAGTAGCTAACCACCAGCCATGACTAGAGATGTCTAAATATAATTGTAGTGACAGACAAGCAACAATATCTCAAATCACATCCAATTCAGGAGATACAAGACATATCTAGCAAATCAGTTCAACTTTCTTTAATTTCCACAAGATATGAGAACAGATGAACCACCAAGGCACTCCTGTTAACACGACAGCATTAGAGAGCACATCACCTGGGCTTTAATTGTCACTACTTGGATTTTAGATAATTGGTAACATGCAGTGTGGTCCAATGAGTCCTGGTTCCAGTTGTTTTGGGTTGATGGTAAGATTTCAGTAGTTCCACATCTTATGAATGTCTCTTTCTTGGAATCAAATCCACTCTTCAGAAGATAGTAAATTGGAACTATTTTCATAAATTTTTATATATATATATATATATATATAAAAAATGCGTGTTGTGATTATCGTTCTATAATAGGATGTGTTCATATTTGTCTGCTAGTCCATCTAAATACATCACAAACCCGGTGACCACTATGTTGCATTGCTTTGTGACCATTTATATCCATCCATGATGTACCCCAATAACAATGGGTTATTACATCAGGATAATTCAATGTGTCATCAGGTTCTAATTCCCCAGAATAGGTTTGAGCATTCTGGAAATTTCCAATGAAAGGTGTAATGTTCACTTGAACACTATGACATTAAGCATTTACAGGACATGGTAGAGAGATCAATTTGCATACATGACCCTACACCTACAAATATCAGGAAGCTGAAGACAGTTATCAAGATGGCATAATTCAATATCTTCCCAAACCATCTTTAAATAACTTTTCAACACACAAGTTCAATTATATCATACTGAGAGTAGTGTTTTTTTTGTTGTTTTATTTTTTTTCATTATTCTGACAAATAACGGCATCTGGCATAAAAGTACATACAAAGAAGTGTATCATTAAATTCTTACACAGAGAAAAAAAATTGCACTCATTAACATCTATTTATATATATATATATATATATATATATATATATATATATATACGCACACACAATTACTAGACTGATATCAGTGATCTGATTTAATGCAATTAACTCCCAATCTAATGTTGGGATCACTAATATCAGTTTAATCCAATTCATTTTTAAGCCACCTCTGTTAACAGATACTAATATTTCATTTCATAAAAAGCATTGGAGATTTCTAAATTTCATTTTTTTTTCCCCCTTTTATTTATATTTCTTGACATAAAATAAGACAAGCATACAAAAAAAAATTGCAACCTGCTAAAA
This sequence comes from Acanthosepion lycidas, assembly GCA_963932145.1. Classification (NCBI taxonomy): domain Eukaryota; kingdom Metazoa; phylum Mollusca; class Cephalopoda; order Sepiida; family Sepiidae; genus Acanthosepion; species Acanthosepion lycidas. The sequence continues at coordinate 65,167,618 of OZ010576.1, forward strand.
CAAAGAGAAAAGCATAAAAATATCACAAAGAAACAATATACATTTCTGAAAATTGTATGTGATTCTGTGAAATTCAAATTAAAAACATTTATTAGTGAACAAATTTAATTTTATTTATTATTATTATTAAAATTTATGTAATTGAACATCAGATCTTAGAAACCAAAATTTCCTGGTCAACCATCATTTTTGCTCTGAAACAGTTATGATTTTGCCAACAAAAAAAGAGAAAAACCTTTTTACCTGTCCACCTGACTCTCCCCTTCAGCATCTGTTTCACTCAGGGCACTGGAAAGCTCTGAAAAGAATAAAACATTTTAGACAATAAAAATAATTCCAAAGGAATAAATATTAATTAACAGTAACAAAATTAAAAATATAATTGTTCAAAAGACATTTTCAGTTTTTTCACATTCAATTTCACAAAAGCAAAGCATAACACAGACCAAAAAAAAAAAAAAATGGCTGCAAATTTTATAGATTTTCGTAAGCTTCCACATGCAGCTGATACCACTTATGAGAAATGCCATAAAGAGGAACATCATTAAATACTTATATTAAAAGATTTCAATATCAGTATGCTGAATAAATAAACAAGACAGGTAGCTTTGTTTATGTATTTTGTGTAACTTACTGACCCAATCTATTCCAGTGTAATTTTTATTAATGATATCAGTGTTAAATATAACAGATCCTCACCAAGTGCAGAATAATTTTTCCCTACAATGTCATCTCCATTTTAGGATTACAATTTTCCAAAAGTCTTTACAAGAACAAGTTTTAACTTTGTGATCACCAGATAGAAATCTAGAATCTAGAAAAGTTATTTAAGAATGAACATTACATAGGAAAACATTGCCAACAACTAATCTTTTTTTATCTAGTCAAAATATATTCTTAGACATATCTAAATTTTCATATACAATTTTTCAAAAAGGTTGTTTTTGTTTTTGACATTTTTTGGCAACTTGTTTTGAACAACATATTTACAAGTGTGTTCCAATACCTACTGGCATATTTCAAGCAACTTCATAATTTCTCACCAAAGACTTAAACAATTACTGTCAGTACCTTTTGCAGTCTTCTAGGAAAAATAAATGTTTTTACATCTTGAGAATTTTGTAAAGACTAGATTAAATGGTAATCTTGGAGAAACAATTTCTAGTAAATATGTTGGATGAATGAAAAATTTGCATGCCAAGTTGTATCAATTTTTGTTTGGTAACCAAAGAAATTTACACCCAAGCATTATTATTACCGAAGATTAAATATTACTCTATTTCTATTAACCTATTCTAAACTCTTTTTGCTGATTACTGCATTCAGTCTATTTTTTGTGGGGAGCATTAATTATTCAAATTAATTTTGGTTTTTCAATAGAAGTTTTCCCTTCCCATCTTACCACATACACAGCATCAATGTTTTGATGATGAAGAGTGAAACTTTCTTCTATTTAGTATCAGTTAATTTCCTTTGCCTCAGGGTTGCTTTCATTCCATTATTTTGTTAAAATAACATTTTCCTTGCTTGTAACAGTTTGTTTGATACTAGAACATTTTCATCATGTATTGAACTACATATAGAAATATTGTCCAGTAACTTTTTTTTTCCATTTAGAAGTCACACATCAAAACAACATAAGCAAACTGGTACAAATTATTTTGAAGATATTGGTTATCTACCACATTATATATTGATTATTTTCAAGGTTTAATTTGATTGCTATCAATCTCAACTAGTCTACCTGACCATGAAACATCTCTTTGAAAATCATTTTTGACATATTCAATTATTCACGGTACCTTCTCCATAAACTGTGCAAATCTTTTGTTTGTGTTTCATTTTTGTTTTTCTAAACATATAAGAAGCATAATATCACAAAAAATATTCTTCCATTTTTGAATGTTAGAATCAAGAAACAAAAATGGATCAATTTTGATAATCATTTTAAGAAATGTAGGCAGATATAAAAGCTTTTTGTATGAAGTTAACTAAAACCTCCTAATATCATTTAATGACAAAACATTTGGGATAACTGAAAGATAAACTTCAATTTCTAACTATTACTGAAATCTGCCAAACCAAACTTGACTGTTTAGAATAGATTTGTCATGCAAATAAACACAAAACTAATCATATTTGAAGTTTGATTTTATTTAAAAATAAGTAAATTAGTTTTACACAGCCACCAATTTTAGAACTTTCTTAGAATCTTTAGAAAAATAGATGAGTAAGGTGAGATATTAAGTTAATTGTTAAAAACAATTTTAAGAATGGCCTAACAATATATCTTTTATAGAACAACAGAAGCAAAAACTGATTTATTTAAATTTAACTTTTTTTTTTATAATGAAAAGTTTCTTTACTCCACTCTCAACCTTGCTAAATGACTAACACAATGGATGCATAAGCAATTTATATATATTTCATAACATGTCTTCTCTCACCTGTGTCAGTTGGCCCTCGGCTTGTTTCTGTATCAGTTTCTATCACAAAGTCATGGAGTTTTTGTGTTATTTCTGCTGAGTGCCAATCTTCTACTGTGTTATAGCCTGAAACAAGCAAATCTTTTTAAGATACCATCAAAGTGGAAGGTCTCAAGTCACATGAAATTATGATTACAGTTCTCTACTTTTAAGGAATTTATTAATGTTTAACAAACGGGAACAAAATTGAGTCACATATCAGAAATTTTTGGAGAAAAGTAAAAGCTGCAATATGATCTAACATCAATACAATATGATCTTGAATTATTATTTTAAAAGAAAACCACATATCAAATTTTACTAAAGCTGTCATTTCAATTTTGAATTTTCCAAAACTTCATTATCAAATTTATTTTTGCAAAGTTGTTTTTAATCAACATTTTTGGCCATTGTATTCAAATAGATTTTTAAACTATATTTATACTTTTAGCATACAGAGTTGCTATAAAATTACATTTTTTTTTATTAAAATTCACTTACAAAATTCTAAAAATACTGTTTGTGTCTTACCAGAGAGTACAGAGTTTCTTTGTTCAATGTTGTTATCTTTGAACAAATTAAAATCCATGCAGCTGTCAGCACTGTCCATTTTTGAGTTCTTCAGATTCAGCTCCAGTTTTTGTCCAAGGAATGTGGCTGAGTTAGACAGGAGTTCAGACGAGAAATGTACAAGACTGACATTAGTAGCAGCATCAGTCCAAATGTTATTGCGAGAATTTGGGTGTCTCAGATTCCAGTTTCCATCCATACCTGCAGCTGCTGCAGCTGCTTCAGCTGCTGCGGCTGCAGCTGCAGCAGCAACATTCGACCGATGATCTGCAGAACCAGGCCCATTAGTTAAGAGCTGGTTATTCCGGCCTGTCAACGAAAAACTGGATGGTACATCTTGTCCATCAATAAGTGTGTCTGATAAATCAGAATCAGAGTCATGTTCAAGATAGCTCCCAAGATCCTCATCAGATTCATCTGATAATAGGTCAACATCATTCACATCTTCTCCACCTAATTTGGTGGGGGAAAAAAAAAAGAAAAAAAAAACACTGATCATGATAAAGTTCAATTCCAACATTTCTTTCAGTCAATTGAGATATAAAAAGTTTTAATATAACATTTCAAAATATTCCTCCAAAACACAAATATATATATATTAAAAAAAAAAAAAAATCCATAGAAACATCTATTTCTTCATGTCAATGGCATTACTCATTCTTAAATAAACCTGGAAAATTTAATTCAATTCTCTTGGAGACACATATTACATTGCATAATCACTACATTCCTATTAGATTTCTTTTACAGAAGTTTTATGGATAAATTAAGAGTGTTTGTTTTTTTTATTCTAGAAAAGAACAAAAATTAAAAACTAAAAGAAAAGTCTATTTCAAAATAATAATATTAAAAAAAACAAAAAAACATAAGCCAGACCTACCTTCACTGAGATCAGAATCATCATCAGATACTGCAGAAGCATTACTGCTGCTACTATGATGCCGACGTCGACGGCGCTTCAGATTCCTTAAGCATAACTTCTTCTATTTAATAAAAGAGATTAAAAGAAAATTATTGAAGTAGCATACAATAATCCCTTTGCTCATTCACAGAAAATAGAACTGAAGCAAACTTCAATTTATATAAATAATGATTATATAGATTTATATTATATAAATAATGATTATATAGACAAATGATGCTGCATTTGGCTAAATTGTGTACTTGACATGCCAAATCTCTACTCAGAATTGTCTTGTGAATTAAACTTTTGAGATATATACATAGCATTATTCATGTTCTAAGTAAACATATTATGGTTATATTAGTACTGTGTGTGCACATACACAATATATATATATATATATATATATATATATATACACACACATACATACATACAAATATAGATAACTATCGTTTCGAAAAACCCTCAAATTTTTGATTTGCCAATAATCAAATCAATCTCGAGGGAAAAAAGGTTTTAAAAAAAGAAAGAGCTACAAACATGAACTTCTGCCGAAAAAAAGTCGCACAGATGCAGGTCTGAAGCCCAAAGAATAAACCCCGATATGAGTAAACAACTAACAAAAGAGCTCAATACAACCGTAGAGCAGACCAAGATACACCTACTGAGCCAGACAAACCTACCTAAGGAAGGCTTACTTTCCCTGACGATCCATTTAGGTGAAACCTAGGTAGGTTTGTCTGGCTCACTAGGTATATATATATATATATATATATATATATATATATATATATATATATGATCGGAAATTTTCATTCAACTCAACGCTTGACTCTTCTGGTGTACCTATACCCGACTTCCCTCTTAGAACTGAGAGCCTATTGAGTGGGTTACACATAATCCCGTCTTTGGTATTGGGCATTATCTCCAATTTAGACCCCAACAAGGCTAGTGGTGGAGATGGGATACCAGCCATTGTCTTGAAGAAATGCGCGCATGAACTGGCGCCCGCCGTCTCTAAACTATATAACTACTGCCTCAAGGAATCTTGTTTTCCTGACTGCTGGAAGTCCTCTTTGATTGTTCCTGTCTTCAAGAACTCTGGCAACCCCTCTGACCCTTCTAACCACCATCCTATCTGTCTCCTACCCCTCTTCGGCAAAGTCTTTGAAGCCCTAAACAATACCGAAGTGGTTAACCACCTTACATCCCGTTTGATAGGGTTTGCCATGTCAGCCTTCTTCGCAAGCTCCAGGGTTATGGCATTACGGGTAAATTGTTTGACCTAATACAATCATTCCTGTCAAACCGTGAATTGAAGGTCGTTCTCAACAGATTCTCCTCTAGTTCCTATCCCACGAACGCAGGTGTTACTCAAGGCTCCATCCTAGGCCCCACTCTATTCCTTATCTACATAAATGGTGCCATAAATTCCCAAGTTGGCATCTACGCGGATGACACAACAATTTACTCCTGCCTCAAAAACAAATCTAGTGTCATTGACAAAACTAACATGGCCGTGCATCTCGAAAAAGACCTACAATCGGTTATGAACTGGGGCAGGAATAGGCTGGTCAACTTTAATGCCTCAAAAACAAAACTGCTCTCTATTAATCATTACAGAGATCCTTCCCTGCCCTCCATTAGAATGTCTGACGCTCAACTTCACGAGAGCACCTCTCTGCGGCTGCTCAGTCTCATGTTGACTGCTGACCTGAGATGGAACAAATATATTGAGTCAATTGCTTCGTCCACCACAAGGAAAGTTGGCTCCCTGTGCCGCACCAGGAAATTTTTCTCCCTGGAATCGATCCCCCAGATCTACAAATCAACAATTCGCCCTTGCATGGAGTATTGCTGCCATATATGGTCTGGAGCCCCTTCTGTTTGCCTCGGGGTTCTTGATAAGCTCCAGTGGCAGATATGCAATATAATTGGCCCTGTTCTGGCATCTCATCTACAGTCACTTTCTCACAGACACACCGTTGCCTCTTTTTTACAAATACTTTCATGGCAATTGCTCCGAAGAGCTGCATTTGCTGGTTCCCAGACTTCATGAGTTCAAGCGCCCTACGAGGCTGGCATCCCACTCTCACCCTTTCACTGTCGAAACTACTAAATGTAGCCATCTCTTCTATTCCAATAGCTTCATGTCTCGCACCTCTCATCTGTGGGTCTCCCTTCCCTATTCTAGTTTCCCTGAGAGCTATAATCTCCAACTATTCAAATGTAGTATCAATCGACATCTCCAGTTGCCTTGATCTTTCCACTATCCTTCTCCTCATTCTTTCCTCTATCACTCCTATCTGATCTTGCTCCAAATCTTCTGTAACCTCTTGTGTCCTAGTGGCTTCTCGCCTTGCTTGGGGTGAAACGCTTAGAAAAAAAAAAAAAAAAAAAAAAAAAAATTATATATATATATATATATATATATATATATATAAAAGACTGTCTGCTCCCTCTGGCCTCTTCAGGTTAGAATGAAAGAAAGCCCAAACTGTATGTAAAAAAAAAACACATTTGGATCTCTGAGGATGAGTGGGAACCATAAATCAAATTACCTTATCATACCTGATGACCAGAGCTCCAAAAGTGTTTGTCTGCCTGTTTTTGTGTGTGTGTGTGTATATATAAAAATATTAATTGATAATTTGTATGGATAATTTCAAAGTGGATACAAAGAGAGCTCAATCTAAGTACAGGGCAAATAATAATGATGATGATGATGATGATGAATGTGGAGACTTTAGAAATCCATAGTAACATTTTATTTTGCAAAACTCTCGGTCTCGTCTCATCAAACTAAACGTTTTCATCAATAAATGGATTTAAAAATGCATCCAGGCATAGGCAGATAACAAAATATTTAAACATAAGAAGTGCTTTAAAATAAAGTTTGGATATGGGGGAAGGGAAAAAGAGAGAAAAAGAAAAGGTGAGAAAGAGATATGTATCTCTAGAGAGAGCCATATGGCCGGGGAGTAATATAGGGAGGGAACAGTCGTGCATGAGAGCAGACAGGTTAACCTCTTTTCACTGGCTGGGAGAAGTAAGGTAGAGAGAATATCTTCAAAAAAGGACAAAGGGAAGCGAAGAAAAAGAGAAAGAAAAAAGAATAGGTGATTCAGAACTGGTAATTGTTGGAGTTTAAAATTGAATATATTCATAAATTGTCTGTTCAATGCATTTAGTTATTTACTACATAAAAAAAAAAAAAAAAAAAAAGAAAAGAATTTTTTTTAAAAGCTCTTCAAAACAAAAAATATATATAAAAAGATCTTTTAAAAAATAAACAGATCATTTTAAGTGAATAAAAATAAAATTTTGAAGATACACATGCACCTATATATATATATATATATATATATATATAAACATTCGCATACAAATACCATGATTTACATAAAATATACTTAAAATAAAAAAATAATACAAGAAACCTACTCTATTAATCTTATGAAAGATTCTTCAGACACTTCCAAAGAATCACTAATAAAAATAACGCTGCTTTTATTCAATTTAATATTATTGATTTACACCCCATATTTTGAAACACCTATTACTAAAAAGTTAAAATTTTGCTAAAAATTATATTAACATTACCGATGATGAATTTATGTTTAAGTTATTGTAGGGTCTAGACAATCTCTGCTAATGTATAGTAATTCTTCTTGGGTTAAACATATTAATAGCTTCAATGTTCCTATGGGATCATATAATTCTACTCAAATAGCTGACTTAGTAGGTGTGTGTGTGTGTGTGTATATATATATATATATATATATATATATATATATATATATAGACATCTTCAGTAGCATTATTGACCCCAACCAGGTAGGTCTTTACAGAGATGATGGACTTATTGTTATTCCTAATAGTAATAGTCCTCTATCTTCCAAAATACAAAATAAAGACCATAAAAGCTTTCCAATTTCTGGGATTTAAGATTGAAATATCTTCCAACTTCAAAATTGTTAACTTCCTAGATGTTACCTTCAATCTTTCTAATGATACATTCAAACCTTTTCAGAAAGAGAATCAAACCTCCATTTATATCAACATCTACTATAATTACTCTAAGTCAATAATAAACCAACTTCCTAACACTTAATACTAGGATCAACAGATTATCATCAATCAGCAAAATCTTTAATGAAAATAAAGTCACTTATAATTAAGCCCTCAAAAAATAGTAACTTTAAACAAGAATTAAATTATCAAGAAAATTTGAAAAATAATACAAATCTAAAAACAGAAAAAGCAAGATAATATGGTTTAACCCACCTTTCTGTAAGTTATCCAGTATTAATATTGGCACTATTAATAGCGCAAATATCCAGTATTAATATTGGCAAATATTTCTTAAATTTAATAGACAAGCATTTTAATAATAGCAATCATTTGAAAAAAAATTTTCAATAGGAAAACTTTAAAAATTAGTTACTCGTGTGTTAATAATGTAGAAAGTATAATTAGTTCCCACAATAATCTCTTAAAAAATTTCATGGCAGTGAATCACAGAGAAATAAACCTCCTTGTAATTGTAAGGTCAAAGCTGACTGTCCAGTTGGAGGTATTTGCACTTGGGAAAATGTAGTATATGAAGCTACTATTTTTCTGAAGGAAAATATCAAGAAGAAGGTTTATAAAGAAATTTCATCTGGTTGGAAACAACATTTTTACAATCACTGGCATTCCTTCACCAATGAATCTTTGAGATACAAAACAGCTCTATCAAATCATTACTGGAATATCACCCCCACACATAAAATGGAAGATCATTTGTAAACCAAAAACTTCAGGGACAGATACAATCTTTGCATCAAAGATTATTATAATTAAATATGAGTTACTGAACCAACACAATGAGCTTGTCTTCAAGTTTAGACATAGAAAATGTTTCAAAATTCTTGAATAACATCTATTTTGGAGAACCTCACACTTGGAATTTGGGATGTTTTGTATAATAATAATAATAATAATGTTAATAATTAATACATGCAGTCACAGTATTCATGTTATGATCCTTCATGTCATTTCCCTCCCTCCACCATCTATAACTTTAATTTACAGTTTTTCATGTATGTATATGTAAACATAAGTACACGTACTTATGTATTTTTTTTTTTATATTTGCATATGTGTATAAGAATATATACATATTTTGTATATGTGGGCTTGTATGTGCATGCATATATATGTATCATGTGTATGTATCTGTATACTTGATGGGGGTGAACTCTTATATGCCTATTTATACTTATATGTTAAGGGTGTATTAGGATATATATTATGTATATCTATTTTTTTAGGTATGGATCTATAAGTGTGTATGTTTTAGGAGCATATTAATGTATATATATTTATATGTATGTTTTTTGCTTTTTTGTGTGGTTGTATATATGGGCCTATATATATACATATATATAGATGAAAGCATATGATTTTTTTAGAATTACATTTTCATATCGATATATATATATATATATATATATATATATATATATATATATATATACTTGTGTATGTGTTTGTACATGTATATGTATATATGGTATTTGTGTGTGTGTGGTGACATGACCTCTGTGACTGAAAGCGTCTTTTGACAAGTCATTGCTTTTTGTGAGAGGGACACTTGGAAAAACCTGCGATCAAAGTGTCTACTAGTCATCTTGTAATAGCTTGTCACTGGAAGCTAGTCACTAAAGTTCAAAGATTGGTGTAGGTGTTGTACAAGCCTACATCACTATAATCCATGGATGTACAGATGTCTTGCTAACTCATCATATGAGTTATTGCATCTTTTGTGGAATTCCTTTGGTGATGGAGAAATGGTGACGTAGGCAGACTTGATGAGTTGGAGGCCTGTCGTCATGAATTTGCACAAAGATGGCAGGAGATTTATCTAACATCACTATCTTGCCTAATGGATGGCAAAGGCAAATCTCAGTAGAAGTTCCTGTGTCTTAGCAGTCCTGTTCAAGGACAGCACTTTTTACCCCGGAGTTATCGGGGGGGGGGGGGATGCTAGAAAAGGTGCATCAAAAATTGCTTGTAATCACCTCAAGCTGGTCAGCTTACTGTGACTGGTGGCTGTTCATTATAGCAGGAGCAAAAGAGATAAATACTAAACGATATGCCAAGAAGTGCATATCACTGAATGTCAGATGTTGGAACATTAGAACGCTGCTTGATCTTGAAAAATCAGGCAGACCAGAACAGGTAACAGCTCTGATGACAAAGGAACTGTCAACTTAACACTGATATGCAGCACTCTTGGAAACCTGCTTCTCTGATGAGGATCACTTAATGGAGGTGAAATTAGGATACATTATCTTATGGATAAGAAAACTGAGACAAAGCATTCATTGGTCAAGTCCATGACCACAGGATGGGAAATCACTGAAGACACACAAAGCAAACTTGCAACCTGCCCTGAGATTAATGAAAACCAAGTGGTGTTCTAACATATCAGCTGAATTACAAGAAGCAGCCAATCAATACAACATGAAGCAATTCTACTCTCTTTTGCAATCTGTATTTGGTCCCCCCTTCAGCCTCTGTAGTTCCACTCAAATCCCAAAACAGATCAGATTTAATAAAGGATTCCGAGGTGGTGGTGGTATCAGTACTCTACAGATCTGTTTCTCAACCCCTCAGCAGTAGACGAAACTGCTATAGAAAGTTTACCACAATGTGACACCATCTAAGGAAGAAACTGACCAAGCCATTAGTCAGATTAATGCTGGTAAAGCATCAAGGATGGATGGCATACCTGTGGAACTACTGCAGTATGGAGGGGAAAATGTGAATTCAATTTAGCTTTACTTGTGAGTGTTGGGAAGGAACATTATTTCCCATTGACTGGATTAATGGTATCCTTGTTTATCTGTAGAAAGGAAAAGGCAATTACTGAGGCATAACACTCCTTGAATCTGCTGGAAAGTTCTTGGCCTGGCTTCTCCTTAACATATATGTTCTTGTATATTACATGAACTACAATGTGGCTTTCGACTTGGAAGGGGAACAATTGACATGATATTCTCTGCCCGACAGCTACAAGAAAAATGTCTGGAGCAGAACATGCCTCTGAACCAAATCTTTGCAGATTTTTGATACCTTCAACCATGATGATCTCTGGAAAGTTTTTGCTAAACTTGGATGTCCATGCAATTTCATTAATAAGTTTAAGGGACTGCACAGCAATATGAAAGCTTGTGTCACGGTTAACAGGGAATTGTCAGACGAAATAGCCCTTGACAAAGGTGTTGAGCAGGGAGACATTTCTGCACCCATCTTGTTCTTGATTTACTTTGCTGTGGCTCTCTCATACGCATTTCATGATTGCAACATTGGAATTGGTCTTTGATTTCAAATGACCAGTAAGATATTCAATCTCCAAAGGCTTAACACCAAGTCCACGACCTTCAATACCCTTGTGCATGAGCTACTGTATGCTGATGACGCTGACTTTGTTGCACATTCTGAGAGGGATATGCAGATACTGATGGACCATTTTCCAGCTTCTACTACTGCATTTGAACTGACCATAAACCTAAAGAAAACCAAAATAATATTCACTCCTCCTTCTGGTATGACTTACATTGGACCAAACATATATGCCAATGGCACTCATTTAGGTGTTGTGGATACATTTGTGTACCTTGGCAGTACATTGTCTTGCATCACCAGCAGTACTAAAGTGACAGTTTACCAAACTTGTGTACTGACTGTCCTGCTGTACTCTTCAGAAGTCTGGATGACTTATTATCATCACCTGAAATGGCTTGAACACTTTCATCAAAATTGTCTAACAAGAATCCTCAAGATAAAATGACAGTCTATGATACCAGACACCACTGTTCTTTTCAAGGCCTGCTGTCCAAGCATAGAAAACCTTACTGATTAAAAATTAAAAATTAGATGAGATGGGCCGGATATGTATTATGCATGGATGATGGTATGTTGTCCAAGCAGCTATTTTATGGTGAGCTTTCAAATGGTAAGCACCCTCAGCATAAGCCAAAAAAGAGATTTAAGGACTGTGTGAGGAATAAGTTGAAAGAACTTAGTGTGGGGTTAGATGACTGGGAAAACCTTGCAGGCGATGAGGGGTGAAGGGCTGTTGTAGAAGAATGTAAGACAGCAGAGGAAATGAATTTAACACATGCAGTACTCAAAAAGGATTTGAGGAAAGGTATTATCAGGAGCTTGAATGACAGCATTGCAAGCTGGAAATGTGAGACGTGGTTGTATCCCACTGTTAAAAGCTGGGGTATGTTAACCATCTGAAATTACATGAGAGATGACCTCTGTGTTACCTCCACGACCCGGTGATACTTCATGTGTGATCTGCAGGGAAGTATTCAATTGACATCTGGATTGAAAAGGCATATGGTGGCACACAGGGATGACCTACCACAGCAACATCCACTTACCCCTGTGAAGACTCTGGAGCACATCTGTCATTTGTGCTACAGGCCTTGTAAATCAGCTGCTGGTTTGAAGAGTCACCTTTGAAATCATTTGAGAGGAAACAATGATTTAAATTGAATGTAGGTGCTGATGAACAAGACAACAATCATCTGTAAAGATGGGTCAATCAACATGTATGGGGGTATGTATGTAGGCGCATGTGTATCTTCATAATTTTATTTTTATTCACTTAAAATAATCTATTTATTATTTTTTTTTTTAAATCTTTGTTATATATATTATTTTATATGTTTTCTTGAAGAATTTTTTTAAAAAACTAAATGCATTGAACAGACAATTTATGAATATATTCAATTTTAAACCCCAACAATTACCAGTTCTGAATCACTTCTCATTTTTTTTTTTTACTTCTCCTGTTTCCTTTCTCTTTCCTTTGTTCCATTTTGAAGATATTCTCTCAACCTTACTTCTCACATCCAGTGAAAAGAGGTCAACCAATCTGCTCTTATACACGACTATTCCCTCCATATATTACTCCCCTCCCCTATATATCTCTCTCTATACATAAATATACCTTTCTCTTTTTTTCCCTTACCCCATATCAAAACTTTATTTTAAAGCACATCTTATGTTTAAATATTTCGTTATCTGCCTGGATGAATTTTTAAATCCATTTGTTGTTGAAATCATCTGGTCTGATGAGACGAGACCGAGAAATCAGTCTTGCAAAATAAAATATTACCATGGATTTCTAAAGTCTCTGAATTCATCATTATCATTATATATAAGAAAAGGATAACTTGCTCTAAAAAGAGTTTGCCCAAAAGATGCTTACTGGCAAAAAGTGCTCAATGCCATAAGAAATGGTAGAGCTTCAATATTAAAGCAAAATCCAGGTAGGCAGTCACTGGTTTTTACTATATATATATATATATATATATATATATATATATCTCCATTTTGGTACCTGTTGGATTTTAAATCAGTCACCAGATGGCTTTAATTTAGTCCATCAGTGTCTACATGATATAAAAACAGTGGTCAAAATGATGAAAGTTCAGAATTATCCTTTTTCATGAGATAAATAATCTGGCAAAAGTTAATGTGAGATCCAAGATATTTGAAGTCCTCAACTCTCTTGACTTCAACTCAGATGGTTCAAGGAGGGTTGTGAAATATTGTCTTACTCATTTTTCCTCCACATTGTCAACATAGTCCAGAACAACTATAAACAGAAAAGAAGCAAGTGTATCACCTTGTAAAACTCCTGCTTTAACTTCAAAGGAATCAGTCTCACCATCAGGTGATACAATGGTGGCAGTGGTTTTTCTCTACAAAGCTCTAATTGCCTCAACAATTCTGGAGGATATAGCATAGAGTTGGAGAATTTTGAACATGAATCTCTGTTGATGGAATCAAATGCCTTGCGAAAATCAACAAAACAGATTGCTACCTCTGTTGAATTTATATTTTCATCTCTTCCAGTATGTGGTGAATGGAGAGGATTTAAGCAATTGCTGACCAGCCTCTTCTAAAAACATTCTCGTCCTTGTGGTTGGGACAATTCTATTTAGTAGAAACTTCTTGTAAACTTTTGTTGCAATTGGCACGAGAGTTATACTCCTATAGTTTGCTGCACTTGTTAGATCCCCTTTTTAGGGAACAGGGACTATTCCACCTTTCAGTCAAGCTGAAGGTGGCGAATGGTGTATGAATGTGCAGTTGAAAAATTCTAGGAAGAGGTCATGAAATTTTGGATCTTTCCACAATAATGTTGGTATGTTGTCAAGACCTGGAGATTTGTTGTTGGCAGAATCTTTGAGTGTTGTTTTGAGTTCATCAATGTGAATGGTTGACATTTATATCCAGTGGAAATTTGATGTAGAGAGAATAGAAGACCACTGACTTGCAGTGGTTCTCCCAGGAGTTTCTTAAAGTGGTCAAACCATTTAGCTTTACACTTTTCAGTGGAACACTTTTGAGCTGAATGGAAGGCTTTGATTTTCTTCCTGAGGGTATGTTTGTTTTCCAGGCTGCAGCATGTCGTTTCTCCTTATGCAGTCTTACAATCTTGTCAATCTCCTCTTGGATGTACTCTGTGTCTATATTGGCATGGGCCTAGTCTAGTATCATTTGTGCTTTAGTGATGTCTGTAAAAGTACTTCAAATTAACATTCATTGACCAAGCAGCCAGTATGGTTTTCAGTTGAAATTTATAACATCGTTCTATTAAAACAATTTTCAGGAAAAAGAGGTTTCTCAAGTCCAGACGCCATTATTGCTCTTTCCAATATTGATGGGGATTTTCTTCCTAACCTTCGATTTGATGTGGGTCTGGAATGTTAACATCTTGATTATGTCATTCTCTTAGAGTTAAGTATGCTATCCATTTTATTTGTTGCTGCTGTTGGTAGTCGTTAATTGATTGGGTTTCTGTTGTTTGTCATTCTGTGGCTCCAGTCCACAATGTTCAAAGCAGGATGATTTTTGCCAAGACGTACGAGTCAAATTTTTAGGTCGATGTTTTGGTTTCATAGCAGTCGCAGTGTTGGGCAAAACTACTGCTGGCACAACCTATTCTATGTTCAATTTCTTTTTCTCCTATACTTAATTTATTATACTAATCCATATGCCAATAAATCTGAAGTGTTTAGTATTCACTAATTCCGAATTATCCTGAATTTTTTATGATGGATTCAGTGTATGTAACATCATTGCTTTCATTCCAATTCCAGATCATAGTTTTTGTTTTGGAAAGCTTTGACTCCCATTTCTTGGCACACTTGATAGAGGATGCTGATTTTCCATTCAAGATCATTCTTATCCCAACTATGAACACTTATGTCATCAGCATAGATCACCTCATCATCAATACATTAGCCTCAGTTGGTAGACTTGTTTCGGATGCAGTATGGAATGTGTAAATTATCAGTGCCTATCTTGTCACATCTGTGTGTGTATATCTGCAGAGATTAAGTAGATTTAGGCTCTCATTTCCTCTTTTTTGTACTCCTGATGAAGTTTGAAATGGTTCCGTGTTGGCATCCTTGCCAAATATATAGGATTCTGTAGATTGATATAATTCCTCTATTAGTTTATTGTAAAGCAGTTAATATGAAATTGATCCATGACATCATTGGAGGAAGAAGGAATTTGTAGCCTGTTTTAACTTAATATGAATGACTTCTAAAAATGTGTAATATATTTATAGTTTCTTTTGCTGAGTATTATTGTGTTATTCAAAAGGAGCTGTCTTATATTCTTGCAATTTTTGTATAATGTGTTGTTATATAGCAGTTTGGTCAGAATTATAAGTGAGTCTATGAGAAAGTCTTATGGTTGTATATCATATAAATTTTTATTTTATTATTTGCAGAAATACAATCTCCAAATGGTAACACTAGCAGTCTCCTTATAAGGAAACATTTGTCATTCATTGACCAAGCAGCCAGTACTAATGTCAGTTGAAATCTAAAAAATCTTTCTCTTAAAACAATTTTTCGGGAAAATAGGTTTCTCAAGTCCAGTAGCTGTTATCACTCTTTCCAATATTGATGGTGGTTTCCTTCCTAACCTTTTATTTGAAGTAGTGTGGAATGTTAACATCTTGATTTTGTCATGATTTTCTCTTCAATTATTTTTTTTATATCCATTCTAGTCATCACTGCTGTTGGTAGTCCTCAAGCGATATGGTTTGTGTTGTCAGTTACAGTACTTTGTTTGTGAATCTGTAGCACCAGTCTACAAATTTCGCAGAAATGTCTTTAGTAAGACCCACAGATTTCACTGGCTCAAAGCCATTTTTAACCATCAATTCTGAGAAAGCAGTTGTATACATCTGACAATTTAGATATTTCTGAATGGGTTTCACACTATGCATCACATCCATATCAAAGTCTTAATCTGACAAGGCTACTGATAAACAAGACTCAACTTTTCAGGTTAATGTTTTGGTTTTGTAGCAATTTACAGTGTTGAGCAAAACTATCTCTAGTGCAGCCTAGTCTATGTTCAGTTTCCTTATCTCCTATACTAAATTTGTTATACACTGAGGTATTTGAGGGGTTTAGTTTCTACATCCTGTATTTTTATGATGGCTTCAGGACATGTGCCATCACTGCATTCATTCCAATTCCAGATCATAGTTTCTGTTTTGAACAAGTTTATCTTATATCCAATTTCTTGGAATACTTGGTAGATGTTCATTTTCTGTTCAAGACCATTTTTATCCCAACTATATGTACCTATATCATCAGCATTACACCCCACCATCATCATCAGTACATTAGCCTTGTAAGGGTAAACAGGAGCATTGTCTTCTATCAGTAAATTCAATTGGGATGTGATATGGAATGTATAAATTAATTTCTACCAGTGGTAAATACACAACTAAATAAGCCACCAAGCAAATGACTTGTTTCTTTTTAAATCCTACTAATATAATTATTTACATTTTGTCAAATTGTATCAATTATTGAAGCAAATCCATCTGAAACTCAAGCAGTTGAGTTTTTTTTGTTTTTTTTAATTAGACAACAATCATTATTTTTATATATTATTCTATAGATATTTATCACAAGGCATTAATATTGTGGCACTCAGAGAGGATGAAATTCATCAAAACTCCTCTAAAAGTATTTATATCCTTTACTATATACACATTAACAAAAAGTGATAGTCAGGATGGGGAGAAGGAAGAATAAATCATTAATATTCTTATCTCCTAAATTTTTCCAACCCAAACATCAACAGATGTGTCTAGTAATGTATGTTATAATTGGTTGCTTTTGTTTATCATAATCAACTTGCAACTGCTTTGTTTCCTTCTTTTATTCGGTCATTTTCATATTTATAGTTATTTCTTCTGCAACTGTCTTTCACTGTCACAGCCTCAGTTTGGTTGTCATATCATTTATCAGCTTTTTATATATATTTATGCCCTTGTTTCATAATAGCTCTCTTTCTTTAATGTTATTTCATAAATATTATCAATAGTTCGTTTTCCTTTTTGTATTTCCAAGCTAATATACTTATGGAATATCTATAGAAGATTTGTATGTTAGGATGGAAAGAAGAGAGTTTGATCAGGACAAATCATTGGGTAGAAGGAGTTAAATGAAAAGAATATCGAGAATATAGACCATAGACAAATCTTATCCCACATATCAGTTCTTGATTAACTCATGGCAAACAGTATGAAAAGGAAGAAGCACTGTCAACCAAGTTAATAAACTGTATATTCATAAGCATAAGATACAGCTATTAATATTTCAGGTTTGATAGATGTCTGAAATAGAAATAATTGTACTTTGGCAGTTGCTATTAATATTTGCATCTCTAAATAGACTTGTTTATGTTTAGCAATGTAAAATTTCCAACACTCAGATGAGAGTAAATAACTATCCAATGTTACTGCCATACTAAGAACAACTTTAATATAATCTTTTATTAATTCATATAAGGCTACATTTTGTGTATCCCCCACCTTACATCAGTAGAGCAAAAGCACCCGCATTCTAAAACAAATCATTTTTCTATCAGTTTTTTGTTAGTATTACTAACAAGAGGCATTTACAACAGTGACATTTAATTTGCATAAAACTTTTGAAAGCATATTTTAATAAATATTTCATATACAGGGTGCAGTGGGTAAATTATCGCTGCCAGTTTATATTTTTAATTTTGCACATATGCATTGTTTTCTTTTGATTTTATCAACTGCAGAGTATAGTAGGGTTAGTTGGGTACCATCTGTGAGAAAAAAAGAGCACAATGATGCAATTCACTCTGCCAGAAATTTGGAAATGGCATGCTGTACTGCTTGACAATCATGCCAGTAGCTCCAATATGAATTTCAGAGTGTTTGGATGTCAATCTGAGGACAGTGGAGAGGATTCAGAAAGAGATGGATGAGTCTAATGGTGATCATGAAGGTACTGCAACTTGGAAAACTGACTCTGATCATTCCGATAAGAATTCACGAATTTGTTGATGAGGGCCTCAGACTCAACCCGGAGGCCTACATGCCTTGAGAAAGTAGAGCTGCCCTTGTTCAAGACTGTGGCTGCTGGAAGACACTATGTTTGGCTACATGACTCTGCAATATGCCACACTAGCAGGAATACCCAGTCATGGCTGTCAGACAATTTCTGCAACAACATCACCCCTTACATCTGGCCACCCAACTTCACAGACTGCAACTCCTTGATTATGTGTGGGGTGCAGTTGAGCAAGAAACCAACTCCTAGTAACACCAAAGATGAACTGAAAGCAAGGTTGAAAGCAGCATTCACCAACTTAAACAAGGAGACCGCTCAGAAGAATTGCAGGAGATTCTGATGTCGTCTAGAGGCCAAAGGTGATTTTTTTTTAAAAATTTATCATGTTTCTGTAGAAAGAATTTATATCTGCCTTGTCAAAATTCAGTCATAAGTTATAAAAAATTCCTTCTAAGCATAACTTTTCTTTTTTTTTTTTTTTTAAACAGTGTACATAAAGTAAATAATTTTAGAAGATATTACATTTACATTTTAGGTCCAGTAACTTATTTCTTACAGTGCTTTTAATCACCATTGTTGTCATCTGTCATTTTATATTACCATAAATTAGTCAAGTGGGACCAAAAAAGTAATTTATGAAATTATGTAAATAAGTTAATGTTTAAATTTTCTTAAAAAATGTTAGTAACAAACTTATATAGATATTATAGACAAAGTTTTTTTTTTTTTTTTTTTTTTTGCTGTTTTTTATGAATCACTTGTATTTTTGTTTAAACAATATTAATCATTGAATTATTATGAGTATGAAAAATTTAAATTAATCACATTGATTGACGGCTGGTCAAGGAAAGAAGCAAATAATTTGAAAAAGATTTGAAAAGACAGAAAACAAAATTCAAACCTTTTAAATATTCAACAGAGAAATGTAAATAAAAAAGGCATAAATAATTTTGCTATGGTTAAAATTCAAGCTACCTGCATATTTTTGTAGGAAAATATATTTATTTACTCTAAATGAATATTATGTTCATTTCTTTGGGAAATGAACTTAAGTTTATTTGGGTAGAAAGCAGGACAATTGATTTTCAAAACTGGACTGGATGTTTATTTTTTTTTTTTTAATGCATGTCATTTATTTTTTAATTTTTCTTTTTTTCATTAATCCATAATGTCTATAAGTAACTAGAAAATTAATTAGTGATGTTATGACAACCCTAACCATAGGTTATTAACTACAAAAAAAAAAAAAAAAACAAGACTTTTTTCTCTAACACTTTTGTACTTTTTAAATCAATTTTTTTCATCTGCCATTATTACTTCTTATTATAAATGTTATTATTAATGGTGACACATGCTTAAGTTGATATCCTTGTTTTGTTTTTTTTAAATAATAAAATTAATATCAACCAGCCTAGTAATTCTGTACTTTAAATTTTCATACATATTTAATCATTTTAATGTATATTATAAATCAAAATGCTGCTGTCAGGAGAGATGAACACAAAGTCAGGGCCCAGTTTTACATTAAACATACATAATAAGCCAAATTCCTGCTTGGATGGTGGCAAGGAAATTTACACTTTATTTTTTAGGTACATTTCTGAAGTTAATATTTTACAGAAAATTTTCCAGCAAGACGTACATAATATTAAGTCAACTTAGTTACTAATGAAGTCTATAACTATTAACATGCTTGTACTTTGGCAGTAAAAAATATTGACATTTGTTTATACATATTACATCACATGTCCACACAATCTGGGTGCTAAAAAGTATTTAGCTCAGTCTAGAAGAGATTAAAAAAAAAAATGTCCCAATCGTCAGGAACTAGGTAAAGCTGAGAAATTTACAGCACCTATATGCATGTATAGTCATTAGAATGACTCAGTTTTGACATACACATTTAATAAATCCTAACTGCAACATGAATTACAATTATAAAAATGAAAGTGAAAGCAAATTACTATCTTGACTTCATTTTTGTCTACACAAATAAAATTTAATTGTATATAATGTCATACAAGTAAACACTTAAATATGTTCTTCAAGGTGGTCGTGCTGATAAATTCTCAGCCAATCACATCTCAAATTTGACTAAATAACTGAACTTTTATTTTTTGAAAGGACTTCTTGGTCAGGTTGAGAAAATAAAATCGTGGATATTCTTGTTTGTATCTTTCAAAATGTAATTCCTTTAATATTACAGTTAACTTATGAAAAATAAGAAGTCACTGAAGTCAATAATAATAATATAGTATAATACAATAAGAGTGAATCCTGATTTGTTGTAAATTATATTAATTGGTTTGGAATGATAAATATTGGCGGTATCTTGTTTTTTATTAATATTTGACATATTATGAAAATATGCAAAACAAATTTTATCTCATCCTGAAACAAAGTAACTGCAGTAAATATGAACCAAGATTTTGCAAGGTTTCATTAGGCAAGAAGGAAATAGGATTTTCTTTTACTTATAAAAATAATAAATAACTAACAGACGTGAAAGCCAGAACCAGACAAATCTATTGGATTGGTTTCCTCTATTTACAATAAGTTTAAATGTTACTAGCAATAATGATATTTTTTATCATAATATCTCAATTTTAATTTTCTATCATGAAAATTTGTTTCACCATCATAAATATGCACCCCACTCCATAAAAAAAACAAACAAGCAACAAGATAGTGAATCACCATCTCAAAATTACTAAGCATTTCAGTAAATAAAACCAAAAAAAAAAAAAATCTATACAAAAAAAATAATCATTGACATCAACTTTAAATGAAGGAGTTTTTTTGTATATAGTCAACTGAAGATAAATTAACCAAGTTTCCCGTTTATAAGAAAAAAAAAATTTGCTTTAAAATATTTTTTTTATTGCATACAAACTAAAAAAAAAAACAAAAAAAAACCAAAAAAAAAAAACAACTGGAAATGTTTAAAGCTATCAGGTAATTTAAACTTGGAGTATTTCTTGAATACATTACTTGTGTCTAGAACCATTTCTACTTCCTGCATCCAACAAAGAATTTCAGTTATTGACAAATACATAATCTCTTTTTACTTCTGAAGAATTCTTAATTTAAACTACAAAACCATAATTAGACCAATAATTTGAAAAAGATTTACAAAAGATATTTGATTTTGAATATAGTGTATGGTTTCAGTACTAAAAAAGCCTCATCTTGAGAAGAATTCCTTGTAGTTAAAGAAAATTACAATTATGTGTGATAGAAGTTAGTTATTATGATCAGTTCAACTCCTGCTCTTAGCACTCAATAACAGCAAAGAGGAATACTTTTTACCAGCTATAGAAGAGAAAAAGCATTCCTTATGCAAGAGAAACTCTCTAGAGATTAATGAAGGCAAGTTAGCTGGCTCTTTTAAGGAATAGCATGAGTATCAACCACTTCATTGTTTTGTGTTTGAAGAGTTCTACAAAAAACATGGAGGTCATTAAAAACAAAACACAGCTGTTTTGTTCTAATCAGACGCTATAATAAAAAAAATTCCTACCCAATGATATTTCATCCCCACCCACTTTTGCTTTATTTTTGGTCCATTTGAACAAGAAAAAAAAATCTAGATTTCTATATTTCATTGACAAATTTTATTACCCATTTCTAAACCCAAACAATTTTTTAAGATAATAAAATTAAAATAAGAACTTTAGAAGAATTTAAGGGGGATAAAAAAAACTAACCTTTTTATCAGCAGAAGTTACAGATGAAGGTTCTCCATTATTTGGAGTGGATTGTGCTTGTTGCTGCTGGACCCAGGTAAAATTTGCTGCTGATTTGTCATTGGTAACTTTATTGGCATTATTGAGACAGACATTTTTATTGCTATTATCAGTTGATGGAACAGTATTTCCACCTGGAGATGAGTGGGTGTGATCAAGTCTTTCTTCTGTTTCATCACCTACAGTGAAAAAGAGGAGGAGGAAAAAGAAACAAAATTAAGAAGAAAGAATGCTGTTACATCAACTATACAAAATGGGCTGCACATCATATTATGAAAAGAAACATCAGTCAGCATTTAAAAATTTGTATTTCTCTTCAATAAATTTTAAGTAATATTTAATTAGATCGTTACTGAAGAGGAAAATTAGATTTATTATGAGGATAATCAGGATGAGGGGTTGAAAAGTTCTTGGCTCAATCTATTTCCTAAAATCTAAGTAAATGACCTAACATCAATTTTGAATCCCTTCTTGGTCAAGCTGAGAACTGTTCAACATCCCCTGATATATTGTAATTAAAAAAAAATATATATATATATGCATCTCATTATACAGAAAAGAGACTTGATAAGTGTTTCACCTTGTTAAAAAGTAGTCAGATACTGTGAAAATCTTAATTCCCAAAGAAACTTTATTCGAATACTTGAACCCAGCCATATTTCTAACACTACTTATAAACTTTTTCACTAGCACAGCACAAGTTTACATTCTATTAAACAGCAAAGTGATTTTTTTAACTTGATAAGAATAAAAGTTTGTTGTTTTTTGGGGTTTTTTTTTACTCTTTCTGCTATTAATTTTATTGTCTTGTATCGACTTTCTTTAATCAACAAAATCAATTTTGTATGTTTATTCTAATCTGAACAAATACACCAAATAAGCCATATGAAGCCAAAGTTAATCTGGTTCAGGTTAGTAGCCAATTCATCAATTAACCTTGTTTATACATTCAACAACAAACGAATTCTCTCATTAAAATTAAATAATTCTAATACAATAATAATTAATAATAATTAATCCAAATACATCATGCAGACAAAAGTAAATTGAAGACAAAAAGAAAACCAATCAGATTTAAGATCGTTTAAAAATAATAAAATATGATAAAATGGTACAAAGATTTTATTATATATATATATATATATATATATATATATATTTTGTGTGTGTGTGTGAGAGAGAGAGACAAATATGCTTTCCAGAATCAGCATTCAAATGACAAACTATCAGAATACTTATTTAGAAAAATGAGCCAGTCCAAGAACTTTTCAATGCTCCATATATTCCATATTTTCACTCATTTAATATGAGTGTGTGTGTGTGTATGTGACAAACACCAAAACAAATTTATTATGTGTGTGAAAGAGAGAATAAAATCAATAGTTATCTCACATTAAGACAGTTTGTCGTATGACCAGTAGACATGGTGGACCAGAACATGGCACAGTAATGATGACTGACAAGATATCAAGCACTGAAATGAATCCAAAGTTCAGTGGTGCCAGGAATTCTTGGCAGGAAGCAATAAGAAAAATTTTAAAGAGAAAAATAAAAGTAAAAAATTTCCTGGAAGTGCTCTTAAAGATAGTCACTGCAAAAGTGACTTGAAATCATCTGGAGAGGGGGAGTGTGGAGGTTATAGTGGTGGTGGGGTGTTGAAGATACACAGAAAAATAAACAAAACAAGAAAAAAAATGGATAACTTAATTGTAAGTGGTATTTGAATGATGAGATTTTCTCTCTTTAGGATTTTCTTTTTCTTTAATGTTATTTAAATCAAATCTGAAATTTATGATTGAAACACTAGAATGAATTTCTGTTGAGAAGCAAACCTCAAGGGGTCTCTCCTACTGTCAAATATGCTGTTGAGTATCATTCAAAGCTTCAAGATTCTTGTAGTAGCCTATGCACACAAGTATTTGATGTCCATGTGTGGCTATGCACATTTAGACACACCATCAAATAAAATAGTATGCATACACTTATATTTCTATAAATATTTTGCATATAAGAAGTGATTAAAAAAAAAAAAAAAAAAAAAAAAAAAAAAAAAAAAAAAAAAAAGAGAGAGAGAGAGAGAGAGAGATCAGCCTATGCCTCTGTGTGTATATAAAATACAAATTTATCAGGATAAATATGTGCGCGTGTTTTAAGATGTACCTAGACACAATGTGTGCAATAAATTGAAAATATATAAACATGCACTATATCATTCAGCATCTAAGTTAACTTTTTAGCATTAAAATAATAAGCATAGGGAAAGCCTAGTAGATAAGGACCAGTGAACTTGACAGACAGACAGACAGACAGAAGTGATCCTGTATTATTTTCAAAGTGGGGATTGGGTGGGTGGTGATAGGAGTCTGATTTATCCAGTGAATATAAAACCTGAATGAATACCTCAGAAATCCACTGAGTATGACTGGTTCTTCTAGCACATTAATAGTTATATCAGTCCTATAAAACATGACCCTACCTCTTTTCCTACACTAAAATAGAATTTACCCTTTTATTGAAAAAGGAATTTTTTTCACTTTTGCCTTATATTTATGTATTTATACAGGTACATAAAGATAAATAATAAAATATCCAAATCAACCAATGAAGTTATTTGCTACAGAAATATTTATTACTTGAAAGCATTATTTTTTTTTTTTAGTTACATTCAACCTATAAAAATGACTCGCAGCTAAGGATTTTCAAGAAATATGCACAAGTGCCCCTCAACAGGACTACATACACATGTAAATGGATACATTGTATGGATTTTTATGATAATAATTAAATAAAATGCATTAATTCTTACAAATCACAACTGAAGTTTAAATCTCACTGCATGTGTGTGCGGGTGTATATAATTATTTATTTAAAAATATGATTCCATCGCTACATAAGAGTACACATGTTTCAAAACAAGAGCCAAAAAGTTCAATTATTTTAATTAAATTCAATTAAAGTACCAAGCTCTGTTCCATCTTCAAACAAATTTTTTTTTGGAATAACTAATTCTCAAAATTTACGCGTTTTATAAGCATATTCATTATTAAAATTACTATGGTAACGGCTAGAGCAATTATTTAAAAAAAGGGGCGTAAGGGTTAATAATTTGTATCAATATCTGTGTTACATTCAAGGAGGTCAAGTCAGGGTAAGGTTGGGGTGTCTACATTCAAAGCGGAAGATGACATTGTCTAGTCTGGTTAAGTGTCTATGGAGATTTATTTATTTTTTTTTTTATTTTTTTTTTTTCCTGAAAGGGTTTTGTGTATATAAAAAACTGTCATAATTCACTAACATTTGTTTTTTTTTGACAACTTCATAAAGGTTTTTTTTTATCATTATTATTATTATTGGGTAGGGCCTTTAAACTTTTTATTTAGACTACGGAGTATAAAATTTGTATTCATTATTTTATTGTTTGTTTTTTATGCTAATTATTCAATGCAAAAATTTGATGATGTCAGCAAAAAACCATTAACTCATGTTTATTGTTTAATAAATTTTCATTATTTAGAAACTTGATAATGTGTAGTTTTTCATGTAGGCATAAAGGGCATGGGTCATCCCAAGTTTTAAAAGTTCTAGTTTTGTTTATAATTTTCCATTTCACTTTTAGTGTTTTATTCATTTCCTTCAAATGCCAAATAATTATATTTAGGCTCTACTTTTGTATCGAGCACTGTTTTTTAAAAAATAATAACAAAAATACTTTGGATTATTTACCTAACAAGTTCTTTCCTATTTTCTATATATTTTCACACACACATATACATTATATATATATTACATAACAGAGAAATCCAAAATTGCCTGATGAGATAATTTTGTTATATAATTTATATACTCTGTTATAAATACATTGAGCTCTTTTTGTGGATCAGTTTTAATATTTTTATTATTAAGGTTCCAGTTGGATTATATACCAACAGATTTATTACTTGTAATTATATATATATATATATATATATATATATAATAATAATAATAATAAATAATGGACTCTCCCGTTGGTTTCAATGTCTGAGGTTCTGACAACTTAACCAATTTATTCAGTTATGAATTCTGTGTGATAATCTTAAGTGGTACTTAAGACCCACTAGTGATTTACAAAGGAAACCACATACAGAGCGAAGATTATGGGACAGGATCACTGTTAAGTTGGCTGAACTTTTAGATCCTGCTCTCGCTTCTTGAAGACTATTCAGACTAACAGACTGAAAACTGCCGAGTACACTAAAACACGTTGATCTCCATTCTACCAGCTCCAAGGTTAAGCGCTCAAGGGTGTTATGAGGTGTATTGACAGATGACAAGTTGCTCTTCAGCTTGCCTTTGTATCTGAGCCATGGGCATCCTACATTCCTGTAGCTTTGATCTAATTGGCTGTACATTAGGATCCTGTCATCAGACATTCTCAAGACATGACAAGTGCACTGTAACTGAGCTTGTATGAGGAAAGTCTTCATTCCTCCTATATTACACCTGTTAAACAGCTCTATGTTAGATATCCTATCTTGAAGGCTAACTCCACAGATAGCATGAAGACAGCTCTTATGGAAAACATCCAGTTGGCATATATGGTACCTGTATGGAGTCCATGACTGAGCCGTACAAAAGGATGGCAAGGACAACAGAAAACCCAAATTTTCATAGCCAGTCGAATACTCCGCTCATTCCACAAGCGATGGCAATGTTTGCCAAAAGCACTGGTAGCCTTAGCAATCTGATGCATGATTTCATCATCTAAAGATGCACTATAGTTGACTTTGCTACCAAGATAGGTGAAAGACTTTACATAGTTCAGGGGTTTGTCTTCTACTTTCAATGGTCTCTCTGGAAATTTGTAGACTGGTGGTTTTTGTTTCTCACCACAGAATTGCTTCGGAGTAGGACATGGTTGGTGCACTACTTCAGTTTTCTTTATGCTAAGTGTAAGACAAAAGGCTTTACATGCAGCAGAGAAACAATTTATTAGATGTTAGGCCTCCTCAAGGGGTCACAACAAGAGCAGCATCATCAGCAAACAACAAATCATGGATAATTTATGTACAAAGGTGGGTCTTGGCTTTGAAGTATTGATGATTGAAAAGTCCACCAATTGTTCGAAACTGAAACTTGATGCCACTCTCTGTGTCTGCAAATGCATATTTCAGCATCACTGAGAAGAAAAAGGCAAAGAGGACAAACCCTTGCTTGGTGCCATTCATGACATCATACCATTAAACACGATATTAGCCTTTATTCCTTCATGAAAAGAGATGATCACCTTTAGCATATTTTCTGGGATGCCAAAGTTCCTCAAGACTTGCCAAAGAGCCTTTCGATTCACAATGTCAAAGGCCTTCCTCAAGCCCACAAACATCTTGCACAACTGGTTTTTCTCGCAAACCTTCCCTACAACTTGACAGAGAAAATATCATGTCAATGGTGCCAACCTGGCCAAAAACCACACTGCAATTCAGGATAGATGCCATCAACAAGGCGTATGATGATTCTGTTTAGAATCAGTCTAGCTAGGATTTTGCCTGCAGTTAAAAGTAGTGATATCCCCCGATGATTATCACAGACACACATGGAACCCCTTGTTTTTGTAAAGGTGTTTGATAGTAGTGACTTTATAATCCTGTGGGACACAGCCTGCCTCCCATATCTCCACAAAAAGGAGATGCAACTTTTCTACCAACTTTTGTCCACCATGCTTATACACTTCAGGTGGAATAGGATCCTTAGGAGTAGGTGATTTTCCAAAAGATTTACTTGATAGAGTCACTTACCTCTTGATAGGTAGGCTCAAAAGACAGCTCTGGAGTTAGTGGATTTTGCACAATTGATGTGATGGCTTCCTCATCAGTAACTGAAGTGGTGTTTAACGAAATGCTCTTTCCAGCAATCCAAAATGTCTGACTTATCTGTCAAGAGAGTTTAACCATCGGCTGTAGAGATTGCTGCAACACCACTTTTCTGAGGACCATAAAAAGCTCTTGAGGCCAGCATAGAAAGCCTTTACATGCTTTCTATCTGAAGCTTCTTGAAGTTCAGTGGCCTTTTCAGACCACCAATGCTCTTTCATGGTCCTGAGAGCTTGTTGAACTTGACTTTTGCACTTCTTGTAAGCAATCTTCTCAGTGGGCAAGTTCTTGTCCTCAATCCACACTTTATGAGAAGAGTGCACTTGATCTATAGGCTGCTGAAACACTGTATTATTGTCATCAAATAAATTTATATATATATATATATATATATATATATATATATATATATATATATATATACACACACACACATACATACATACATACATACATACACACACAAAAAAAGAAAATCAACACATTTTCTGGGAGGTATTGTTAGAAATTGTCCAAACATCTGACTATTTCCTTCTC
>OZ010576.1:65214179-65219179 GCA_963932145.1 Acanthosepion lycidas
CTGACATAGAAGTTTTTTTGAGATATGAAACAGCATCCAGCTGATTTTTTTGCTTTGAGATACAAGCAAGTTTCAGTTGAGAGCACACAATCTTCCTTGTTCAAGTCCAAAAGGAACCCTAGACTCACATTTGACTGCAAAAACATACTCAGTATTACCGCTTCCAGCTCTCTCTCTCTCTCTCTCTCTCTCTCTCTCTCTCTCTCTCTCTCTCTCTGCTGATTCTCGATAGGTTAGGGAACAATTATTGACAGCACTCTGGATGTCAGTGATAAGGGTTAGTAATGAGAAATAATCTATCCCACCCACCCCGTCCCACAACCTTGTGGAGACAGGTTTTGATTGTTTGTATACTTCATTCCCAGATACCTCCAACCCAGGGGATAAGGCAGAACTTAATTTGGCAAGGGACAAACTTCTGTTGCAAATTATGGCACAACAATATCTTCCTGAACAGCTGACTACCACCCAGGAAGGTCTTAGTATTATCACTGTAGATGGCAGCCAGTATACCATACAAGTTGATGAAATGCACCAAAGCTTGAAGGAAAGACAGCACACTAAAGTCTGGCACCACCTCAAAAGGTGCCTAATGTAGCCATTTCCTGTATGTCTGAAAGGGACCTCCAGCTTCACATGCAAAGTAGGTAAACTGGCCACATTGGGAGGCAGGACATGCCTGGTGTTGTACTTCTTGCACAGCGCACAGCCTGTCTTCCCTTGAGCACCCAATAACCACTTCATCTCACCTCAGCCAATGTAGACCCAACTACCAAGTGCTGGCACCTGGTATGAGCATTCATTATGAGGAGTTTGGTTATCAGATGATGCTTTGCCAACAGAATAGGGTGTTTAACTCCCACATTGAAAGAGAATTATCAATTCTGTCACCCAACCTAACCAGGTCCTCCTTGTCAATGTACTGATCAAGATCCCCCACCAACCTAAGAACATTACTGCCTGAAGGATCCTGCAAGAATGCCAATTCCTCAGAATAGGTTTCCTGTTGCACTGTCTTCTTCAGAAGTATGGCTGCCAGTCTCTCACTATCAACCTCCAACTGCTGCAACTTATTAATAAAGTTTATGACTAATGTGGTTACACTCAAAAGCTTCAAAAAGGAAGAAAATTTCTCCAAAGATAAAACCATTGAAACTTCCTCTCCCTGGATGACAGTAGCATTCAATGAAGACCAGGCTAACCATTGGCTGCGTTGATTGAGAGATGGCAACTCCTGTGTGGTCCATGGAATAATACTTGGGAATCCGTGATTACCTGTATTTTGGTTGGGGTGAATACACCGCAACCCCTTAAGACAGTGGGCAATCATTTCAGAGCCCAAAACATAGCCAAAAGTTCCAAGGTGGGAAGAGTTTTCTTCTTTAAGGGTGCCACATTGGCCTTAGCAAAACCCAAGTAAGACTGGCAATTCTGCACCACATACACAGCAAACCCATATGCCTCTGCTAATGCTTCACAGAAGAGAAACATCTCACTGGCCTCGTTCTCACTGAAAGACTTCCAGGGGAAGGTAATTGTCCCCAACCCAGAAAGATCAGCTGAAAGGCTTCTCCATCTAGATGAAAATTCGTCCAGAACCAAATCATCCCATCCTAAGCCCTTCTTCCATAGATCACTCAACAGGATACAACCTTGCAACATGACAGGCAAGTAAAAAGATAATGGGTCAAAGACTCTTGCTGCTTCCACAAGTACATGCCACTTTGTGGAAGAATTAGGGTCACAACTTACGGGAGCAATACACTGTGTGTCAATGAATGGATTATAACAATATCCAAGCACTTTCTCCCAATCAACTTCATGACCGATACAATCAATCTTCATTTTGTCGAGAATCTTCAAACAGAGCTACAAGACTACAGCTCAAACACTCCCAGTAGCAATCGGTCCCTGGAAAGGGCATATAAATGGCATAGCTCATCTGGACCTTCACTGGTCTTCACCAGATTGTCTATGTAAAACCAATTCTCCATCATACATCTACAAGGATCCAAAGAAAATTGAGCAGCATGTTGCCGGAGAACGCAACTCGGTATGAAGGGGCCAGATGTGAATCAGAAAATAATTGTGGTATACCTGAAACAACACAGCCTACCATTGTTTTTCAGAAAGAAACAGAACAGTTCTTATTGGCTTCCAGATCCAGGTGGATCATTAAGAAGGCCTTCCTGATATCCGCCAATACAATGTGATTGTTTGCTTGAAAGGATAGCAGTAATTCCAACAGGTCGCTCATAAGGTTCACTCCCTGATAGGTAGTCTCATTAAGAGAATGGGAGTTATTTGTCTTGAGACTGCAGTTGAAAACAAGTTGAATTCTAGTGGCAGACATAGGATCTGCCTTCAGGACATGCCTGTGTGGAATCTAAATATATTCCTTAAACTGATGAAGGGAACAAAAATCTCCTCTATTAATCTGTCACATTCCTGATAAAGCCCATCGCATTCCAGTTTCCGTGACACTGGGTTCAAGATGCGAATGGCCACAGAATGGTTGGAAGTAACACAAGATAATTTTTTGGACTCCAAAGGTAGTCAAATGTAATACTTATTGTCCTTGAATATGATAGATTGTCTAAAGAGCACAACAATCTGCTCGTCATAGTTAGACAACTCTTATTCCTTAAGCCCCAGTGACTCCATGCTGAACATTCTTTCTAAAAACAGAGGATTTTCATATGTACTCATAGACTCCAGCACAAAACACAGCTTCAAAATTTAAACTTCAGCCGTGAATGCTAACACGGAATCAAATGCAAGGCACTCCCGGTTCTCGTACTGAGAAGGTCCAGGTGATTAAAATCTTGTCCACTCTCCAAATGGGACAAGCCCCGTTGGGACTGAAAACACCCATCCTTGCAGACAAGGCACCAGCTGAAGGGGTCCTAGGTGCTGAATTAAGTCTAGCTCAACAATGCCATTAATTGGAATAAAATTGGTGCCTCTGTCAAACCTGCCTCCAAGGGGACAGTTATTATGCTGGAATTCGTCCAAAAAGGGAGTCCCACTCATCAATGTACACTGACAATGTTATTATCCACTAACACAGAGTATAAGTGGACAACTGGAACCAACACTGATTTCCAGGAGTATCTTCTTGAAGCAATTATAGTCTCCAAGTAGTGTTGATAACTTGAATTCTTTGCTGCCAAGAGGCTTCAAAACTTCACTGGACAGATAAGTCTGCCTACTACCAGTGTCCAACAAACAGTTAGCAGAGACACTTTCACCATTTCTACCAAAGAACACACACAAGACAGATGGGTGATTAGTTGAACTCCCAGAATAAGTACAGGATGCAGAGTCAACAGGGAAGGAAGAATCCCTCCAGGTGAGGTTGGATAAGGCAGTGAGTCCACATCTCTAAAAGAGCCCCACTCAGAATTATAGGCAGTGTCTGAGGAATTACCCTCCTTGATATCCCCTAAGATGAAATGGAAATTCTCTTACCTGAGAGTTGAATCAATTCACCCTTAACTTCTCTGGGGAATTTAGAAAAAAGTATTTTTGCCATGAGGCGAGCTCCAGTAGACTGGTCATTCGAGAAAGCACAGTTGAAAGAGCATTCCAACTCCATCAGAAGTGAGGTTGTCCTGGATATAAACTCAGTCAAAGATGAACAAAAAAAAAAAAAAAACTTCTCCCATTTAACAGTGAAGTCCAGTATGTCTTGAAAAATGTTGGTAATTTCATCTTTATCCAGATATTCATTCTTCAGGATATCAAGAAACATGCAATAATTCTTATTGCTGATATTGAGATGGTTGATCAGGAGTAAAGTCTTTCCAGAGAGTGAACATTTTAAAATGTTTAGCCTCTCAGCATCATTGGCCAGGCCTGCTATACAATTTGCAAAATGAGATAAGTTTTGAAAAGTCATCTAGTCAGTATACATTTCCTAGCCACTGAATGTATGACCAATAATCTGGATCTGTGGTTGATTGATTACAAATGAAGACTGGCTCCTATCCATTTCAGGGGTCTGGAGATGACAAATTTAAAGAATCAGGTGCGGCAGGGAGGAATTTAAATTCCAGATCCTCAAGTGCTCTCCAGAACTTTAATAAAAACCTCAAGGATTCCTTCTCAATATCCACCCAGTCTTCCTCAGAAGAAAACTGCAATTGCAATTTGTTAACAGGTCTCTCTCACCACTAGGTACATTAACACATTCTTATGAAGAGCCAAAAACAAAAAAAAAAAAAATCTTCACAGAGAGTTCATCCTTCTGACTAGCAACATCCAGATTTGTCCTGATCTTTGATCGAAGAAGAGAAATCCTTCTCAGTAATTTTTCCACAATACGAGTCTTGAGTTATGAGCTTGGTCTTGGAACGAATTAAACTCGCATCTCAAGGCATTACTGGACTATACTAAATCAGTTTAGTTTTTGTTTTTTTTAAAAACTTGATGTTTCAGCACTTGACATGTAAGTTGCACATTGAAAATCTGGCTTAGGAATCAATTCAAGCATTACTAAGAATAGCATATTGGCTTTATTCTAAATATATATTTCTAAAGAATTAATGAATTTTATTTTTAATACAACATTTTCATTACTTCAAATGTTATTTTAGTGGATACCCATATTTTACAAAAAAAAAAAACAAACAAAAAAAAACAAACAAAAAAAACAAACAAAAAAAAACAAACAAAAAAAAAAACCTTATTTCATCTACCAGCCTGCACACCCTAGAGTGCACCTTTCCTTTATGTTTCTCAACTGTACAGGCTGGTAGACAAAAAGAACACTGCTTTTTATTTATATATATTTATATAAGAAAAAAATTAAAAAAAAAAAAGGAGTGTTTATTGAACTACAGGTATCCACTAAAAGTAATGTTTGAAGTAATATATATATATATATATATATATATACACACACATGTGTGTGTGTGAAATTTTACCTATCTGCTTGCTGCGTTATTCCCAAGCAAGGCGTCAAAAACTCACTAACTTCCAACCTAATAGCCAGTCCT